>OZ038508.1:86162083-86277083 GCA_964036315.1 Acanthosepion esculentum | reverse complement strand
CACCCTGTATTAGCTAATGTTTTACTAATTTTTAAATGTCAAGTTCCTTCAGAAAGTAGGTGATCATAGCTTTCCACAGCTTCCTTTTCTTCATTTCCTTATCTTTCACTTCTGGTGGTCTCTTGCATCTTGGTGGCATTATCACTTTGTTTGGGATGGTTCCTCTTACTATAACCCTCTATCTTGAGTGGCTCTTGAGCCTTGTACAAAATGAACATCATTGTAAAAAATTAAAAAAAACAACAACAAAAAAAAAACTACAGAATGCCATGACTTCTTTGAAAAGATAGCAGATTGTTTCCTGTTGCCTTATCCATGGTTTTCAGTTCAGGGTTTTCCTTCTCTTGTATAAGAGAAGGGAAAAAAAAAAAAACATCCATGACTAAAGAGCCCAATCTGCCCTACTATTTCATCCATAGCTGGGGGGGGGGGGTCATGTGTGATGTTCCCAAAGATATTACTGGTTTGAATTCAGAGTAGTCCTTTTCCTAGACTGGTTGCCAAACAAAGGCTAGGGAAGTTACGTCTACCCAGCTGTGGGAAGAAGAAACCAGTAATGCCATTGTGAAAGGCATGAATTAATCTCTTTACACAGCTATGAGTAAAATAGCAAGGTAGACTAGGCTCTCTAGTCTTGGTTGGTAGCCAGTCTAGGAGAAGAAAAACTGAATTCAAGAACTGTGAAGAAGGCAATGAGAAACCATATTAAGTACAATGAGTTTGGGTTTTCCTCATATTTAACAGCACTTCAACACCAGGGTGTTATATTGTGCCACAAAGGCTTATATCTTTTGAAAATTGATTTTATATACACACACATGTGTACACATATATAAGTATTGGAGTTATATCTTGCTATATAGTTTAACTGTAAGAATTTGAATTTTGTTGAATTCCTTTAAATTATTTATTTGATATCAAAGTCAGGTTAGGTTCGCATCATCACATTTCATCAAAATATGCCATACAGTGACAAGACAAGTTGGACACATGGGTGGGTGGTTGGTTTGTTGATTGATTGATTTCATTTCGCAGCTTATCAACACCTCTATGGGTCATTTAATGCCAAAACCTAAATATTTTGAACACAATTTTATGGCTTCAACTACAGATAAAATGTATTGTTGGTCATTTTACTATAAATATGTATTGTTGGTAATTTTTATACTTTCATAGTGTTTTGTATTTGCCATAGCTGGGGCCCTAACAAGTGTTACTCCTCCACACAAAGGTTGTTCTTTAGCTTTTATGTATCTGTGAGTGGGTTATGTGGATCCTGGACATACCTCCCCTACCTTTTTTTTGTATGTATTCACAGTTCAATTGCTGTTCTCCAACGGTGAGTTGGGCCAAAAACAACAGCAAGGCACAGTTTAGTGATATCAAATGAAAAAGGAAGTTGTGGAGAGTTATGAATGCCTGTGTCCTTGAAGCCCATAATACTTGAAGTTAGAGACCCTCACTGTTTATTCACAAATATGGTATTATTCATGCAGAATTGAAGAAAAATGGAACAACATGGCAACCAGTCTGTAGAAGGAAAACTCTGAATTCAAAACTACCAAGAATGCAAGAAACCAGACACCATTATCTTTCCGAAGAATAATGCACAGATATTAAAACAAAAGAAAAGGAAGCTATGGCAAGACATGGTCGCTTATGTTCTGAAGAGACACAACATTTAAAAAATGATTACTGAAGAGATATACTTAAAAAAGAAGCCTTCGTTTCTGTGTTAATATCAGGATATTAATTATTCCTTGGAGAAAATTGTTATTAAAATTATTAGAAGCTGTGGAGAACCGTAACTACCTATGTCCTTTCAGGACATGGCACAGATAATGTGTCAAACATTAGAAATGTATACTGAATCAATTGCTAGGTCAGCTGCTAAGAAAGTTGGCTTCATTGTGTCGTGCTAGAAAATTTTTCTTGTCAGAATCTATCTTACATATTTATAAGTCTACCATTTGCTTATGTATTGAATATTGCTGTCACAATGGTGTTTTTGCTATGTATTTAGAGATTCCTAATAAAATCCAAAGAAGAATCTGCAATGTTATCAGCCATGATCTGGCATCTCAGTTTCAGTCATATTTCCACCATCATATCATAGCTTCCCTGTTCCTTTTCATGGCAAACGTTCTGATGAGCTCTCTTTGGTACATTGACTTTATGAATTTAAACTCACTAGTGGCAAGGTCTCTTCATTTTACAGCTGAAATTGTTAAATGTAACCATAAGTCCTTCTTCCCTCGCTTGTTGGAACTCTCTTCCACCCTTTTGCATTTTAAACAAGTTTGATCTCCAAAAATTTAAATTAGGAATATGCAATTTAACTGAAAAATTGACTTTTTTCAGTTTTCATCTCACACCGTCAAACCGCATCAAAATCTTTTTACGAAACTGAACAATTTCGGTTTTATTTTTATATGAGTGCCTATGTCGGAATAAACTCTTGAAAAAGACTTTCAGATGTTAATAAAATCAAATTTTATCAATATTTATAGCATTGTAAAGAGAAAAAGATTGAACAAAAATATGTTAAAAATATTTAATTAACTAGTTTTAGGAAATAAATGTGAAATAAAATTTATTTGTTTACAAAAGAAATAAAGAAGAAAAGAGGAAATACAACATGATACCTGAAATCTATTTGTTTCAGTTAAAAAAAAAAAAAAAACTTTTTGCGGTAAAATTAAGTTAACAGCAAAATAGCAAGTAAAAATAAAAAAATAGTTGCCATCTTAATTTTATGAAGTCGTATTTTTTGTAAGGGTTTTCTAGTGAGCCATTATGCCAATCACAAAATAAAGTTGTTGTAAACACGAAAAATGAATGAAGATTTTTTTTATAAATAAATTTGTTTTTTAACTAGGGTATGAACCTAAATTAGATATCAAGAATAATTAAAATAGTTCTTAATTTCACTTTTAAGATGTGTATATTTCCAGATATGTGAGTCTCTGTTTTCTACAAATAAAATTGTTTCTGTCTAGCGAATACACGTAAAATTAGATATTAAAAAAAAAAAAAAGTTTTAATCTCAGTTTTAAAATGTGTATATTTTCAAAACTGCAAGTCATTTTTTTAAACACAAAGTAAAAATTATATTTTTTTAGCCACTAGTGTTTGGTGGGGGTTTGTTACTGTTCTGCCTATAAAATTCTTCTAAACAAGGAAAATTAATTAATTTTATTTTTACAAATATCTTTAAGGTTTTATTTGGCAAATAATACACTTAAGTAAGATTATATTAAAATGATTAAAATAGTTTTTAATTTCAGTTTTAAAATGTGTATCTAAAAAAGAACAGGTGATACTCGCAGATTTGGAAATGTACACATTCTAAAAATGAAATTAAAAGCTTTTAATTATTTTTAATATTTAATTTTAGATGTATTCGTGAGATAAAGACAAATTTATTTAGGGGAAAAATAACTATAATATAACTATAATTTATTAGCAAAACCCCAATAATAGTTGACTGGAATGCCAGAAAGGAATTGTTGTTTTTTGCTTCTTTTATAATTTTTGAAGGAAATCGCTTTCTCGGGTCAGAGAAGAAATGAATATCTTTCTGGTTGTAGTTTAAGTTGTCTTATAATTGACTTTAGAATTTGAAGTATATTGATAAAGATTGTTTTGCAAAATCAAAATGACCAAAGTAATGTGTAAAATTTAGTCTCGCTTCCTCGGGTCAGAGAAGAAATGAACATCTTTCTGGTTGTAGTTTAAGTTGTCTTCTAATTGACTTTAGAATTTCAAGAATATTGATAAAGATTGTTTTGCAAAATCAAAATGACCAAAATAATGTGTAAAATTTAGTCTAAAATAAAAAAAAAAAAAAAAAAAAAAAAAATATTTTTTTTGCATTTTCGGCTGGTCGAAGCAATACCGTTTTAACTTGCTGTAAAAAATAATTCAATCAATAAAAACACATACAAATTACATATTTAGAAAGATTATATTATTTTCTTTCCAGCCATATATGAATATTTTTAAGATTGGACCAGAAATACAAGAGAATTTGCGAGTTGAACGAACTAAGTTTCAAATTTAACAATCTCAGACGAAATCAGATATCGACTGCAAATGCTATCATTACACAAAAAAATGAATGGCTTCCTTAGAAAGCAAAAATACTAAATTAAAAACCGAAAAAAAAAAAAACACGAATCGAAAACTGTGGTATCAAGGAAAACAAAACCGGAACCGATACCAAAACATAAATTGCCAAACCGAACAACTCTAATTTAAATGCAATGTTTTTCAGTCTTTTTAATTAATATTCTTTTAGCGTTATCTCTCATTAATAGCGTTTTTCTTTTTCTCAGATCCTTTTGACTCAGTAAGCTCTTGCATCTTAGTAGCTTTAATGTCTTACTTGGAGTGAAATGAATATAAAAAAAAGAAAAAGAAAAAAAAAGGCTTCAATACAAACCAAGACATTTTTCAGTTGCTCCAAGATATCAAGAATATTCTTTTGATGTTTATTCAGCAAAAGAGCTCGACAGTTTGGCTGCTCGACAACATGAAAGAGAAACTTGAGAGCGAGTATTGGTTTTGACACTTCAGTCACTGTGAATCTGACCTGTGTCTGTCTCTTTGATTGCTGCAAAACAAAAGAAACATTGTAGAATTATTCCATCATAATACAATCATTTTTTTAAAATTTTTTATGTTTTTGTAAACGATTGTGTAAGAATTAAGGGTTACAGAAATAGCATCTTCATAACGAGAACACTGAAGTCTATGTCTGAAAGATTATTTTGCTAAGATTTCATGATGATATTAAAATAATGCAGATGCAAAAATAAACAGGCCTTACTTTGAAAGTAGATGAAGAATCCAGTTTGTTCTTCATTCCATCTGTGAGCCATTCTAGGATGAGGTCAAGTAAACCATTCATCTTTCCCCAAGAACAAGACATTTCGATCAGAGCGGAATAATCTTCCTTGCAGCAGGTCTCTTCATCCAACTTCTTCAATTTAGTCAAACATTGGTGGCTAAAAAAGAAAAAAAAAAAGACTCATCATCTGAAATTATACATCAACTAAATCAGATCAACTTACAAATGTAATAGACTGAAAAAAAAGTTTGCAGATACTTTTTTTTTTTTTTTTAAAATAAGTGGAGCTTGAACACATGATTTTGTTTCACACGTGACTGAAATTCATGACTTTTATGTGGGTTCTGAAAGGTGACATTTCAGCGCTACTTCTAAATCAGGGGTGGCCAAACCGCAGCTCTCAAGCCAAATATGGCTCTTTGATCTTTAATATGCGGGTCATGGAAATAGGTTGGCTGAGCTCGCTTTCTCATCACAGTTAAAATAAAAGGTAAATTCCCATAGTCCATTACCCGATCAAATAGGATCAATACAGTTAAAATGATCAGCAGTCAAAATTTTGAATACATATATATATATATATATCGAACAATTTAAAAACATGTTAAAATTTAAAATTTTAGACACACTAGGTTGTATAATCATATTTTTCCTTTATTATTCAAATTATTTTCCTCAACTAGTTTTGGCCAGCATGGCCATCAAGAGAAAAACTCCTGCTTGCTAGTAGCATTGAACTACAGGGGTTATATATATATGTGTGTGTGTGTGTGTGTGTGTGTGTGTGTGTGTGTGAACATTGAAGTCAATACTTAGAGGTGACAGGCTGTTTCATGCTAGACGAAATCGTCAGGCTACGTGTGTTGTTTATTTCTCGGCTATTTATATATATGGGTCACTGGTGCATTGTGAGATGTCTATTTTGGCGGTTATTTTGCCGGAAGTCGTTTATTTACTTATTTATTTGGGTTAATTTATTTTGTTTGTTTTTATTTATTTTTAATTTTTATCTTATATATTTATTTATTTTTTAATCGGTGTTTTATTAACGAAGTAAAAATTTGTTTATATCACTTATTTAATAGTTTTGATTTGGTTTGGGAAGATAATTAAAGCTATTTATTCAATTTTGGGGTTGATTGCTATAATTTATTCTAACTATTATTTTGGCGGGAGCAGTTTTTAATTTGTTTATTACTTCATTTATTTATTTGGTTTGATTATCTTTACCTGTTTTTTCTAACGGTTAATTTATGGGGAGCGGTTTGTTAGTTTATTTATTTATTTGGATTAATTTATTTTACTTGTTTTTTATTTACCTTATTTACATTATTTGGACTATTGTCCTCATCTTTGTCGCCATATTTATTACAACGTTTCGGCCGTTGTACGCTCCGGCCTTCTTCAGGTGGTTGGAATGTCAAACTGAACCCTTTATTTCGCTCACTGGGGTAGACTGTTCAAGTTCCACGTGCCATCTTTAATGGATGTCAGTTAAGAGTTATCTCCTGTTAATTCTCCTCTAAAAGTTCTCCACTGCCTTAACCGGGTAATGAACTCACACTCTTTGGATCCTGTCACTGGATCTAACCAACGCCTTTATCCACTGTGACATGTGTCCTTGAGAAATATAGACAGACATTGTTTTTTATTACTTATTTATTATACCGTATATCCTTATTTACTCTATTCAGTGTGTGTGTGTGTGTGTGTGTGCATTTTGTGATTATGGAAACCAGTACAAATTAACAGCTTAAAAAACTGCACCCATGAATAAATATTATTGCATACATGCATTTCTTAATATTAAAATGAAAATTTTCTGACAAATTGTGTATGCAGCAAAAACATGCGTAAATTTTGTTAATTTCTTGCGGTTCTCAAACATCTGAATTTTACCACACTTTGGCCCCCTTACATTTAGCAAGTTTAGCTATCATTGTTCTATATGATTCATGTGTGGATTGTAATTTTTTTTCTTTTTTTCTTTTTTTCTTTTTTTTTAGGTTAAAAGAGAAGCATTTTTGTCATTTGAGGCTCTTCTTTCTGGAACAAAAAAAGACAAGCACTGAACAAACAGCTAACAAAGCATATGCCATTTATTTTGAAGGTGCCAAAGCTGAGGGTACTGTTTTGTAAGTAGTTTGCTATGCTCAGAAGCAGAAATTTTGATCTGGAAGACTGAGAACATTCCAGCAGTTGCTAATGACCGAATTGAAACACATTAAAAATAATCATAGTTACAGTACACACTTTTGTACAACACAACGTGCTTCCTGCTCTTCCCTACTACTGTGACAATGGACACATGGCACAGTGGATAAAGGCATTGGTTAGATCCAGTGACAGGACCCAAAGAGTATGAGTTCAATACCCGGTTAAGGCAGTGGAGAACTTGGAGAGGGGAATTAACAGGAGATAACTGACATCCATTAGACATGGCACATGGAACTAGAACAGTCTACCCCAGTGAGCGAAATAAAGGGTTCAGTTCGACATTCCAACCACCTGAAGGCCGGAGCGTACAATGGCTGAAACGTTGTAATAAACATGGCGACAAAGATGAGGACAATAGTCCGAATAACGTAAATAGTGTACATAATACCTCATCTCAGAAATATAGACAGATACTGGACTACTCGTATTTATAAATAGGGCAAGTAGCCACATTAGAGTAAGATTTGAGGAGTAGTTCATATACTCAATTACTTCCGTTCTATGTATAAGTATTTAATAAACATCTTTTTTGTTTCCTCCACGTAGTTTTCTGTTCCTTCAATACTCCAACTACAGCCTTCCTAATACAAAGACAACATTACAATTATAATTTTGATAAAAATAACTGTGGTTATAATAAACAACTTCTTCTGTATAAAAAAAAAAAGAAAAAGAAAACCTTGATGAAGGGTTTCTGAAAAGTCCTCAGCCTAACTCACTTCCCAAAATCTAACCAAATATCAAAAATCAAATATTAGAATTTCTTTCCGAATCCTTTTTTTGGTTGGGCCAAGAGCTTTTTAGTACGTCTTCATACATTATGAGGGAGTGCTGAAAAGTCCTCAGTCCTACCTTATTCCCAAACATCAAAATAGTTAATTTTGGAGCGATCAATTGGAGAAATTTTCATCACAATCTCATTTTAAAAGAAACAAACTCTAAATTTATCCTCTTAAAATTATCACCTTATTTTAAATAGTGTTTGGGATTGCATATTTGTGATAACAATAACCATCTGATAACATTACCTGTGATTATAATAAACAACTTCCTCTGTATAGAAAAAAGAAAGGTTAAATAGTAATACAAATAATCATCAAAATACAAGGGAAAATGTTTCTTGTCTAATAATTCAATATTTATTAATGATCCTTACTCTGATGCAAGTAGCCTAACGGTTATTGGCACAAAACATGGAATCAGTAAGTAGGGTTCAAATTCCATCTGAAACTTAGGTTCACTTTACTCTATTAACCTTGGGGAAGGCATGAATCTGTCACTTCTCCCTCAAGTTACGGGTTAAATAGTAAGGTAAACTAGGCTCTCTGATCTGGAGTAGCAGCCAATTCCTGAGAAGGAAACCAGCTGGGTGTACACATGCAAAAAATGGCATTCCTTGCACTGACCAAGCTATTAATTGCAAATAATTCTCCATCATTTGTTCTGGACTCCAACTTGTTGCTGGATTTTGGTGCAGTGTATCAAGAGGGGATGGGGGGGAGTCTTACTCACCTAAAAAATTCAGTTCTGCTCAAGTCATTCCTTAAAAGAAACTGTCAACATATCTTGGAACGGATAATGATTCATAGATAAAGTTTATTTGGATGCTTTTTAGCGAATAAACTTTAAAGTGTGTGTGTGTGTGTGTGTGTCCAATATATTAAAAAGTAACAACCATGGAGTAGACAAGATGCTTGTTTTTACAATAAAAACTAGATATATAACTTTTGTTAACTAACACAAATTGAATTATTGAATGAATATTACATAATAGTGAGTTAAACAAGAGTTTCTTCGTCTTTCACTACATTTCTTCTAAAATAATGTTTTTCTTATGATAAATATAACTTTGTGTGGGACTGATTCTCACACCTGTAATCAATATTGGTGGTTTGTCTGGTTAAAATTATTAGAATATCTAGCTTGAATTCTGCTCACAATCAATAAGGACCACCACACATTTTGTTTATTATGAAGATACAGGTAGCTTGGAAGAAAAGCCAATACTGAGGCTTATTGCATAATTATTATGCAGATGCTATACATCGAGGGGCTCTTGGGCCTTGTAGAGGGTGAAAAAAAATTATACTGGAGGCTCAAGCACAAACCTGACCAATGTTTCCCCAGAGTACAAAGCCTTACGTTTACCTATAGGTTCTAAGTACAAAAACCGACCAATGTTTCCCTGGAGGCTCAAGTACAAAACCAGTCAAGTATAAATCTAACCAGTGGTACCTATAGACACCAATTTAATAATAATAATAATAATAATAATAAAAAACTTGGAATTTTATATTAAAGAAACCCAGGAAGGGGTTGACATGGCATAAAATCTACCAAATCAAACAACTTACCTGAGATAAGGCACCAGTTTGGGAGGCAATTTGCTTGCAATGATAATCAATGCAGAATTTGATTTTAGATCCTGAAATAAGAAAAATTATTTTGATTATGATAACAGCAAAAACAAGGAAGCTGTGGAGAGACCTGAGTACCCAAATGCCAAAAGGACATGATACATAGAAATACTTAACAAGTGTTATACTATACAACATTTTGTGATTAGTATTTGTTTAATTTTCTTGTTTATTTTTTGAAACTCGTCTAAAAAGCAAGAGTCTAGAAGAGAGAGTTCCACAAGCAAGAGAAGAAATTTGTTAGCATAGGATTTATGATTATGAGTATGATTATCACTAAGATAACAATTGACATTGCATTTAAATTGTTGGAGATTAAAGTTGATTGGGAAGCAAGATAATAATGATTTCCACTGATACAAGACCTATTAATTAACCTGGTATCCAGTAAATTGCTCAAAATCAATTGCTCGACAGTAAATTGTTTGAAATCAATTGCTCAAAAAATAATTTCTCAAACTATCAATTGCTCGAAAGGCAGGTTGCTTGAAACCTGTGGTTAAAAAAAAAATAAAACTACATTGTTTCTAATATTTACTATAAGTTAAAATAAGACAACTTTATTGTTGTTAACTGAACAGTTAAAATTAAAGAACGACTACATTTATATAGCAGGTCTTATTTTTTTCTCTCAAAAGGCAGTTTGCTCGAAACCTGTGGTTAAAAAAAAATAAAATACGTGCTAAGCATTTCTTTTTTTTTTTTGCACATTTCACATTTCCAGTAAATCTTATTGTTCACTGTTTTGTCCTTAATATATAGATATCCATCCAAACACAACTTCTTCTTTCCTTTTTCGCTCTCAACAAAAGTTATGTCCATCTCTAGGGTTCAAGATCTCCAAAATTACTGAAATAGAATTAGAAAACTAATATAGAAAAAAAAAAAATCAGGACTGCTAAAGTTGAGTGTCGTGGCTCCTTTTATATCCAGTTCCGTTGACGTGTCGTGAGATGGCACAGTTTACGTGGTGCTTCGAGCTTCGAAATTACTTCGAGCAATCTGCCTTTCAAGCAATTGATAGTTTGAGAAATTATTTTTCGAGCAATTGATTTCAAGCAATTTACCTCGATCCAATTAACCTATAACTGATGGGAGGGTGAGTTGGATTCATACCTTTCTCAAGGGCATTTGCACATAAATGAACACAAGAAACCCAACTGGAACTCTGCTCTCTAATTTCCAATTCCAAGCTATTATCCGTCACACCGCCCACACATCCAAGCTTACAGCACTTGGTATTTCCAAGCATTAACCCATCTTGTTACTGACCTGGCTAACTTTGGTGATCCTACAAGAACCAGTGTTTTACCATAATATGGCCATGAGCCCTTGGAACATTTTTCGTGTATAAGGGGAGACTACTCTATAAGAGATAAATCTAAGAAAACTTACACAGTGGAAGGATATAATGAAGTCTTCCACCTGTTCATTTAGCTTTCTATCAAGATTCTTCATGTTTTCATGATTACAGGGAAAACATAAATTACAGATGCTAGGGTTTTTGGGTTTTTTTAAATAAAATTTCAAATTTTTAAACTTCAGCATAATGGTATTGTATCTGAAGCAAAGGATATTCTGTTGGCCAAATGTAGCCAAACATCTGAAAATCATATCCAGTTTTGGCTTCTTTATTTCAATAAGAGATTGAAGCCTTTTCAGAGATTATCATGATCAAAGCTTTTCCAAGATTTGTTTTCACTCTATTCTTAAATGCAAGCAGAGAAAATGATCATTTAAATTTTTATTTTATTTTTATCTTTAAAGATAAAAATAAAATAAAAATTTAAATAACTGAAAATAATATAACTGAAATATATATCAACAGATGAATTCCTCTAAAAAAAAAGAAAAAAAAAAAAAAGAAAAAAAAAAAAAAGAGAGTCTTTATGGCTAATAATAAAACCAATTTTTTTTCCCAGCAAGAGGTTTTGTTCTGAATGAAGCCAAGAGAAGACAATTCATATGGCTTTCTTGCATTTCCAAGATGTTTCAATGTGAGCTATATACAAACATAAATATTTACCATTTTTTGTGGAGTTTTAGGTCTGAATCACTGGTGAAGAATTGGACTATATGCACCACACTTACAGTTATGTACATATCAGAAAAGCTTGTCTGGGCATTGTGTTTTTTTTAATTTTGTCGACAGCACAATATAGTAGGGTCAGTTGGGAACCGTCTCTGTTAAAAAGAGCATCATGATGCAATTCATTCCGCCAGAAATTTGGAAAAGGCATGTTATACTGCTTGGCATTCCCAAAACAAACATTTCAGAGTTTTGGGGTGTCAATCTGAGAGGATTCAGAAAGAGTTGGATGAGCCTAATGGTGATTACGAAGGTGTTTGGAGTGAACATGTGATAGCGACATTATGCCTCCATTCATCTTCCCAGAGGGCCTCAAGACTCAACACAGAGGCCTACATCAAGTGTCTTGAGGAGATAGTGCCACTCTGGGTCAAAAGGGTGGCTACTGAAAGACCTTATATCCAGCAACAGGACTCGGCACTATGCCACACAAGCAGGAGAACCCAGTCATGGCTGTCAGACAATTTCTGCAATCACATCACCTATTACAACTGGTCACCTAACTCCCCAGACTGAAACTCTTCGATTATGTGTGACGTGCAGTTGAGTGAGAGACCAACAAAACTCCATGTAACACCAAAGATGAACTCAAGGCAAGGATTATTACAGCATTCACCAACTTAAAGAGACCTTCCAGAAGAGTTGCAAGAGATTCCGTAGCTGTCTGGAGGCCGTCGTTGAAACCAATGGAAATTTTATTGGATAAATTTACCCTTTAGTATTTCAAGATATTTTTGTGTAATTTTGGTAAATAAATCTGCTAAAATGAGATGTCAGTGTTATTTTCATTTTTGTGTAATTTAAACGACAATTTATCCATCGCACCCTGTATCTCATTATGGCCGAACCCGCAACCAGTGTGAATTAGCATTTTGATGAATCTAAAATGTTCGAATCCAAGGAGAACTTCCTTCAAACTACACTCTGCTACCAAATGTTAAGAGCAGATACAAAATCCAACAGAAGGGCTTGATACAAAAACTGACAATAGAGGAATTGGCAGAGCTTAAATATGGCTCCTGGACTGAACCACTTTTCATTGCTGCTAATTTAAATGCAATTGGCTTCTATGCTGATCTAACAGCAGGTACATCTGCTTATGGCAATATCTGTGTTTATTTCTTTCATCAGCATTTTGATGTTGATATAATGGTTATCAGCATGAAATATAGAATTGGTTAACTAAATTTGAATTGAATGTAGGAATACGCAATCCTATTTGTTGACCAGCAGTTCAAGTCCATCATCTGAGCTCATGCCCGGCATGATTAACCCAGATGTGGCCAATTTGGCTCTGTGGTTCACTGCTAAATTCAAATACATGGCAAAAGCCCATCTACTTTTTTTGGCAAGTCTGTATAGACTCCACAATTTTGAATACTTTCTTTCAATTTTCATAATCGGTTGTGCACCCATCAAATTCTGGAGGAATTTTCAGGGGCCATAACTACACCCTGCTATCAAGTGTAAGAGTCGAGGTAAAATCCAAATGAAGAGAATGGCAACAGCAATTTCTTGTTCAAAATAACACGGCTTCACTTGATACAAAAATTAAGGAAGGTGAATGGGGCAGACTTTAAATAAAACTCCAGCTGCTGATTAAAATGCAATTAGCTTCTAAGTAGATCTAACAGATAGGACATTGATTTGGTGCTGCTCACAAAATTAGTTTTATTATGACTTCTGATCAGCCACCTTTTAGAATGATACTGTTAGGTTTTTGTCTATGCCTTGATTTGAACGAATCTAATACTGTGATGAAATTCAGATATTTGGAAATCTACTTGCCTTAAAATGACGCATAATCACAGGAATGGATTTACTGAAGATCTTGTCCAGCTTCTCTTTCATTATTTTACTTGAAGGCTGTAACCAAAGGAAAAAAAATTATTTGAAAAAAAAATCATTTCACCCCCAAGCAAGGCAATAATGCCACTAAAACAAAAGAGGTTACGGAGTGTGAAAGAACATGAGCAAAAGAAAAACATTAAGGAGAGAGGACAATAAAAGAACAAGAATTAAGATGACATAATATAACAATTGACATTGCATTTACATTTTTGAAGATCAAAGGCAATAAAGCCACTAGGACGCAAGGGGTTACTGAATGTTAAATATGAGAAAAACTACTATTAAGGAGAGAGGACAATAAAAGAACAAGAATTAAGATGACATAATATAACAATTGACATTGCATTTACATTTTTGAAGATCAAAGGCAATAAAGCCACTAGGACGCAAGGGGTTACTGAATGTTAGAGAATATGAGAAAAACTACTATTAAGGAGAGAAGACAATAAAAGAACAAGCATTAAGAAGACAGTAGATAACAATTGATATTGCATTTAAATTTTTGATGATCAAAGGCAATAAAGCCACTAGGACGCAAGGGGTTACTGAGTGTTAGAGAATATGAGAAAAACTACTATTAAGGAGAGAGGACAATAAAAGAACAAGTATTAAGAAGACAGAAGATAACGATTGATATTGCATTTACATTTTTGATGATTAAAGGCAATAAAGCCACTAGGACGCAAGGGGTTACTGAATGTTAGAGAATATGAAAAAAACTACTATTAAGGAGAGAGGACAATAAAAGAGCAGAAATTA
The DNA here is from genome assembly GCA_964036315.1 of Acanthosepion esculentum. NCBI lineage: Eukaryota > Metazoa > Mollusca > Cephalopoda > Sepiida > Sepiidae > Acanthosepion > Acanthosepion esculentum. The sequence continues at coordinate 86,262,898 of OZ038508.1, read as the reverse complement.
AGACAAAAGATAGCGATTGACATTGCATGTTAAGATGGTACGAATTGTAAATAAGAGACGATTCAGTTTTGACTGTGAGGAAAGATGGAAAAGATGATGTTCGGTTTCAGTGAGAAAAAGAAAGAGAACATGGAAGAGATAAATTTCTCCTGTGTTTAATGTCTGATTTGGCAAAATGAAAAATCTTGTCATTACTGAACATTTTTATTTGTACCCTCTTACTTCTTTAAAAAAATTACCTGCATTAATACTTATGATTGTTATTGCAATATTTTGTTAAAAATTGATGATGCAATAGTGGAATTTCCATGGTTATTTTATTGTCGCAAAAATTGCAAGTTTATTCAATCATTAAACTAAGAATTTTTATCCATCAGAAAATTAAAATCAGAAAATCGTAAAATGTGCATGGGTATGACTAATTATGCTTGATTTAAATAAAGCATGACTCGGAAGACATGTACAGAATTCAACATCCTGTGCTGGGACATGAATGATTATGGCTCTCTACAACTTCCTGTCTTTTGTTGCTGTAAGCAATCTGGTATTGCTAAGGAAATATTTGTCGCAGATTACTTCCACAGCGCAAAGAAGAAATCACTGTGAGTTCAGACTCGAACATCGGGGGCAGAAAGAAATGCCGAAAACTCGATTCGCAGGTACTAATCTCACAAATCCCAATGCACGTAACCAGTCAGAAAAATAACTCACTCTCCAACAAACGTGGTAGCCAAAATACCCAAATTGTCTCCCCGATTCGAGAACCCCAACTGCTTTTATTGGCCGAGCATTTTCTCCATTCATCGACAGCTGGGAGAGGACGCTCTATTTTTGCATATCAAAATACTTTTATAGCGACTCCTGCGACAGACTCGGTTTTTAATTTCAATATTCCGTCTTCAGCATGTCATGTGGAATATGTGCTCTTTTTTTGGGTAAGTAATTTTCTTTTTTTGCCCCATTTTCCGTCGTAGGATGCACGTGACGCGCTGTCACTTGGTTCGATGAGGTAAGTCACTGTTTTCTTGACTATAGTTGCTTAAGCTGGTTGTCACCCAAGGCTAAAAAAAAATCCCCAGTCTGACCTATTAGATTAAAGGGAGGGTACTGGGAAGGGATAGAAGAAATGGATTTATTCGTGTTATTCTCCAAGGATATTAGAGTGAATGCAACCAACTCAGTTGGAATTTGAACCTGGCTGACATGTCCAATTCATGACCATTACAGGACACACGCAATCTGTCCTGTATATACTTGTATACAAACGGACATCATGTATAGTGTGACCCCTGAATCTTTTTGCATGAATTTTAACCCTTCCAGAAAATATTTATATATGTATAGTGCAACTCGTCACTGAAAATGCATGATCTCTTCAAAAACAATTACCTGTGTATAATGCCACCCCCTATTTCAATTGTATAAAATCTCGCTCTATACACGAGTATATAATGGTATGCAGTTTTAATTTAAAAAATGCAGGCTTATCAATTATGATCCATCAAAAACAATTGTTGGCTAATCTGTAAGCTGGGATCAATAAGTCTGTAGTCTGATGAGATTTATTAACTGAGTATAATGTTTGATTGATGGGGAGGTGCTGGCTTAAAGAAGGAGATTACGGTAAAAATGAACTGTTTTATCAATAGGCTTTAAACTTACTAATGTCATCAGCAAGCTTTTCTCAAACTTGAAAGAGGAAGCTTACTTACATCCTATCCTACAGATGTCAGTGGCTTTTAATAAAAAAGTGGCGCCATAATTGTCAGGCCTGACCTGCAGGTTAACGCAGGGTTCTGTTGGAGAATGTGCCTGTGCATTTCTCTATACCGGGATTTCGCAGCCGGGGGGGGGGGGGTATTGACCCCAGCGGGAAATTTCATGGTTTAAAGAGTTGGAGGGAAAAAAAATCTTGTTTTTTATTGACAGAATTTTCTTAATTAAATTACAATATCCTGGCATTCGATGGCATTCGATGGCACATTTTGTTTACTGAAGTATGCTTTAGTTTCTTTAGCAATCAGCTATGGATTAAAACAAATTACTGTAAACGTATTCAAGTTTAAAAATCTATCAACATTTCCTATTACTGTTAAATTTGGAAAACTCTTCTATAAAAAATAATCCACGTAAATGTACTAATACGAAAAAGAATGAAGATTTTCACTATGATATACATATTATTTGGAATGCGCCTTTTCAATCAGACGATATTGGAAAGAAGGTGGGGTGACATTCTGACTGATGGTGAAAAGGGGTGCACTAAGTAAAACAGGTTGAGAACCACTAATCTAAACTATAGAAATACTAATAGTATATGTTAAAAATAAACTGGAGCAAATAAAATACACTAAAGAAATGAAGTTATTATTACAGCCACTTTAACAAAGACAATGCCAAACAACATGGCTACTTTATTAATCTTTGATTCCCTTTTTAATTTCTGAATAGAATTACTGTATTTGATGGCGTAAAAGATTCACAGATATATTAGATGCATTTCCACTTGAGCAGGAGATATTCAGGAAGAAAGTTTTTAGTATATTTGAGCAGGTAATGTTTAACGTGAGCTATCAGTACAAAATCACTTTAGCTATAGCAGAAAACTTCAGTATATATAAAAAGCAAGCTATCAGTTACATTACAAAAGCACTTCAGTTCGATCACAAGACCTTACTCTATATAAAAAGCAAGCTATCAGTTACATTACAAAAGCACTTCAGTTCGATCAGAAGACCTTACTCTATATAAAAAGCAAGCTATCAGTTACATTACAAAAGCACTTCAGTTCGATCAGAAGACCTTACTCTATATAAAAAGCAAGCTATCAGTTACATTACAAAAGCACTTCAGTTCGATCAGAAGACCTTACTCTATATAAAAAGCAAGCTATCAGTTACATTACAAAAGCACTTCAGTTCGATCAGAAGACCTTACTCTATATAAAAAGCAAGCTATCAGTTACATTACAAAAGCACTTCAGTTCGATCAGAAGACCTTACTCTATATAAAAAGCAAGCTATCAGTTACATTACAAAAGCACTTCAGTTCGATCAGAAGACCTTACTCTATATAAAAAGCAAGCTATCAGTTACATTACAAAAGCACTTCAGTTCGATCAGAAGACCTTACTCTATATAAAAAACAAGCTATCAGTTACATTACAAAAGCACTTCAGTTCGATCAGAAGACCTTACTCTATATAAAAGCAAGCTATCAGTTACATTACAAAAGCACTTCAGTTCGATCAGAAGACCTTACTCTATATAAAAAGCAAGATATCAGTTACATTACAAAAGCACTTCAGTTCGATCAGAAGACCTTACTCTATATAAAAAGCAAGCTATCAGTTACATTACAAAAGCACTTCAGTTCGATCAGAAGACCTTACTCTATATAAAAAGCAAGCTATCAGTTACATTATAAAAGCACTTCAGTTCGATCAGAAAACCTTACTCTATATAAAAAGCAAGCTATCAGTTACATTACAAAAGCACTTTCATTTTAGCAGAAAACCTCACTGTATATAAAAAGCAATTGAGCAGTACAGTTGAACATAAAGCAAGAAACCACAATGTAATCTTACACTTCCGTTCACCTGTCATCTTTTTGGCCACTTCATATGATAGACACTTATCTACAGACACATTATGTTTTCCAGGCTACTGTTTAACCATTATTGGTATTTCATTTTAGTTATGCTGCTTCCTGCTATATTTTCCAGCAAATTAATGATAAAAGCTTGTTACGGCATATTCAGGCATTTTGGATCAGCTGTTGTTTGTACCAGAAGTGGTGATGATGATGATTATGATGTCATTTGAATAAACGACACAAGCAAGGTTGAAGTGATCGTCAAAATTATAGCCTAGGGTAGTGCGTGTGGGGGGAGGCTTCAACTTTATATAAGACACAAAGTAGTTTGGGGGAGAGATTATTTAAATACTGTCAAATATAATATTTAAAACAGAATAGGAGTTTGGTGAAGCTTACCTTTGTCAGTTCCGGTTCAACAACAGTCCATAAAATTGTTATGGCATCCAAGAAGCCATGGATAATGTTCATCTCTAAACTCATGGAAATATTTTCACCTTCCTGTTCTTGATACAGGGACTCATCCTATGACAAAAAAAGAATTGAAAAGAAAAACCGTTTTTGTTAAAATAACTACAAAATATCAACCCATTTCATTTAACTGACCTCCTCCACCACCCATAGCAATGAAAAATAGACCCTCCACCCAAACATTATAATCTCATGTTGATTATACACAGACATGCTCTTATAAAAAAAAAAAAACATATTTCCTTGAATAAACATCACCCCATCACCAAGTAATTTTTAAATAAGCATCAACAATATAAAAAAATATCTGTGGTTTTAATTTCAAATTAAAAACATTTTCCCACCACTGTAATGTAGTTTCCCTGTGACTTTTCTATAAATATTTTCATGGTAATTGTTTTGATGAGTTTTCCTCTTTGGTACCTTGACTTTATGAATTTAAGTGCAGTACAAGATTGGCAGTTAGGTCTCATCCTTTTACATTTCAACTGTAATAGAAATGGTACAGGGAAGCTATGTTACAATGATGGGAAAGTGACTGAAGCCAAGATGCCAGATCAGGACCAATAACATTGCAGATTCTTCTTTGGATTTCATCAAGAATCTATAAATACATAGAAGCACCATACCAGAAGTGACAGCAATATTCAAAGCAAGGATGAATGGTAGACTTATAAATGTGTAAAACAGATTCTGGTAAGAAAAATTGTCTAACACAACACAATGATGCAACTTAACAGTAGACCTAGCAATTGATTCAATATACTCTTTCTACTTCATGTTAGTGGAAAAGGTTTAGCCCAATGTTGTAGCATACCTACGGACGATAATGGGTATGTCCCCATTCATATAAATACAGTAGTAAATACTGTATGTTGGTCTGCAGTTGGAGATTCATTGTGAATTCACTTGCCTCACTTCTAGCAGCTGACTACTTCTACGTGCTGCTGGTGAATCTTATATGTGTTGTACTTGTCCTAAGTATTATCGTTCATTAACAACCTTTGTGTGATTATTCCATTCAGTAGCTTTCCTTAGGTTACAACACCCAAGAAGTCACAAGAGTCACTTTTCTGGAGTTTAGCATCAGCCATATTTAATGGAAGACAAAAAAGATTCTCTCAGATGATTAAAAGAGTGTAGCTCTCTGTTTTGGTGGCATTAAAATTAACACGCCATTTCTTGTCCCAGTTAATAACAGATTGTAGATCATTTTTGAGCTCAGTTGCCAATTTAACATTATTGACTTACAAAATAATGCATACTCATCACAAATACATCAATGTCTTTATTCTTTATAATCTTTACGTTTACTTTCTTGAATTTAAGTTTATAATTCCAAGTAAATGTAGTAATAAAAGGTTACATATAAAAGTATGATATAGAAAAGATAGAAGAATCTGTTGTTCCTAAAATGGAAAAGACAAATATCTTTTTAATTCAGAAACATTATTTCATGCAGCAACATGTAAAAATATGAAAATTACGCCAGAAGTCCTGCTTCTTTATGCAAAAGAAAAAGCATTTTAAAATATTAATACAACAATCCTAGATACTAAATAGAAACAATCCATTAAACACTTAAGATAGGGATGTTTTTTTGGCAAACTTGGGCTTACATGCCTGAGGAAAAAAAAAAAAAAAAAATAATATCAAAAGGACAGTTTTTCCCTTGACACTGCTATTATTTTAACTACCTCCACTCCTTGGCTTATTGTTTTAAAGTGATTATTAGAATTGTAATGATTTGGTTTGACTTGTTTTGTTTTACGGCATATCAATCTCAATGGGTTATTTAAGATTTTTATTGTTGGTAACCCCCCCCCCCATGTATTGCTGATAGTAAAATCTATTTTTATACCTTCATAGTGTTTAGACCCTAGTTTAAGGGTTAACTATTTGCTCATAGCTGGGACCCTAACAGGTGCTACCACCCTGGGTTAGGGTGGACCTGGAAACACCAGCAATTAAGGTGGTTCCATACTCCTCAAAACCTCCTAATCAGAGGCCTTGCTGCTGGGCATAGTTTATGCTTCATTGTGCGGGGGGTGGGGGGTCTTACCACTCTACAGAGGTGCAGTCAGTGTATTCTGAAGCCCCAGCCAACAGGGCATTGGAATTGGAATAAAATCTAAACATATGATGAAAGTAAATTTATACATTTATTTTTTGTTCTTGAGAAGTTACAATAATATTAAACACAATTTATTTATTAGATTTTTGTTTATTTACAATATTATAAAAAAAATAGAATTGTATTAAAATACAATGTAATATTTATTATTATTATTTATTATTATTTAGAAATTATTATTATTTAGAAATTATTATTATTTATTATTTAGAAATTATTAAAAAAAAATAAATATGAAAACAATTATTTATTCATAAATTTATTTACTAAATTATTAAAATATGTGAACCAATTATAAAGAAAGTTTTTATTACTTACCATTTTATAAAGTTCAAATTGATTGGTAATTACCTGAGGTTTTGCCAACCATTCCAATAAACAATCAAATAAATAGTCTTTTGTTATTTTTGTTGTCAATTCTCAAAAACGAAAAAATGTATAAATTCACTTTCATGTTTAGACTTTATTCCAATTCTAAACATTGCTTTTTAAAAACAAATATCACCAAGGAGTGAAGGTAGTTAAAATAATAGCGGCGTCAAGGAAAAGTGTCATTTTTGACACACTGTTATTTTGTGGGCATGAAGGTCCAGCTTTGCCAAAATTTCATTGTAAAATGGTTTCCAATCAAATTCAATGTGTGTTGTCATATTGATGCAATATCTCATCAATCATTCCAGGATATTCGTTGCTTGCATCATCTTCGTGTTCACATATGCATTTGACACTGTCACTGACTACTCTGTGCCTCATGGTGATATTGAAAGCCGATCACACACCATTTATTAGATTCTCTCTTTTTCTCACTCGCCAACATTTATTAACCACCCTCATCCTGTTTATTACATTTTATTTTTCTTACCCAGCTGGTTCATTACATCCAATCTTATTTATAACATTTTCTGATTCTACCCCACCCACAACATTTATCATGAACTCTCACGCACATACTTATCATGTCACCCAAGAGTATATTGTCAGCTATTCCAGGGGAATTATTACATTCACCGTCTTCATCAGCATTCAATCCGATGCAAGAAAAAAAAAAAAAACTCACATCTTGTCAAAACATCAAAGTTCCTCAGAAATATCTGCACAACATTCCTTTATTTTGGCCGCCATTTTAAAAATGTCAGTATGGTGCTTACAGGGTGCGGTTTTAATCGCATTAATTAACAATAGGCAGGAATATCAGTTGCCTTGCGAAAATATGTGGAACTTCAGTTCATAACTGAAGCAGGAAAATTAAATGACACTTTTTTCAATGTTATATATGATGCAGATGATGATAGACTCGCCCATTGATTTTGGCGTACGAGACACTTCAGTCCCGCCCGCTAGGGACCTGCACACAAGTCCACATATTGTGCAACAGCGAGGATCTCGGGACATAGCCACTGGAATATTTGCTGATGCTTTTCACCGTTGCCTTTCATCTCTCAGCCCGCCAATATGACGGATTTCAAAATTTCTGATACCACTCTGGCACAAATATCTCCAGTTATTTCTATCCAGGGCAACTCGCTTGAAATTAGTATGGAACACACACACACACACACACACACACACACACACACATATCAGAATAATGATTTGCTACCACAGAATAAATAAATGGATCTGAAGAGATACAATTTTGTGCTCATCTCCCACCCTTTGATATTGTGAGTCTTTACACAAATGTCCATTTATAAGGGCAGATGCTCTGTATAGAGGTTGCCTGGGTTCTGCCTCCATTCCTGAACCCTTATTTCTTGAATTTATGAAATTAGCAACTGAGGGGGTGAAGTTCAGCTTTGAGGATATCATGTACATGTATATTTGGTTGTTGGTGAGTTTGAGACTGAACAAATTTAGTAAGTTACATTTACCATTGGGTAGTACAATCTTTCCATTGTATAAATTGCAGAGTTTTTTTAAGTAATGTTGTGTTGTACTATTGAGGTGGTAGAGATGGCATCCAGTAGTTGCTTGTTCTGTTGTGCTCATTGTATTTTGGGGGACCTCCTTGTATTTTTGAATTTCAGTTTTAAGATGTACATGTATGTATGCAAATATAGTAACCACCACCTGACCACGTAATTGAAGGAATGTGAGTTTGTTTTCAATTGAAGCAGCAGACTTAAAAGGGTGGAAAAAATTCAATGTCAGCTAATTGTGTAAATATATTTCGTTTCTCGGTAGGTTACAATGACTGCAACATCAGAAAATGAGAAAAAGTTAATTTATCGACTCTGGTTTTGATTTTTCATGTTTATATACACATCTATAGATCCACTTTGTAAAGGCTGCTCACTTCTCGCTGGCTTGTGACTTCATATCCTGGTTGTGAAATCTTTCTGATTGGTTGGTCGAACTATGGCTTTGTTTGACTGGCAATTTTTATTATCTGTCTATTTTTAGATATCTTCTTGTTATTTATACCTTTATCACCACAATATTATTGTAGAACCAGTCAATGTAAGATCATATCAGTAAGATATCTTATTAACTGATCCAGACAAATTTTTGTGAGATCTTGTTAGCCAGTTCCAAGGAGCTTAAAGTAAAGACTCAACCTATAATTGTGACACATCATTTGTAATTTTGAAAACAATATGAAAAGGTTCTTTTATGAAAAAGCAGAACCTAAGCATTAACTAAAACAAAAAAAACACCCACCTTATGATTATCACTTTCTTGGAAAGACTCATCACTTGCCACTTTTTCATTTCTTATACATCGCAGGATACAGCCACAAAGCAAAACAATAAATGAGACTGAAAAATACAAAACCAATTTTAAAGTTTCATTGGAACAGCTCCCAGCTTGAACCTAACAGACTCGAACGTAAATATTTTAATTTGTTTCAATTCCATAGAAAATTCAAAAATTAAACATATTTTATTGACATCAAGTAATATGGACCAAGCCAAGTCATGTTGAACAAAATCTCAAGTTTGTGTCTTATTTCAGACTTAAAATATAACCTGAATTACAGTCAGAAATTACAGTTATTAATTAATAGAGCTATATAAAAAAATCTGAGCCTTGATTCATGCTTAAAACATACTTAATTTATGGACATCGGAAACTTGAATCATTGATAGGTTGTACACTAATAAAAAATCCACCCCTTCATGCTGAATTTTTGGACTAATCTGAAGCTTGAAATGCTGATAGGCTCAGGCTAATAAAAAATACAAGTCTCCCTTCAGGCTGAATTTTTGGACTAATCTGAAGCTTGAAATGCTGATAGGCTCAGGCTAATAAAAAATACAAGTCTCCCTTCATGCTGAATTTTTGGACTAATCTGAAGTTTGAAATGCTGATAGGCTCAGGCTAATAAAAAATACAAGTCTCCCTTCAGGCTGAATTTTTGGACTAATCTGAAGTTTGAAATGCTGATAGGCTCAGGCTAATAAAAAATACAAGTCTCCCTTCAGGCTGAATTTTTGGACTAATCTGAAGCTTGAAATGCTGATAGGCTCAGGCTAATAAAAAATACAAGTCTCCCTTCAGGCTGAATTTTTGGACTAATCTGAAGCTTGAAATGCTGATAGGCTCAGGCTAATAAAAAATACAAGTCTCCCTTCAGGCTGAATTTTCAGACCAAACATTTTCTTTGTCATGCTTATCATGCCAATTAAAAGAGAAAGTGTATTCATCTTAAACCCAGACACATAGAAGAATGTAAAATTTCTGATAAATGTTCCTATGATAATTTTTAAGCCTTTTTCATATGAGGGTCATTCAAAAAGTACTAAGCCTCACCCAGAAAGAAGAGCTATAGCCAAACATTTTTTTTTGTGGCAGCTTAGTACCACTTCTTACAAAACTAGATTTTTTTGTTTCAAAACACAGTCAAGATAGATTCGTAAATAATATTTGCTCTATTTAATATTTAAATAGAGCAAATATTATTTACGAATTTAAATGCCCATTAAGGAATTGTATTCCTCAAGAATCAACTTTCATAAATAATTATATAGGCCACACTACAAATTGTTTAACACACAGACTAACTCTACACCTTTCTGACAATAGCTCAATTAGATCTGATTTAAATATTCATGGAGACCTACCGGACACTATTCGGAATATACTTGTCGACAACACTAATATAATAGCATCATCCACATGCAAAAAAGGCTAAAAATAATGGAAGCCTTATTAATAAAAACAAAGAAACCAACACTTAATAATATTAACTTTGAACATGGACATAATATCTTGACCGTGTTTTTTAACAAAAAAATGAAACATCTTATAAAACATACATATAACAAACTATTTCTAATTCTAACAGTTGAAATATAATCCGTGAAAATGGCTAAATGTATAGCCGAAAGTGCTCGGATAAAGAGAACATTCGGACAGTTTTTATATAATTTATCATCTGAAAAGAAAAACATTATTAGATCGCATGAGAAATTGTATAAAAAACTAAATAAAAGCACCTCGTCAGTCGTTTTTAATGAAATGTGCATGAAAGAAGGATTGCTGCCTAAATACACAAATATGTGTGTGTGTGTGTGTGTGAGTGAGTGAGTGAGAGAGAGAGTAGGAAAATTTGGAAATATATTTTTATCTTTACATGTTTTGCCAATAATCTGGTATTATAAAAAAAAAAAAGAAGAATTTCATTTGACAAGAACAAAGTCTACATCCACAAGAGGAAACGTTCCCAAGTGGAATAAACAAAGATGTTGAAAACAATCTTTCAAAGATTTTCTTTCTTTTAGAGAAAAAAAAAAACAGATTTCTTTAAACAGGGAATAAAAAAGCTTTCTTTCTATTGGGCGGCAAATGAAGGGGGTTACATTTCCAATAAAGAGCACGAGGGTAGAGGCTGAAAATGTCACAGACTGACTATGAAGGAGTGATGCTAGAGTTGTAAAATCTTGTATGCATTCATTTGAACTCTTCTTATTAATAAGTGCATTGTTTCTTCCCAGGTATAACAGACATATGTCTGTTCAAAGAAGACTGTTTTTACCCCGATGGTCAAAAACGTCAACAGCAGACATGATGTCACCATCACTGCAACACTGGCTCAAAGTGATGAACCCAAAACTCATCGTGGCTGGGAAAACATTCAAGGATACCAACTGTGGATGTGTGCCTGAAACAATGTTACATTTTCCTGTGATGTGATCAGCTCAACTTTCTGTTTAAATGAATTTAACCTGCATTTGTTTTTAATTCATTTCTGGTAAAACATAATTACTCTCCCAACTCCTTAATATGAAGCCAAATATACCAGTGTTATAATTTTAAAATATTAACAGATTCACTGAATTGTCAGTACGTAGAATCCTGCATCTCGTCTCAGCAAATTAAAACTAAAAAAAATTATACAAAATCGTATTATTCACAGACATGGATTTACTCACCCACTTGCTCAAGAGACATTTGCTTAGGGGCGTGCTGGAAGAAAATCCGAGATGCTTTTGGATTAGTCTCAATCAGGCAAATGATCCGAGTCACTTGAACTTCAGCTGATTTATCCAAGGGGAGGAAACTGCTGAATATAATCTGCATAATTCGGCGGGCCACTGGTTGCGTATCAATTGCAAGACGTACAAGCAAATGTTCGACAGACACAATAGACCAATACTAAAAAAATAAAAAGTATCATTACAAGATGGTTTTATAAAACAAAACTTTCCATAGAAAGTTAAGATCAAAAAATTATACATAGGGCATGACTTTAAATTTTTAAGTAAAACAGGTAAAAAGAATAAATTGTGAAAAGCGATAATAAAACTGAGGTTGACTAACCGATTAATTGCAGCAGGAGCCATTTTCTAAATGAATGCAGAACTTTAATTTTTGAAGCAATTAGTAAAACTTTATTTTAACTATTTTTTTGTGTTTTTACTTGAATATTGTATCGTTGAGGTGAATGATACATAGAGAAGAATGAATGCTTAATATATTTATTCAGCACCAGTATCCGGTGCTAACGGATACATACAAAATCACAGAACAATAAGTTACGAAACAATTAACAAGACAACTTACAAGGAATAGAGGAGGGTCAAATGCTGTATAGGCAAACAAAGTAAGATCAGTTCAAATATTAATCAGCTTTGTATCAACTTATTAATCAACTGTTGAAGTTCTTAATCGTAGACTAAAGCTACGAGCCATGCCATCTGGTAGAGTGCTAACTACTCTATAACAAATATGATCTTAAATTAGATTTGAATAAAATATAAACATACTAGTATTTCACGACTTTAATTTTCTGATAAAATTCAATTCTTAAGTAAATGATTGAAAAAGCTCATGGCAAGTTCTACGACAACAAAATATCCAAAGAAATTCCTCAATTGCATCGTTAAATATTTGAGCAAAATATTGCAATAACAATCATAAATATGAATCACAAACAGTGAAATTAATGTCTACTGGCCTAGATCATCAAAAATCTTATTAAAGAAAATGTACCGAAGACTTTCAACGATCTAGACTGGTAGACATTAATTTCTTTGTTTAAAAATAAACACGGATGTCTACCCAAAAATGTCCTATTATAATTGTGTTTTTCCCTCCCATCGTTAGTTTGCACGACCGTTACGCCCTATTCTTTTTTCGATCATGTAGAAAGAGGAGAAAAGACACTACTTGGTTTCAGTGAGAAAAAAATATAAAGAAAGAATCAAATTAAATTGATAAGAACAGAAACTACACTTTTATATTAGATGCCATGACAACCATAATAAAAGTGCCATTTATCAGATGCACAGTATCAAACAACGGAAACCGAGTAAAGCAAATGCCAAAAATCCAGTTACTGTAGATAAAATAAATTTGCCTACTGAATTATTTATCAATTATCATTAAAAGAAATATTCATAGAATGAGGATTTGGCTAGTTATTATTATTATATAGACACACGTCTCCCCAAAAAGAATTCCATGTTGATTTTTTAAATTATTTCAGCACTTTAAATGGATCCCAAAATGATGTAGCTGCATTTATCATCAATTGTGACTTGTTTAGTAAATACATCTTCCCTATCAGATGAGAAATCTAAGCTTCATTGAACGCTTTCAAAGAAATATTTGAAAACTTCTTACTCAATAATAGCGTGGATTTGCCATTTTGAGGGCGGGAGGAAAAATTGAAATTAACCTCTTGTATTAAACCAGCTTGTGAACACTGATTGTTCAGGGGACGGAGAGCCTATTTGATGCACAAATCTTACACAATCACACCACTTAATTTCTATCAGTTGTATTGTTATATATTAAGGGCCTCCTTATCTATGGGGTAGCCAACTGAAGTTTCACTTGTGACTGGGTCCATCAGCAAATAAAATCTCAGGTTAAAACATATAGTAAACTAAACCAACTTTGCAAAATATATTATGTTAAACCAGTTATATATATATATATATATATAATGTCATTTGCACACAGTACTGTTTCGCTGTATCACAGCTCCTCAGTGTGACTAGACATCTGAATGCCTCAAGCCAGGATCGAAACCTAACCGATTTGGTGTCAGTCAGAGCTTCTACCACTGAGCTATCTCCATTCAGTAGAGTGAAACTGCTAAATCTAATGTATTGTTTTTACGAATGCAAACAAATGCTAATCAACCGGAGTGCTCTATTCATCTTACTGAAGAGCTTTTCATATCATAGAAAATGGCTTAAATCTAGCAAATATTTAATATATTTTCTGTTTATGCGGTATTTTTTATGGATACACTTATTTAAGGAAATGTTCTGGCCTGAATGTTCAAGAAATTTCGTAGAAAATATGTGTCCTCCACCAGGAAACAAACCAGTATTCTATAGAGAACCATCATTAAGCCTTGCATGCTATGACCGTTCAGCCACAGAGAACTTCCAGTTTAGCAATTAACAGACTTAATTATTTTTTTTGTTTTGTTGCTTTTTCCACATTATTGAAAGCCAGAATATATTTTTCAATTATAAGAATTGTGAGTGGGAGATTTCCTGAAACAAGTCTTAATAATTAACCCATAGTTGCTCTACTTTTAAAGGATAAATAGAAATTTTTCAAAGTGAGAGATTCAAGACGCTGAAAGCCTTTTCTGTTTTTTGGGGTCATTGCTAGCAAAAGCTCAAGAAAGAGCAAAGATAAATACTCACCTTAATTTTGCGTATTCCTTTTACCTTAATTAAGAGATTGACCATGGCAATGCGGACTTTCTCGGATGTGTCATGAAACAGGTTTTGTAATTGTGGCAGAATTGGTTGCAAAATGAGATGACAATAATGGCAGTTAAAAAGGAGCACAATTCCCTGCAAGAAAAAATAAGTCAAATTTTAAAAATAAGTTTCAAAAGTTATTTGAGCAGCATATACACATCTACCAAGACAATGTATAACGCAACTATGCATCCCCCATCACTGCCTGGAGAATCATTGGGCTACAACACGTACGGATACTTACTGAAGCGGCAGAGAACCAACCATTTTCCCAGGATCTTTAGCGACGGGTCATGTGTACGAGTTCCAATCAAGGTTTGGGTTGAGCTTAAGTCCCAATAGACACTTAAGGGGCAGGGCCTCCCTGCAAGAACGCCTGTTCATCACGAAGGGTGAAGATTCAGGGTCGGCTTGGTAATGACAGAATGCCACTTGTTTGATTTTCAAGATGATCAGCCAGTTTTTCCTCCTAGGTCAAAGATCAGCTGACAGGCTCTCGTCTCAGAGTTTTGGAGATACACCCATATACCATTGTATTCTCATCACAGATAGTCACAAAAGATTTCTGTGTATACTCTTAGGCATATCATTTATGTAAAATAGAAAGAGAGTTTGACTAAGAAGCAATTCTTGGGAGAGGCCTGTCTTGATCACTTGAGCCTCGGAGGTTGGTTGGTTGGTTGTTTAACAGCATTCCAACCTTAGTGGTCATTTTATGCCGAAAATGATTTTGAGTGACTTTAAAAGAATCTTAAGTTAAATGTATTTCTTGGTTTGAGTAGGCATCTTGAAGTAAGCAGCTTCATGGCGGTTTATAGCTTGGGATATTTGTGTTTATTTCAATCTTTTCTAGATTTTGTTATAAAGACCAGTTCCTCTCATATATTCAAGTATTTTTGAAGGTTTTTACTTGGAGGAATACTTCTTTCAGGTTTGTTTCTTTGTAGTAATTTTGGCAAGCTCGCTTCAAGTCTAAACAATTTGTCAAAATGTGACATATTGTATAAGCCTCCTGGCATGATATACAGATTGGAGCTGCCTCCTTCCTAAGGAGCTGAGAATGGGTGATGTTGAGCCTCGGAGGACTTAACAACTACCTTCAGGGACATACCGATTAGGAAGTAATTAATAATTCAGATTCTTACACTGATTCCAGAGAGCCATACCTTGTCAAAGACCTTTGAAATATTTAATGCAATAGTCCTCGCCTTGGCCCACATTATGGCAAGTATCATTGCAAGTCAATAAAGAAAATACAGGCACACACAGGAGTGGAGTAATGGTTAGAGAGCTAATCTGGTTGATCGTTACTATCTGAATAGTAAGTTCAATCCACCTACTTGCCCCATACTTATGGCCTTGTGCCAAACTAAGCTTAGTTTAGCAGATTGTAAAAAAAAAAAAAAAAATACTAATACTAGTTATTACAAAAAATGTTCAAGCATCATGGCATCGTTTGTTTAATGGTATATCAACACCTTATGGATCATTGAATGCCAAAATTTTATTTTCTTGTGAGATTTGGGTCGAATTCGGCACAGAAATCAAGTTCTTCTTTTTTAATGGCGGCAAAACAGACTGTTCCACGCTTGGGAAACCATACATCGCCACACTGTGTTATTTGGAGTCCGCCCAACTTTTTAATGGCGTCGAATCCAAGCAACAAGTCAAAACCCAATAGCTCTCCATCCACTACCAAAACTTTGATTTTGAGGGGGTTTGCATTGTCCACGTCAAGCTTTATACTTCCAACTCCGCAACATTTGAGAGTATTTCCGTTTACGGTGAGTACGTTCACCTCCGTCATCTGCCAGGATTGACAGGCTGACTTACTCACGAGTGTCTGTGAGCAGCCAGTGTCCACTAGTGCCACTCTCTTAATTCCGTTCACGTAAATACCCAAGACGGGTAGCGCTTCATTCATAACTCGCTTGGGGAAGAGACCAGCGCTGACGTCTTGTCCCCTTTTTCTTTTCCTTGGACATAATGAAGCAATGTGGCCCACTTCTTGACACCGGAAGCAACGCATTGTTTTGCATGACCTGCATGGCTGACGGGCATCTTCTCGTCGAACCGGGCAGTCCCTGGCAAGGTGATTCCAGCCAGAGCATCGATAACATCGCATAAATTGGAATAAAAAGGAAACTTGTGGTAAAACTCAGTTTAAAGCTTTACAAGAATTTACTAAGCTTAGCATCATTTGACATAATGCCAGAAGTATAGAACCCCCAAAGAGGATTAGATTCTATACAGTAGTAATAGAAAAGAGTAGATAACTAACCATTATTCTGCAGCAAGTCTCTCAGGGGCTATAGTGTTATTGTGAAGAAAATCAAACTTAGTTTTATGCTAAGTATGAGGGGTTTTTTTTTCCCTTTTTCTTTAAGATCTCTCCAAAGAACATAGGCACACATTTTATGATTAATGATCAACAAAAAAAAAAAAAAAAAAAAGAGACAGATTTTTACCTTCAACACAGATTCTCTGACTTCAGCTGCTGCTCCATCCCAAGCAAGATCTTCAATCAATGTGGTGATGTAGGTTTTTATGACTTCTTTCGGAATCATTTGCCAGTAGGCTGAAAGAATCTGACAAACACCCAAAATGGTCCGGCTTCGGATTGAGGGACAGGAATCCATGAGTAGATTCTGTTGGAAATGAATTTTTACGTTAAATTTAACAGATGGCAATATTAAACAGTAACAAAGTTCAACTGTGATGAAATACCAAACTTGTCACTATTCGATACTATATCAATACATTTAATATTAGATCTTTCTCCTAATCCTTTAAGATTAGGAATGTTCATGGCTCTCCACAGCTTCCAGGTTTTGGTAAAGACAGTGGAGCAATTCCCCATTGTTTTTTCTATGATTTAAAAATTACAAAGTGTTGTTTTACTCCTAGACTGGTTGCCAACAAAGGCTAGAGAATCTTGATGTTACAATCAACTGGAATGACTGCTGCCCACTATCCCAAATTTAGAAATGTGGGAATTATTTCCTAACCTTATCCCAACATTTTTGTTTTTTCTTGTCTTGAAGTCAGAAGACTATACCAACTTGACTGTATCCCTTTTGTGTGTAAACACAATTCCTATTTTATGAACCTTTCCGTTTATAATGGTCTTATAGTTGCTTTGCTTTGGATTTACATTATATATTGTCTTGTATAATTTTGCCCTATTCTTTTCTTTCTCTTCTTATTGTGAATTCTGGACAGTTTCCTCGCAAATAAAGAGAAAACTTGAGGCAACCGACACATGGCTCTAGAATAGGAAGCTGAGAATACCATTGTCAGGACATATGAACAAAGAGGAAGTTTTAAAGAAAATGGGAACAAAAAGAAGACTTATATTTAGAATCAGAAAGTGATATTTCAAAACTTCTGGGACGTACCATGAAGGGAAGAAAGATAGCTTGAAGAATCTTGGTTGCCAATCATCAGCTAAAACTCTTAATGACTATATAAGTTTTTTTAACTATGAACAAAGAGAAATGTAAACAACTTCATTCCTATGGGAACCCATTTATTTCTGATTATAACATACAAAATGAGCAAAATAATAAGAGCAAAAAGCTGATGTTATCCAATGCAAAATCAAAAACATTTGGAGAAAAATTTGTTAAGGAGAGAAGCTAAGTCTTCTTCGTTTTAGTAACATAGAAGCAATTTCATTTCATTAATATTCTTCTTGGGTCACAGACGAAGATAAAATACTTGTCCAATATTATTTCAAAATGAGGTTGACAGATTGAGTTACTTTTGAAAGCCCAAGCACAGCTACATTTTGAATTTTGCTACTTGTAAGTAGGGTCCGCAAATTGGAGGAGAGAGTTATCAATGATAATGCCCTGAAATGAATCTGCAGTTATCTCCCTTTAACCGTCTATATTTTTTTAACCATTTACCGAACTAATTTCTTTCCAGAATTGTTCCCTCTGCCACTGCATTTTTTTAAGGATGCAAAAACATAAGCACCTACTGTTTTAAAATCATTATAACTTTCTTTGTATTGTGTGTAGAGATTTTATTTTTTGTATGATAATAAAAAAAATGCATGAGCAATATTTCGATGTAATGCATTACGTTTTGCATGCATGTTTTGACATTGAAAACAAAAAAATTGAAACAAAATAAAAAAAACAAAAGACATTAACAATTTAAGATACTTTAAATTTTATGATTCCTTGTGGAGTTCTTGGGGGGGGGGGGGTCCAATAAGAAGCAAAATGGCTAAGAAGGTTTTCTTCAACAGTGATGTCCTATATTTTTACATACGAGAAGACACCAGCATTTGTTTGCTCTTTCTAGACTAGCATATTTATTTTTCACCTGACTAGCATATTTATTTGTCTCATTGACAAATAAAGTTATTTCATTATCATTTTGTCGTTTATAAACAGACAAAATAATTCACCTTCAGAAAGGCTAGCAGGTACATCCATGGGGACAGCAGTTGCCATAAAATTAGTCAGCCATGGATGATAGCAGCCATTTTTGTTTACAAAAAAAAAAAATCACAAAAATGTAATGTGGGTTTAATCGATGTTACACCTCATGAAGAATGTAGAAGAATTCACGATGGCATCAGAAAACAAAAGTTTAACCTTGTTCCAAAGTGGTAGCAGGCTATTTCCAGCTTAAAATACTGACAAGTGTCTATTTATAGCAACCCTTCTTGAGGCAACAGAATGTGCCTACATCTGCAACGGGAGAGAATTCTGCAGCGACAATTTTCACCACCAGCGTGCTAAAGGTTAAGTGTACTTTTTATCACATAAAATTTGACATGGTGCAAGCAAATTTTCATTCCAAAAATTCAGCTCAGAGGAAAAAAAAACTTTGGGATTCAATGATCAAGAGTTAAAAAATATAAATAAAATGTAAGTAATCAAAAAAGAAGGACGTTTGAAATGAACTGGATTAAGAGATCATTCCCAAAAGATACGAGATAGAAAAGAAGAGGAACAGAAATTTGACTTCCTACCGCAAGTTCAAATACCTGATAGCAATACACATGTTCTTATAACTTCAACACTACAAAACAGTTAAGGATGTCAATTCAAATGCCCACTAGCGAAACTCAACAGCCACCCATCACCACAGCCAGTTATGCACCCACTGGTTTGTGCCAGTGACCAGTTTACCGACCATTGTTCTAGAGGCTCAAGTATATTAGAAAATTGATGCCCTATACGCATTTTCATTCAAGGATCTTTCTTGGGCCACATGCTGATGAAATACTCACCTCTTTAAAATTTTGCCTCAAAATTCATATCCCCACAAATATAATACGACTATAATTGTAATAACTTACATCAAAACTGTTGAATTGATTTTGCAAAAGGTCGTTATTTTCCTCGACACCAGCAAGAGGATTTTGCAGAGGGAAGACATCAACAAAAAGGAAAACAGAGTTCAAACGAACAATCGAGTTGGCTGCCTGCAAAAAAGAAGAGTAAAAATGCTATCAAGATTAAACCAGGCTTTGAATGATTGATAAAAGTTGAATAAAAGCAATGATATCAGCACACAGTGGTTCTTAAAAATCTTTTCAAAATCTTTCTCAAGTCGCTTGATGCTAAGACTAAAAATTTAAATTAGAAAAAGGGTAAAAATGGGAAAATTTAATATCAAAATATACAAAAAAAAAAAAAAGTTAAAATTTATCAGATTTCCAATTAAAAGTCTATATTAACATTACTTAATCCATCATGGTAATGGCAGCTGTTGCTTTTTATCAATTAGCTTTGAAATTTCTGTCAGAATTTATGGGATGAGGAGTTATCATTATTTGTTGTTGGCTGGCCACTTGTATCCGAGTATGTCAGTCTGCTACAGCGGCTAGCCAATCTCTGTTGCAGACACCTTGCTCAGGTACACCTGTGGCTTATACTGCAACTATGCTGAGCCAACATTAATTACAGTTTCCGAGAGAGTGCACATTATTTGGCGCAATCAACAGTCTGAACAAGGCCAGCAGGCTCAAACCCTCAGGCACGATGACTTGTGACTTTGTGCTAAAACAACTGTCGATGGCTTGCAAATGTTTCCGTCTACCCAATTTCACTGACAGGGTTTCGGTCAACAGGAATTCAAAATCAGCTTTTCAATTTCTCAATCTAAGCCACTAGACATTACAACACTCGGATTAAAAAAAAGAAAATCAACTGTAAAATTTAGTAATGCTGAGATTTTCAAAAGGAATTCGATTGGATACTTGTATGTTTAACATGACAACCCTGCTTCTAGCTAATACCTAGAGCAGTGATATCCAAACTGTTCCAAAAAATTCATATAGCAAAAATAAATGATTTTAAAATATTATTATGGATTACTTGTAATTGCATGCGTGTATCCAAGTGTAAATAATTATTGACCGATTTTACCATTGTGATATTTTTGCATTATATCAACTATTAAAAATATACTAACAAGTGAGTTATCAATGATAATGTTCTGACTTTGAATCAGTGGTTATCTCCCTTTAACTGTTTTTTATTTATTTATTTATATTTTTTTTTTTATAATTTTTAATTTTTAAATGTACTCTTTATCACATAAAATTTGGTGAGGTACAAGCAAATTTTCATTCCCAAAATTTAGCCCAGGTGAAAAATGTTTGGGAACCACTGAGCTAGAGTTAAAGAATAAAAAATAAAAAAAATGTAGGAAATCAAAATGGTAAAGACCTTTAAAGATCTCCAGAGAATTGGTGCGTAAAGGCGATTTAACATTTCATCAACTCCTTTCTGTCTTTTTTGTCTATGGATGTAGTCAAGGATCTGAAAAAATAAATAAATAAATAGAAATAAAAAATTTTTTTCTTATTTTGCAAATAAACGATAAAAGATTAGTTACAAAATTAAAAAATGCTACAGCATTTACTGCCAGCATCAATATAATAAAGCCATTTTTAGAGGGTGTGGGTGGAGAATAAGTAATTGTGAAAAAACTAATTTCAGAACCTTTATAAATATCAGTGCTAATTTAATTAATACTTCAATGATTACTTAATTCTTTTTTCTGATCTAAAGTGAATAATTTTTTTTTCATCATTTTACCCCAAGCAAGGCAATAAAGCTACTAAGACACAAGGGGGTTACCAAATGTGAAAGAATAAGAAAAACATTATTAATGAGCAAGAACAATGAAAGAGGAATCAAGAAGACAGTATGTAACAATTGACAATGCTTTTAAAATTTTGATGATCAAAATAGCCTGGAAAGCGAGAAGCCAGAACAGAGTTCTACGGGTAAGAAGTGTAAGAGAAGAAAGTGCTAGTAAAGAACTTAGTTACATCTAGCCACGTGGGGGGGGGGGGGAATGAAATTTGACTGCGGTCATATTTCATATGCACCCCTCCACACACGCACGCACGCACACACACACACAATCCTCTGTCATAGAATGTATCACTTAAGGCCGCCAGCATTGTCAGAGTATGTAAAGAAATGCAATTTCATGTTTTTACAAAAGATGACAGCAACACTGTGCGGCTGCCCTTTGGTAGTGTAAACTTGACCTTGGCTTTCTCCAGCCAATTTCTAAAATGGTGATTGTAAATAAGAAAAAAAGGGAGTTGACTGCAAGGGTCATTGCTTCCAGGACCCCTTTGATCCATTTTGCCAAAAAATTTGAAAAGGGTTAAATAAATTTTTTCTTTGGGAATTTTATATACAACTGATTGATAAAATATTTTTTTCATTTAATTTTTCCAATTGTTTTTATATAAGTTAAAAATAAGGTATAAAAAAGAAAAAAGAAAAGTCATTTACCAATTTTTCCAAAGACACTCATCACAAACGTAGCCCATGACCACACATTACCCAGTCCTGCAGAAAATAATGACCAGTTTTCCACAGGACAATATCAGTATGCAAACAAGGATGTATGCAGTCGACATCGCATCTCTGGCTGAGGAGTTTAAACAATGCTTTTAGGATTTTGCAGTTATTGAAAAGGAGATTATGCTTTTCTCTCCTCCGTTTTTCCTTTGACCCAGATGATGCTCTCGATCATTAAGCTGCAATGTGAAAATGATCTGAGTAGACAACAAGAGCAGATCTCTCATGAACTTTTACTGCCAACTGAATAAAAGCAGGTTTCAAGAGATTCAAACATTTGCTAAGAAAACAGTCAAACTTGTTTGGCTCCACATATAAGAAGTCATTCTTTGGGATGAACTTTAACAAGAACTGCATGACAACAAGAATAAGGGACTCTTACCAACGTGGCATTTTGCCCACCAAAACCGCAGCCTTTGAATGTGACCTGGTCTGGTCTACATGCTGCAGTCCAGATTTCGGTATCACCCTTCACATTAGTGCATTTAATTTTAATGGCTCAAAGAATGCCAAGCAAAATGGTTAAACCTCACACATATTCACCTCATCAAATCTGGCCCTCTTTGAAAAAAAGTTTGGTCACCTCTTGGTTTAAGTCAGCTAAATCAGGACTTAATTGAATTCCAGTTAAACACTTAAGTCGATTGATTTCGCTAAGTTTCTATCAAATAACTTAAGAGTCGATACATGTACTTTTGAAAAGTAGTAAGTTACAAGACTATGTTCAGTGACCATTTTTAGAACCTTTTAGAAATGTTCGGTCAGGATATAACCTGATACTTTCAAGAGATTCAACTATAATAGGATTTCCACTGCCAAATTGCAAAGAGATCAGGTCGTCTTGTGAATTTTGTCTTATTACATTTGTATTCTTTTCATCTTCAAGGTGGTCAACTGAAATTAAATTTTATCAAAGTTTAATCTTCGTACCTGCAACATCAACAGCAACAAAAAAAAAAAAAATCTGCTGTGTCAAAAGGACAGTTTATCTCCTGACATTGCTATTATTGTATAATTTCCCAACTTCCTTGACAATATTTATTTTAAAAAACTATATTTTGAATTTTAATAACAACCAAAATATTATGCGTTATTTGTTACATTGTATATTTACAAGATTAGAAAAATATTTGAACTAATTACAATGCAATATTTATTATTTACCATCTTCTTCTATTGTGCTGTGGCCATGATAGCCATAGACCGATCATGGATATCAAGTTCCTAGACTAGACTATTTCATTAGTTCAACTATTGTAATGATTGAGTTGTTTCGCAGACGGTGGTACTAAAATTTTGTTGAGTCACTCAAGTGTGTAGATCATTGCAATCAAATTTATGAGCATGCAAATACAGACTTTATTCATGCTCTCTCTCTCTCTCTCTTCCGCACACGTGCACTGACCTGTATAAGTGCATGTGCTTTCATGCCTTCGTATTGACTGACACTTTTGCATACACAATATTCAAGATTGATGCATAACTTGATGTGCCAGATTATTAACTGAATTTTTATCTGAGATTTTCAATGTCATATTCATCATGGAATTAAGTGCATTACCAAGGAGAAAGATTGTTAACAGTTGCTGCATAAAATAAATGCTTATTTCCTCACTCAGCTACAGACTTAATAATGTCTTTAATATTGATCACTGAATAAAGTGCATTGAAAAGTAGAGATTATGTTGCAAAATAATTTTTTCTTTTTTTCTGCTTACTACTTGTTTTTCAAGTATACCTGTCTGTCAGGCCTGCTAACCTGACCGTATTACAGATGCCTGCTCAACTCACAGACCTCACCTGTGGTTTATACTGGAAGAGCTTGCATAAACTGGCATGATCAATGGCTTTTTTTTTTTATATTTATTATTTATCATTTTGTAATGATTTGCTGGGTTGGTAAAAAAAAAAAAAGAGAAAAAAGAAAAGAAAAAAAAAGAGGTTGTCTCCAATGAAAATAAAAACCATGTGACAACTATCAAGAGTTCAGATAAAAAAGGACCAGTATCTTTCTCACAAGGACCTGGGACCTGCTCTAAGGACAAAGGATCAACTCCAGACAAAGGGAACCACAGGCCTGTTCTGAAGAAGTGGATACCAGTTATGTGCTCAGTAATGGATACCCTCTGGAAATCATGCTAACATTTTATGTAGGGGAGGACAATGTCTGTATTAGCTTTTCTAATAATAATATTTGACTGTTGTATCGAAGTCTTTTTCCTTAACCGATACACTTCAACAGATTTATTATTTACCATTTTATAAATAAATATGAAAATTAAAAATTTACAAAACTATAAAAATATGCAAATCAGCTATAAAGCAATATTTATCATTTACCACTTTATTATTAATTCATAAATTTATAAAAACATCTGCGAAATACAGAAAAAGAAAATTTAACATGACTTTTTCCTCCGACATTATACATTTTATCCTCAAATTATTTTAGATCTCAGATTACATTTTGTTTCAATTTTCCATAATTAATAAATTCAAGGCCTCAAACTCCAACAATTATAGGTTAACTCCCTTCCTACATTTTTTGAAAATATTTTTTTTTTTTTTTTTTTTTTTACAAATCGCAACATCTATCAGAGATGAAATTTAAATTTTTATTATTGCATTATTCCAAAATTTTAACACGTCAGCAAATAGCTATTAATGTCAACAACTGAACACAATTAGTTATTAACTAAAAAAATTAGTAATT
Organism: Acanthosepion esculentum; assembly: GCA_964036315.1. Classification (NCBI taxonomy): domain Eukaryota; kingdom Metazoa; phylum Mollusca; class Cephalopoda; order Sepiida; family Sepiidae; genus Acanthosepion; species Acanthosepion esculentum. The sequence continues at coordinate 86,237,965 of OZ038508.1, read as the reverse complement.
AATGTATAATATTATCCATAACGACATGTACAAGAATACTGTTTTTGATCAGTTTAAAAATAACCATAAATACGTAAAAAATGCATATATTGTTGAAAATTCCCTTTTCCACAATATAGCTATTTGTTCTGTTATAATGCATATTACCTAAACAATATTGAATAAATTTCTTTTAAGCATTAAAGTATATTTAATCACATCTCCCTAATAGCTGTTATGATCTGTTAAATTATTTCTAATTTTTCTAAAACTTTACATGAAGCATGCCTAGAAAACCTGCAGATTTGTCATTATCTATTGTCAGCTAATTGATGACGAATGAAATTATCTTAACTTGTTTTCATTTTCATGATGAGAGTAAAAGAAAGCAATAACCAGATGTCAAATTCTTACACATAAGCCGATCATTTGTACAGGCATTGAATTTTGTTGCCACATTTGGCCTGGGGCTTCTACTATGTATATAGGGATTCTTGATAAAATCTAAAGTATCTGCAATGTTATCAGTCCTGACCTGACATCTTGGCTTCAGTCATTTTCCCAATGCCATAACACAGCTTCCCTATGCCTTTCCTATAAATATTTTCATGCTAATTATTCTGATGAATTTTCATACCTTGATTTTATAAATTTAAGTCTGCTACTAGATTGGTGTCAAGGTCTCATCATTTTACAGTTGAAATAGCTAGATATAGCTTTAAGTTTTATGCTAACAGTTTCTTTTCTGTGGAAGGATTTTCCAGCCTATTGCCTTCCAGTTAATTTTGATCTTGAAAAATTTAAATGCAATGTTAATTGTCACCTTGTCTTAATTCCTGTTACTGTTGTCTCTCTTTTGTTTTGTTTTTTCTTATATTCTCTCACACTCAGTAACCCCTTGTGTCTTTGTGGCTTTATTGCCTTGTGTGAAATGATAAAAAAAAAAAAAAAAAAAAAAAAAAAAATTATTCATTTTATATCATTTGCTCAGGTGATTTGGGGTTTCTTCATAAAATCCAAAGATTCTGCAATCTTATTGATCCTGACCTGTCATCTTGGCTTCAATCACTTTTCCATCACCATACTATAGTTTCCCTGTGCCTTTTCTATAAATACTTCCATGGTAATTGCTCTGATTAACTTTCCTCTGTGCAGTAGTAGATTTGCAGCAAGGTCTCATCATTTTACATTTGCAAAGGCTAGTTGGAACTGTAAGTTCTATGCTAACAGTTCCTTCTTTCTCACTTCTCTATTTGCTTTCCAGTCAACTTAGAACTTCAAAAATTTAAATCGAATGTCAATCGTTATCTTCTGTCTTTTTAATTCTTCTTCTCTCTCCTTAATATTTTCTAACACTCAGTAAGCCCCCCCCCTCGTCTGTGGCTTTATTGCCTTTCTTGGAAGTGAAATGATAAAAAAAAAATCAAAAAGGTAATTGCATGCACACAGATGGTGTCTTCCTAGTTTAAAATGTTTATCAAAGGTTTTAAATAAGTTTTCTCCATTCAAACAGATTCAACGAGAAAGATAAAAAAAGTAAAAGCAAAGTTGCTTCCCATGTCATATATCGAGGCAAACGATTCATAGACCCAATTATTGTTGATAACTTTGTATTCTGAGTACTAGCCCAATGCCCGAAATAGGCTGACGTAAAGGGCTGCAAACTGCCTCGATATTTACCTATAGCAAGAGAGAGAGGTCATACATTTCTCAAGGACATTTGTGTGTAGTAAACGCAAAATGTCCCAACTTGAATTTGGTTTGTCACTTCCATTCTGAGGTCTTAATCACCCCCATCACACTGTTCCTTAAATGTTACTTCAATTCTGGGACTGGTTAGTGAAACAGATTTTTTTCCCAATTTTTCTTACTTGAATATGATTTTAAACATCGAAAATAAAAACCTTGTCAAAATAAATATATATAAACTGGAAAGGGGAAAAGGGTAAAAACATTTATTAAAAAAATCTGTAGTAATAATAATGTTTGAATAAATATTATGGTGCTGGGCTTGGTATATGGTGTTCTTTACTTCAGGCCAACTCATGGTACAATTGAGGGTCAGAACATTTATTAAAAAGAAATCTGTAGTAGTAATGCTCATTGACAACAACTCTGAATTTGACAAAGCTAGAGTGCTCGTCCAATGTCCAAGATTGGCTGCACCCTTTTAGCTCTTTAAATCAAACTATTGATAGTTACCATATTATTGGCATATAAGACACACGGGTGGATAAGGTGCACCCCAAATCAAGAAAAAATTATTAGTAAATGGTACAGCCTAGGCTATATTTATGAGGTATTATTTTGGTTTAATAAGCCATGATTAAAATTAAACACAAAATAATAGGAAAAAAGAACATTGGCCGATAAAAACCACAGGTAAGAAAATTTTAGGCTACAATAGTGAGCATTGGGGATAAAATTAGCATACAGTAGACCTTTATTTGTTTGCAGCTTTAATGTTATTTTTCACAGGTTAGTATTTTACCATTACCAGTATTCTTTTTTAGTTTCCAGCTGGCTAACGATAGAAGTATGCTGATGAATATTTTAGTAAGACAGATCGTTAAGTACCAATGAACATTACTTGGACTTTGTTATGATAATTCTTTTCATAATACTGGTAATAATAAGAATATTGTTTGACTAAATAAGATAATTATAAGGTTAGGTTTGGTGTTTGATACTTCATGCCAACTCATGGTACAACTAAGGACCAGAACTGGAGGTCTATTTCAAATTTCATTGTTCCACTGGGAGTAGAAATTTTAGTTTTGGTTTGTGGTCATTCACAGCTTCAGTAGTCAGCTTAAGAAATATAGAGAAAAACGTAGAGATTGAGAGAATAATTAATTTACCTTGGAAAGTTAATCATCTTTATGTTGGCATATTTTTTTCTTTTCTAAGGTCTTATTAGAATTGATCTATAACTTGGCAGAACTTCAGATCCATCACCTTCTGACCTGTTAACATGAAATGCTATACACATTTTAATCTTTGAATTATCCATCTTAAAACTGTTACGGTATTCCAAAGCAAATAGTTCTTAAGCAAAATAACGCAACCCCAAACCAAAACTAAAATGTCTCACACCCCATGGAATGATAAGATTTGAGATAGACCCTCTTGTTCTGTCCTTCAATTGTTCTAAGAGATGACATGAAGTAAACAACATGGCTATATAGCATACGGTAGTGAGTATTGGGAATAAAATCAATCTACAATAAGCCCCAATTTCACAGATAGGATGCAGGGCAATTTGCAGGGGTAGAGGTGAGGATACTTAAAAAATAAATAAAACTTACTTTTCTTAAGATTTTCACAAGTTGAATCCCAGAAGCATGAATTGCATGATACATGATATCTTGGATACAGTCAGTTTCCAATTTCTGCAATTAGAAATATTACCGATGACAAGGGTGAATGATTATTTAATAAAAAAAAAGAAAAGAAAAAATATATATATATATATGTGTGTGTGTGTGTATTTAGGCAGCAATCCTTCTTTCATGCACATTTAATAATAGAAACATAAACAATAACATGAATATTTTTTATAAAAATCAAATGAATGAAAATTAGAAACAAGGTGAAAGTAGAATTAAGAACATTAAAAGAAATGGACAACACCAGTTGACAATAGCAAAAAAATAAGATTAATTATTTATTATAAAAAATTTAGAACCTCTAACCTTATAGTTAAAAATAATTATTCACCTCCTAGAACAAAATTAAATAGGGCAAATAATATTTACGAATTTAAATGCCCATTAAGGAACTGTATTCCTGATGAATCAAAATTTGTAAATAATTATATAGGCCACACTACAACATGTTTGACACGCAGACTCACTCTACACCTTTCTGACCATAGCTCAATTAGATCTCATTTAAATATTCATGGAGACCTACCAGACACTATTTGGAATATACTTGTCGACAACACTAATATAATAGCATCATCTACAGCCAAAAAAGTCTAAAAATAATGGAAGGCTTACTAATTTAAAAAAAAAAAAAAACACTTAATAATATCAACTATGAACATGGACACACTATATTGACTGTTTTGAAAAATGTAAACACTACATAAATACAGACAAGCAGCAAACTATTTCTTATTTAACAGTTAAAATATTTTATCCTTGAAAATGGTTACATGTATAGCCGAAAGCGCTTGGATAAAAAGAACTTTTGGACAGTTTTTATATAATTTATCATCCGAAAAGGAAAAAAAATATTAGATCGCATGAGAAATTGTAAAAAAAAAAAAAAAAAAAAAAAAAAAAAAAAAAATCAAAGTACTTTGTCGTATTCAATGTACAAGTATATATATATATATATATATATATATATATATATATATATACACACACACACACACACACACACACACACACACACACACACACACGTATATATATTTAATAGGCCTGTTAATAAAATTTGAGGGATAAAAAGCCAACAAAATGATAACAATATTGGTACCAAGATTGATGATATTTACTATACATTTTTAGTTTTTGACTAAATTGAAGCATGAAGAGAAATATTTTGAAGTCTGAATTTTTGGCAATGCCTGTGCCCTTGTTTATTTCTTGTCCCATGGAACAAAGAAGTGAGACACACTCTGCCAAGGAATGTTATTGTTGGTTAGAGGGCTCCCTGTTCCCTTTTCCAGTGAGACAAGAAATAAACTAAGGAGTGAGACACCCTCTTCCGAGGAATGTTATTGTTGGTTAGAGGGCTCCCTGTTCCCTTTTCCAGTGAGACAAGAAATAAACTAAGGAGTGAGACACCCTCTTCCGAGGAATGTTATTGTTGGTTAGAGGGCTCCCTGTTCCCTTTTCCAGTGAGACAAGAAATAAACTAAGGAGTGAGACACCCTCTTCCGAGGAATGTTATTGTTGGTTAGAGGGCTCCCTGTTCCCATTTCCAGTGAGACAAGAAATAAACTAAGGAGTGAGACACCCTCTTCCGAGGAATGTTATTGTTGGTTAGAGGGCTCCCTGTCCCCTTTTCCAGTGAGACAAGAAATAAACTAAGGAGTGAGACACCCTCTTCCGAGGAATGTTATTGTTGGTTAGAGGGCTCCCTGTTCCCATTTCCAGTGAGACAAGAAATAAACTAAGGAGTGAGACACCCTCTTCCGAGGAATGTTATTGTTGGTTAGAGGGCTCCCTGTCCCCTTTTCCAGTGAGACAAGAAATAAACTAAGGAGTGAGACACCCTCTTCCGAGGAATGTTATTGTTGGTTAGAGGGCTCCCTGTTCCCTTTTCCAGTGAGACAAGAAATAAACTAAGGAGTGAGACACCCTCTTCCGAGGAATGTTATTGTTGGTTAGAGGGCTCCCTGTTCCCATTTCCAGTGAGACAAGAAATAAACTAAGGAGTGAGACACCCTCTTCCGAGGAATGTTATTGTTGGTTAGAGGGCTCCCTGTCCCCTTTTCCAGTGAGACAAGAAATAAACTAAGGAGTGAGACACCCTCTTCCGAGGAATGTTATTGTTGGTTAGAGGGCTCCCTGTTCCCATTTCCAGTGAGACAAGAAATAAACTAAGGAGTGAGACACCCTCTTCCGAGGAATGTTATTGTTGGTTAGAGGGCTCCCTGTTCCCTTTTCCAGTGAGACAAGAAATAAACTAAGGAGTGAGACACCCTCTTCCGAGGAATGTTATTGTTGGTTAGAGGGCTCCGTATTGGAAAATTATTCTCTGAGTAAACCCAAATCCCTGTTTAAACATTTAATATGTGATTCTATTTTGAAAATGTATTTTACGTCCGATCTCTGCCTTTCCTGTCAGCTCTTAAATGAAGATGCTAAAAGCATGTATCTGACGTGATCAATGCTATGAAACAGTTGGTTGATGACATCAGAAGTGAGCTTTTAGTGTCTCCATTTAAGAGCTGACAAAAAAAAGAAAAAAAAACGTACCTATACCTATCATTCTGGGGTTAATTTCTGTGGGGTTGTGTATAGAGGCAAAACTTGCAATTGCTGCATACAATCCGACAAATGAATGATTGAATAGAAGAGAAATTTTAGACTTATGCAAACATATAAGAAAATATTTGCTATTCCACCATTGAGTGGCATGTAAATTGAATACTGTTATCTAACTAATACTGAAGCACTATGTAGTGAAAATGCAGTTGCGAATACGTGCTTCTAAATTCAAAATTAAATAACGCACACACGCACAGTGGAACTTAAGCATAAGAAAAAAATAACTGCACCATAAGCATTATTTGCATATTGCTGAAGAAATACTAAAATTGATTACTAGATAAAATAAACAAAAAACTAATGAAACGGTTGAAAGCGTAACTGAAACAGCAATGTCCTAACTGGAAAAAGTAACATTAAATTATTCATGGTTAAATACTGGTTCAGATAAGTATATTACAACTTTGTTGAAAGTTCAGTCTTCAGTCTAATTTGCCACTGTTTACATAGAAATCTTTCATCCCAAGAAAACAATTAAGGGTCTGATGTAATGGAATAACCTGTCACCCCCATGAGTGACTACACTATAGGTAGTAACCACCTATAAGTATCCGTAGGTAACTGACTACCAAAGTCCAGTTGGGATCTGTTGAGTATGACTCAGACTTATGCGAGAACTACTGTCCATCAAATAGTAGCACTCACTAATGGATTGACTTGCGATGACTGTGTGCATATCTGTTACCTTTATTCTTATTGTACTGGTTTTTACAATAAACCTTTACTTATTTATTCACCGTGTTTGTCAAGTATGTATTCCTATTAGCATGAAATATAACAGGGTCACAAGAGTAGATAATTTAACAGTAGCGTCAACAGGAATGGATTAGAATTATACAAACCCCATCTCAGTTGATAGCATGGAACAAGTACTCTTGCGTCTCAAATAAACATTTGGGCAAATAAAGTGCATGACAAGGAGGTCTCCTTTTACTTTTCCAAAATTTTAACATGTGCTTGAGCCGTTTATTTGAAAGACAAGAGTAATTTTCCTCATTCTGTATTCTTGCGTCTCAAATAAATGAAGGTTTTATGATTATTATTTTTTTTAATTAAGAGATCTTCCCTAGACACTTTGATGCCCAACCCCCACAATTATTCAAGAGACAAGAGCATGTCTGTAGTTATAAACTTATTACACCTGGTTGAAGGATTACCGTCAGTACCAAAAGGTACAGACAACAAATTTGTCATATTCAAAATCATAGATATTTTCATGGCAACTGTTTAGACTACAAGAATTTAAGTGTGCTACTAAATTGGCAACAAGGTCCCTCTGTTTTAATGTTGAAATAGTTAAAGGCAACAGCCACTTCTAGTTTATCTCGCACTTCTCGCCTGTGGAACTCCCTTCTGTTTACTTGCTTCCCTGACTACAATCTTCAAAAATTTAAACGCAACCTCAATTGCCATCTTCTATCTTCTTGAATCCCGTTCGTCTTTTGTTCTTTCTTCAATCCTCCCTATACTCAGTCTTTGCTCTCACGTTCACTCCCTGTAAACACTGCGTATTAGTAGCATTCCCACTTTGCTTGGGGTGAAATGATAAAAAAAATACAAATACTTACTGGTCTAACTTGCTCATTACTCATCTGCCAAGCTCGGAAGTAAACTTGTCCATATTTTGGTATTAAGTTCCTAAAATATACAAACAAACATAACAAAAAAAAAAAAGAAGTTATTTCATTCCATGATTTCATGAATAATAATCAATATCAAATTCTTACAAGTCACAGTTATAGAACGAAAAAATCATATTTTGATTGTTGATTTAACGGCACTAGATTAACATGTAAATACTTTGGTTTCTCTTTTGATGTTATGATAATTATGCTAATTATTATTATTACAGATCAAAATAATCTTAAATTTAAGAAAAAAAAGAATTATATATAAGTATGGATGCATCATCAGTTGAATAATCTATTTTTCCTAAAATGTTCTTCTCAAATCATGCGTGCGTGCGTGCATGATGCGCTGGTGTGTAGAGCAAGAAATACAGTTTCCATGAAAATATTAATGTACAAATTTTAAGTAGAGTTTTCTTTTAAATTTTTTTTTTTTTTACTCATGCCAGATCTCTTCAGGATATAGGAGAGCATGAATCTCTACAAATACCTTTTTTATTATTATCTATGAATTCTCAGAACTTCTTCAGAAAGATAGAGGCGTGGTTTCCTATTGCCTTCTCCATGGTTTGGAATTCAGAGTTGTCCTTCTCACAGACTCCTTTTCTTTATTATCTGTGAATTGCCATGACTTCTTGGGAAAGATAGGGGAGTGGTTTCCCATTGGCTTCTCCATGGTTTGGTATTCAGAGTTGTCCTTCTCACAGATTCATTTTCTTTATTATCTGTGAATTGCCAGGACTTCTTGGGAAAGATAGGGGAGTGGTTTCCCATTGGCTTCTCCATGGTTTGGTATTCAGAGTTGTCCTTCTCACAGATTCATTTTCTTTATTATCTGTGAATTGCCAGGACTTCTTGGGAAAGATAGGGGAGTGGTTTCCCATTGGCTTCTCCATGGTTTGGTATTCAGAGTTGTCCTTCTCACAGATTCATTTTCTTTATTATCTGTGAAATGCCAGGACTTCTTGGGAAAGATAGGGGAGTGGTTTCCCATTGCCTTCTCCATGGTTTGGAATTCAGAGTTGTCCTTCTCACAGATTCATTTTCTTTATTATCTGTGAATTGCCAGGACTTCTTGGGAAAGATAGGGGAGTGGTTTCCCATTGCCTTCTCCATGGTTTGGAATTCAGAGTTGTCCTTCTCACAGATTCATTTTCTTTATTATCTGTGAATTGCCAGGACTTCTTGGGAAAGATAGGGGAGTGGTTTCCCATTGCCTTCTCCATGGTTTGGAATTCAGAGTTGTCCTTCTCACAGATTCCTTTTCTTTATTATCTGTGAATTACCATCACTTCTTGGGAAAGATAGGGGAGTGGTTTCCCATTGCCTTCTCCATGGTTTGGAATTCAGAGTTGTCCTTCTCACAGATTCCTTTTCTTTATTATCTGTGAATTGCCAGGACTTCTTGGGAAAGATAGGGGAGTGGTTTCCCATTGCCTTCTCCATGGTTTGGAATTCAGAGTTGTCCTTCTCACAGATTCCTTTTCTTTATTATCTGTGAATTGCCATGACTTCTTGGGAAAGATAGGGGAGTGGTTTCCCATTGCCTTCTCCATGGTTTGGAATTCAGAGTTGTCCTTCTCACAGATTCCTTTTCTTTATTATCTGTGAATTACCATGACTTCTTGGGAAAGATAGAGGAGTGGTTTCCCATTGCCTTCTCCATGGTTTGGAATGCAGAGTTGTCCTTCTCACAGATTCATTTTCTTTATTATCTGTGAATTACCATGACTTCTTGGGAAAGATAGGGGAGTGGTTTCCCATTGGCTTCTCCATGGTTTGGTATTCAGAGTTGTCCTTCTCACAGATTCATTTTCTTTATTATCTGTGAATTGCCAGGACTTCTTGGGAAAGATAGGGGAGTGGTTTCCCATTGGCTTCTCCATGGTTTGGTATTCAGAGTTGTCCTTCTCACAGATTCATTTTCTTTATTATCTGTGAAATGCCAGGACTTCTTGGGAAAGATAGGGGAGTGGTTTCCCATTGCCTTCTCCATGGTTTGGAATTCAGAGTTGTCCTTCTCACAGATTCATTTTCTTTATTATCTGTGAATTGCCAGGACTTCTTGGGAAAGATAGGGGAGTGGTTTCCCATTGCCTTCTCCATGGTTTGGAATTCAGAGTTGTCCTTCTCACAGATTCATTTTCTTTATTATCTGTGAATTGCCAGGACTTCTTGGGAAAGATAGGGGAGTGGTTTCCCATTGCCTTCTCCATGGTTTGGAATTCAGAGTTGTCCTTCTCACAGATTCCTTTTCTTTATTATCTGTGAATTACCATCACTTCTTGGGAAAGATAGGGGAGTGGTTTCCCATTGCCTTCTCCATGGTTTGGAATTCAGAGTTGTCCTTCTCACAGATTCCTTTTCTTTATTATCTGTGAATTGCCAGGACTTCTTGGGAAAGATAGGGGAGTGGTTTCCCATTGCCTTCTCCATGGTTTGGAATTCAGAGTTGTCCTTCTCACAGATTCCTTTTCTTTATTATCTGTGAATTGCCATGACTTCTTGGGAAAGATAGGGGAGTGGTTTCCCATTGCCTTCTCCATGGTTTGGAATTCAGAGTTGTCCTTCTCACAGATTCCTTTTCTTTATTATCTGTGAATTACCATGACTTCTTGGGAAAGATAGAGGAGTGGTTTCCCATTGCCTTCTCCATGGTTTGGAATGCAGAGTTGTCCTTCTCACAGATTCATTTTCTTTATTATCTGTGAATTACCATGACTTCTTGGGAAAGATAGGGGAGTGGTTTCCCATTGCCTTCTCCATGGTTTGGAATTCAGAGTTGTCCTTCTCACAGATTCCTTTTCTTTATTATCTGTGAATTACCATGACTTCTTGGGAAAGATAGGGGAGTGGTTTCCCATTGCCTTCTCCATGGTTTGGAATTCAGAGTTGTCCTTCTCACAGATTCCTTTTCTTTATTATCTGTGAATTGCCAGGACTTCTTGGGAAAGATAGGGGAGTGGTTTCCCATTGCCTTCTCCATGGTTTGGAATGCAGAGTTGTCCTTCTCACAGATTCATTTTCTTTATTATCTGTGAATTGCCAGGACTTCTTGGGAAAGATAGGGGAGTGGTTTCCCATTGCCTTCTCCATGGTTTGGAATTCAGAGTTGTCCTTCTCACAGATTCCTTTTCTTTATTATCTGTGAATTACCATGACTTCTTGGGAAAGATAGGGGAGTGGTTTCCCATTGCCTTCTCCATGGTTTGGAATGCAGAGTTGTCCTTCTCACAGATTCATTTTCTTTATTATCTGTGAATTACCATGACTTCTTGGGAAAGATAGGGGAGTGGTTTCCCATTGCCTTCTCCATGGTTTGGAATTCAGAGTTGTCCTTCTCACAGATTCCTTTTCTTTATTATCTGTGAATTGCCAGGACTTCTTGGGAAAGATAGCGGAGTGGTTTCCCATTGCCTTCTCCATGGTTTGGAATGCAGAGTTGTCCTTCTCACAGATTCATTTTCTTTATTATCTGTGAATTACCATGACTTCTTGGGAAAGATAGGGGAGTGGTTTCCCATTGCCTTCTCCATGGTTTGGAATTCAGAGTTGTCCTTCTCACAGATTCCTTTTCTTTATTATCTGTGAATTGCCATCACTTCTTGGGAAAGATAGGGAATTGGATTGGCCAAAAAGTTTTGGTAATAGTACAAATATCTAAATTTAAGTCCTTCATTTTTCGTTCAAGCAGCTTAAAAAGAAGTACCTAAATTTCCATTTTTTTCTTTTTTATGTGTGGATACATGATCTGTTTATTAAAAGCTGTCATTGTTGATAATTTATTTTTTATTTTTTTGTTTGCTTTTAGAATAAATATAACAGAATTATAAATTTTGTATTATCCCAGCATCATTCCCACCCTAAAAATTTAACTTTCTACTATCCCCTGGATGATGAGACATTAATTTCAAGCTCTGCATTACACGACACATAATTCTTTAAATTAGAGAGAGAGAGATCTGAAACAGACTCTTACCGAGGAACGGTCAGAAGGTTTTTCTTGATAATTTCATGACAAGTTTTCATAAAACTGGCATTCAACGGTAGAATTGATCCAAGAATACGCACTCCCTAAAACAGAAATAATTATAGGTTAGGTTAATTTAATAATAGATCAACAATTTCTGTCTATATTTCCTTGATGAGATATTAACTACTTATGTTGTTCAGACTGTTGTTCTCATCTTTATTGCCATATTCATGGTGTTTTAGCCATTGTACATTCTGACCTTCATCGGAATCTATCACCTGAAGGATGTCGGAGCATACAATGGCCCAAACGTGAAATTGGCAATAAAGATGAGGACAACAGTACGAATGATTTAAATTCGGTAAATAATTACAATACCTCATCTCAGAAATATAGACAGGTCCTGAAAAAGGACCGAGTGTACAATGGCTGAAACGTTGTGAATATGGCAATAAAGATGAGGACAACAGTACGAACAATGTAAATAGATCAATAATTGTTATTTAATGTAAATGTGACAATTTCCTGAGGCTAGGCTGACTGATATCCAAAAATCCTCCATCTATTTGCGATTACCATGAATTGGTGAGGTGAGTGAGAGATTTAGCAGGCAAATTTCAGTTGATCTATTTTCCCTTTAAAGGAAAGCACACCTCCTCATTCAGATTTTTTCTCAAAAGAATGTGGAAGTGTGCTTTCCATAAAAGGGAAAATAGAGCTTTGCTGAACTGTGATGCTCTCCGTAACCAAGCGGTAAAGAATGCTGGCTCAAATGGTGGTTTCTCCTACAAAGGGGAATGCCAGTTCGATCATTGCTAGAGAGCACTTTTTTTTCTTTCTTTTTTTTTTTGATTGCACAGTCCAATAGGCATAATACACGCTAAGATAAAAACGGAGAATCTATTGTGTTGGTGCATAATTATCAGGCGTTTTTAAACAATATTTATTATGAAAAAAAGAAGCATAACAATTTAACAATAAGATTTCTAAATGATTATTCCAGAGCATATGATTATCGACACACATTTTTATAAACTGAAAATAAAATATTTTTATTAAGAAAAAGTAAAGAAAACAGCAATTTTTATCAACAAATAACTCGCCTACAAAAACGCCTGATAATTATGCACCAACTGAATATTTCAAACATGAGTATTTTTCGTGTGTACAATAAAAGAAATAAGATGAAACAAATCAAAATGAACAATAGAAAAACCAACTTGGTTTTATAGTAAACAAAAAAGATTTTATTTGAATTTTATTGATTTGGTTAGTGACTAATTTGGTTTGGTTTGGTTTACAGCATATCAACCTCAATGGATTATTTAATGCCAACAATTTTTATTGTTGGTAATATATTTCTTTCAAAAAATGTATAGCTGGTAATCCCCACCCCCACAAAAAAAAATTCATTACTGGTAATATTTTTTTACAAAAATGTATTGCTGATAATAATGTATGGCTGACAATAATTATTTACAAAAATGTATTGCTGGTAATAATTTTTCATCAAAAAATGTATTGAAGGGGTTTTGGGGTTAACTATTCGCCCATAGCTGGGACCCTAACAGGTGCTACCACCCCAGATCTGGGTGGACCTAGGAACACCAGCAATTAAGAGGTGGTTCCATGCTCCTCAAAACCTCCTGATCAGAGCCTTGCTGTTGGATGTAGTTTATCATCTTACCCATGACACGGATGTAGTTTATCGGTTAGTGGCTAAAAAGGAAAAAATAAAAGGCTTACCGGCAAAAAGTTAGAAATATTTCAAAATAACATCAGCCGGGAATTACTGGGTTTTGTAGTATAGTTTTCATGTCAGGTCAGTGAAGGGTATTAAACAGCTTGCACTGAAGCAGGTTTCGACAACAACTGACTTAACCAGGGGACTAGCTTAATTTTTTGCACCAACCAATGAATGCAAATACCCAGTTGAAAGTCATCCGCTTACATCAAATGACCCAGAACTAGGAAAAGTTTTATTCATAAAAAACATATTCTCTTAAATTATCTGCTATAATAATATTTGAAGTAATAAAAATGTCAGATTAAAAATAAATCCATTAATTCTTTAAAAATTGTTTTCTTTTATTTTTCAGATATGAAACTAAGCAGATATGAGCTTTCTAGAAATATCATTATATGTAAAGGGTGTTCCAATAACTTGGACCGATTTTAAATGTGAATTAAGTTTAAGCGTCTAATGATTTTTCTCTTTTCTTTCAGATTTAACAACTTAAGTCTTTGGCAATTTCAACCATGGAAAGATTAACATTTAAACGTGTTAAAGATATCGAAGCCTATTACGAAAATGGATGTTCAAACAGAAATGCATTTCACGCACTTCCCAGGTCGCATCATCTCTCGAAATAGCAAGGTCACTTGGCCACCACGATCATGCAACTTGACGCCTTTAGATTTCTTCCTTTGGGGTCATCTCAAAAGTAAGGTCTATGCCAACAAGCCAACAACAATTCAACAGCTGAAGGATGAGATAATAACGCATATTGGTGAGATCGAGGAGTAACTGTGCAGTCGTCATCAAAAATGTTGACCATCGAATGGAGGAGTGCTGCCGAAGCCTTGGCAGACATTTGGCCAATATTATTTTTCACACATAATTGCCATGACTTAAATACCATGATCCAATATGGAAATAAATAAATTTTCATGAATAACGCTGATTTATTTACTGCTGACTTAGATCTACCTTAATGAAAACACTCTTTAGAAATCATTTGAAGGAATTGGTAAGAGATATTTTCAATAAAACTACCACTTCTTGCAATAAAGAAATAGAGAAAGAAATGGAATTGCAACAAAAAAAAAAAAAAAATAAATAAATAATGTACTTACTTCGTCTCGTTTCATGAAATTTGGATTAATGAGGCTTTGACAAATCTGATCCCTGAGAGTCTGTGTGGAAGGATCATCAAATTCTATCAGATGGAAAGCTCCACGTAACTGCCATAAACGTTTTATCATTTTCAGCTGAAACAAAGAGCAAAATTCAAATAATTCAGTTTGATCATTTCTGTATAAAAAAAAAAAAAAAAAAAATGGAGGAAAATGGGAGATCCCAAAACTATTAATGCAATGTTGATTTTTTCAAATATTTCATTCTTTAGAATTCTTCAGATATACAATTTGCAAGGAGATCATTCCATCTCAATTCAACCAATCAATGTAACCCCCGCCGACAAAAAAAAAAGAAGAGATTTTGTTCATTTAGATATTTGTTGCATATCATATAGTGATTATCAAGATGTCGCAAGTTGAAATTTTGCTGAACCAGCATTTTCCGTCAATGGACATTTCTATTTTCGAACTCAACAACCTCACAAAAAACCTTGTATCTTCTGATCGACTGGCCAGAAATTAATTTTTTGGCTGACATAACATGTAATTACCCAAGGGTGAAATCAGCCATCTTTTCAAAGTTAGACCGAAGGCACATGAGAAAGGCATATGTAAAGAGGAAGTTGAAAAGCAGAGTCTTTGCGGAATGAGGTTTGAATTGTAGATAGGGGACACTGCTGGAGAGTGAGAAAATTAAAAGAAGTGGCATATACATGGGTTAGTCAAAAAGTAATGCCTTTCTTATTTAATTATGAAAATGAAAAAATCTTGAGGAACCTATTTTGCTTATTTTGTTTTCAATCTGAGAAATGAAAACAAATCATTTTATATAGCACCAAAAAGAATTAAACCATTTTGATAACATTTATTTATTAACATATTTCCAGATTGAAATTCTCTTATCATATTTCTATTCAGAAGCATGATGCTTTTTGACTCTCGTGCCATCAGCTGGGTTATGGTTTCTTAGCAACATTCGAATTGAAATGCTGCACTCCCAAAGATCCAATGGAAGACCTATGAAATTTATGAGTAGAAGATTTGCCACAATTTTAACTTCAAGACAATATCTTTTATCAAAATAAATTATGTTCATCACAGAAAACAATCTTTCAGCCACCACAGAACTCACAGCAATGATATTAATTATATTTTTAGCTATTATATATCAGATATTAATATATAAGATTATTTTTGGATAATCCAACAACTGGTTCACTAATCTTTTATAATTTTAATAATTGGTTCGTGCAAAATGATAGAATGCCACCAGTGTATAGCACCAATCAGTTTAGAAAGACCCTAGCTCTATGATAAGAGAATTTTTTTAAAAATTTACCTGGTCGTGGTAGCAGCATAGAATGTGTTTCATGAATTAGGCATAGGTGAGGCAATGCCGGAACGTCCTCTCCTGGGGGGCAGACATGGACATGATTTGTTTTTTTTTTTTTTTAAGACAGACCTAAAGCCAGGAAGTATATACTATTTCAAATATTCTCCCAACAGTTCAACAGACTTGGAATGTTGTTTCTTTAATACTAAAAAAAAAATCATGATGTTTGGTCATTAAAATATTGCTCTGCTACTGTTGTCACTTTCGAATAATTAAAAAATATCCTTTCTTTCAATGTTTGGAACCAAGAAATAGATCAAACCAGATCTATACATTCAAAGACCAAATTTTTCAAAGTATCACCTTGCTAGCATTGTATGCAGGCATATCATCTTGCCAAAAAACAGCAAACCCGTGTAACAGGGCCGAGCCCTTGACTGGATCATATTGGTGCATGAACTATTGTTTTGTGACTTAAGATATTGAGAAACCTGGTAATCCTGAGCCAAGGATTAGAGATTTGCTTTCATCATAATTCCAGAGGTAACAAAGTTGGCAACACATCCATACTTTGACCATTAGATAATCTCTCTCAATGCTTCAGGAGAAGAAAAGAATTTACAGAAGCCGAATACATGAGTGTGATGGTTGCAACTTTTGTATTTTCTCATCATTAATAAATTGTTGTCTTCCTTTTCTGTTCATAGTATCACAATTTAATTCTCAACAGTGTCTTCTCCCTTCTCAATCATTATATACCACATTTCAATGAGGGCAGAGGCTTCTGGGGTGCTTTCTTAGTTATTTTAGAGTGGCTTCTTTCATCCCATGATTGGAGAACCATTTTCCCCTGAGTACTTCCCTTCATGAGCCCAAAAATTTGAAGGTTCTAAGTCAGAAATGTAGACTGGATGAAGCAAAGTTGCAACTACATACCCGTTCTTTAAGCTGCCTCCATTGTCATGTTGCAAAAGCCCATCACTCATTTTCAAACGTAGACAAGCTTGTCAAAGTCTTACACTGACTTTTGACAATATGTTCAAGTGTCAGAATTTGTATAATTTTTTACGCTAGACATAAACTGTAACAATATGTCTGCTTCTGCTCCAAAAGCATAGTGGTTTTCACTTTCCCTGCAGAGCTTAATTTATTTCTGGGTAGAACCACTACATTGATCCCCTTTTACACTCTGGTTCATAATGGTGTGCTCAGGTTTCATCTCCTCCTGTGACGGTCTTGCTTAGGAAAGTGCTACCCAGACTTACAACTCCAGAAGCACTTGGGTAGCAAACAACCTCTGTTGCTTCATGAAGTCAATCAGCATTCTGGTAATACATTTTGCACATGTCTTTGAATAGCCAAGCGATTGCACTAAACTGCAACCATGAACATGATTTTCACAGTGTTTTACAGTAGTGATTCCTCTAACATTTGTAATGTGAAGATCAAGTTTTTTAGCCTTACATTCAGCCAAAGAAACAGCTAGGCTGCCACTGTAGGGCCTGTTACTAAAATCAGTATTACCTTTGTGCCTTGGATTGCCATTAACTTGACTAGCCCTTCTTCTGTGCCTTGAATGACTATTGGGACTTAAGCCCAACCAAGACCTCAAGTGGAACACATATATATGAACACTTGCTAAAGATGCTGGAAAATGGTACCACTCTGTAACACCGTATCCTCACCCCACTGGACCCACACACTCCACAAGACCAGCCGTTGGTCTGGCATGGTTCAATAATACAGGTTAGACACAAGTATCCAGTTCCCAATGTCAATTTGAAGCCACCCTCCAGCCACATTGTGATTGTTTTGATCCTAGAGAGTGGTCATCAGATCGTAGAAATCCAGAAGCTCTCCATTGGTCCACCTGTGAGTTCATTTTGACTTTGAAAGGACAAAGGTTTTTTTTATATATATATAAACACACACACACACACACACACACACACACACACACACACAAATAAAATAATTCTTGATGCGAAAGGTTGAATGTTTCTTGTATGTGAACAATAACCAAACAAACACAAATACTTTGAATAATTTCGGTAAAGGAGAGATGTGGCCTTTGTTTTAACCCTTAGCACAACTACTACAACCTTCGATGTCCTCATTCTCAGTAGTAGCAATAGTAGTATTAGTAGTAGCAGGAGTAGTGGTACTTAGATGTTAGCGGCTGTATTTCGCTTCTTCACCCTCAGCAAAATACAGTAGACGCTTCCTTTTCAATCTCTGACATCTCTCCACTCAGTTTGACTGCATTCAAAGACAGACAAACCCAATACTCTCCTCCTCTGGTTGGCTTGCCTCTTTAATAAGAGAACTGGCCTCACATCTCAAACTGGTGATGTAGCTGTTTTTCTAGTGTGAACATACTGACATACTACCAAAGTACAACTTCACACCTGCGAGAATAAACTTTCATTGATTGGTTTTCAAGGTTCACAATAAGACACTATTGTTTATCACCTCACTATTAATTCTTCTTCCGCTCTTTGTAAACTACAGAGATTCTTGTTTTAAAAATAAATTCTAGATCAAAACATCCTTAATTTTAACTTCGATCCTTATAATGTCAAAATCCATTTCTTTGGTTAAATGTTCCAAATTATTATTGTTCCAGTAATTTTCTATTCGTAATCTGATATCCTGTGTACACTTACAAAAAGATTGTATTTCGTGTTCTAGATTAACTTTCTGTAACATTAACATTTCAAAGTCTTTACAGCATATTAACATCTCGGTTATTCGAAAATGCCCCTCTTTCACTTGGTGTTTTCTGTTTTACAGTATATCCTCTTTTATTATCATTATTTCAGAGGTGATATTGCTCCTGCCACAGCTCCAGTAAGTACCTGATTCCTCCTGTTATCCTCTATCTTTACAAGAGCCAGATCAGGGCGAAACTGGAGTACTGCAGCCATATATGGGCAGAAGCTACCCAGTCTTCCCTTTCCAGTTTCGATAGTATCCGCATCCTTGTGGGTGATGAATTATTTTCCACCCGATAAACCCTTTCTTACAAACAAAATATTGCAAGCCTCTCACTGCTCTATGGTTATTTCCCGAGAAAGTATTCAGGCAAACAAAATTCCTTTGTTCCACCAGTTCTAATCTTCAACACGCCACACACATTGGAGCAAACCACCATCATTCCATTCACATTCTATTGGTGAAATTTAAGTTTCACTTAAGCAGCAGTTTTTCTTTTTTTCTTTTGGCTGCTGCTTTGTGGAACAGACTCCCAAGTGGACGCTTCCCTGATCACCACAATCTCAACCTGTTCAAGTCTAGGGTTAAAATTACCTTCCCCACATATCCCCATAAACTCTATCTCTTAGCCTGTAACCGTCTACCTCGAGTGGCTCTTGGGCCTTGTACAGGATGAACATGATTGTAAAAAACAAAAAAAAAACAAACAAACAAATGCAGCCTTTTCCTGAACATTTCACAAGCCTTTTGTTAATTCTTGCAGTATTTTCTCATTCCAAAAACAGAAATTCTTGTGTTCAGAAAAGAAGACATTTTGAAAGAGGTTTATGGGTAAAAAAGGAGATGGCAGTTCCAATTTCTACCCCCTCCACCCAGTTTCTTTAACACTATGATTTACAGTGAAGGCTCTGAAAATTCTAAGTAAAAGTGTTTGATGCATGATATCAGGCCAAGGATAAGGATGCACAATATCAAGGACTTAAATGCTGATATTGTTTCTTTTGTGTTTTTTTGTCAGTGAGAAGAAGATGGCTTCTCATCTAATTACCAAAGTTAAGCAACAATGCAACTGAGGAGTATTTAACTGGTTAATATCTGAGGTACACCTGGTACAATTAAGTAGCTTCTGGCTTCATGCTGTACTTAAATCTTCTAAGTGAAGTGCTTATGTAAATACAATCTTTCTGGCTTCATTTCTCCTAATTTGGCCCTGTGTCATACTAAGTTTAGTAAACACAAAAATATAACTAGTTGTCAGTAAAAACAAAAAAAAACATATTTTAATTTCTTATTTGATTTTCCTAAATAGGTGAAACAATCAACAGATGTTTTAGAAAACTGAAAATAATGGTGCGAGGCATGATTGAGAGAAGGTACAAGGTATATGGGCAGGTCAGTACCTGCAACCACTGCTCATAGGAAAAGGGATCTCCCAAATTTGGAGAGATAAACAAAATACTCTTGTTGGAAGACTGGGGAAGATCCTGAGTCCCCAAATATGTCAGCCCCCATGCCAAACTTGAGCAGAAGTCAATATAAGCAGAGCTCTGAAATGACCAAACAAGTTGCAGCAATTCTGGAGAGAACAGACAACAAGAGACAACTATAGAAATCAAAGTAGGAAGAGATAAATTTTCTGTACAACAAACTACATAAACCACAAAGCAAGTTGACCTGAAGGATTTTTGTTTTCTTTTATTTTGTCTGCAAAAAATATTTTTATTTTACCTTTATGACACAGCTTCACTGTGGTTCAAATCAATGCTACAATTGCTGATGACAACTCTGTCCGTACAGGCTCTTTGATAAAAAAAGCACAATGTGGGCACAGACTGAGGCAGCCTTGGTTCAACGACCAGCAGCAGTCTCAACCAGCATGGGAACTGACCCAGGACCAACTGGCGAGAAGCATTATAGTTTGAGAATTGTCACAAATTGTAAAATGATGGCTTGAGAGTATTGGAATTTTGGTTACTATTAACTGTCAATACTATAAATAGTGTTACATGTATATTCACTATTCAAGTACTTTTTTTGATATCTGGGGCTCATCATAAACCCACCAAACAAAACATGTAGCCCTCTGCAAGATGTTTGCCAATCCGTTTTAGATACTGATTGGCTTATGGCTGCATCACATTGAAACATCGGTTCTCGTACGATCACCAAAGTTAAGCAACAGTGAGCCTGGTCAGTACCTAGATAGGTGACTGCTGGGAATAGTAGGTAATGGATAATGACTTGGAATTGTTAATCAGAGAGCTGAGTTCCAGCTCCCTCTGAGTTCATTATATTCACTTACATATGAATACCCTTGAGAAATCCACCTCTTCTCTCCCCAGCTATGGGTTAATTAGTAAGATTTGTATCACTAAATCATTACTATATATAAAAAAAAATTTTTTTACAATCTAAAAATATTTTCTGGCTTTAAATAACCTGCAAAGGGTTGATGAGCCGTAGAAAACAAATCAATCAATATATTAATTGACAATTTAACAACCTTCTAAGGTCTTTAAACAGAAGATGAATTTAGACATTTTATGAAGATAAAAAGGAATTAAAGAAAAAAAAAGTTTATTGCTGTTACTTACAGTTGCTTTTGGTCGCATGTTCAATTCAAATAAGTACAAGATTGTGTTGTCAATGAGATCTTGTCGGCCTGGCTTTTCCTTGATCCAAAAGGTCTCAAAAAGACTACAGAATTCATCTTTTAATTTGTCCTTTCGGCTGGGAATAGAAGGTAGTATATCTAAAAATACACAAGTGAAAAAAAATAAATAAATAAATAAATTGAATTAACAGATCGTTAGGGAGATGTGATTAAATACTTTAATGCTTAAAAGAAATTTATTCAATATTGTTTAGGTAATATGCATTATAACAGCACAAATAGCTATATTGTGGAAAAGGGAATTTTCAACAATATATGCATTTTTTTACATATTTATGGTTATTTTGTAACTTTTATCAAAAACAACATTCTTGTAAATGTAGTTATGGATAATATTATACATTAATTACTAATTTTTTTTTAATTAATAACTATTTGTGCTCAGTTGTTGACATTAATAGCTGAAGTGTTAAAATTTTGGAATAATGCAATAATAAAAATTTAAATTTCACCCCTCTGATAGATGTTGCGATGTGTAAGAAAAATTTACAAGTTTGCAAACAGGACTCAAAAAAATTAGATCAAGTCTCTTCTGAAGAAAGGTTTGAAAAATAATGGAAAATAAGAACAAAAACATTTGTTTACTGAACCAGACAAAATTCAAAATGTTGTGTACTGATCTGGTTCTATATCTTTAACATCTGCCGCACAGATGCTAAAAAGGCACCAAAAGCCGATTCTAGCTGATTGAAATTAACGAGCTCATCAATGAAAATAATTCCAATAGCTTTCAAAATAGACATTAAATGTTTATTTAAAACTGAATAAAATAGTAAATTCTTTAATAGTTTAATAAATATAAAACACAAACCTCTCCCAATCTTTCCACCAACTGGCCACTGATTCCCCCTCCCCATGTTTCATTTCAGGTGACTAATCGACGTATAATGCTATATATCTTTGCACGGTTTTTATAAAGACAAATACTGTCCATACTCCAAATTGGTGTCACTGAAGATGAACCATGACACATTGGAAAAAGGCCAATATCAAGTTTTTAATAGGTTACCAGGAATCTGTTTTCTTTTTGGCAACTAACTGCTCTGTCTCTCATATATTATCTGTATATTTTCTTATGAATAAAAAGATAAGAGGAAAAACTATTCTTAGCCAACATGTTTCATACTCTGAAGAACTTTATGAAGGCAAATGCCAAGGTTTATTTTGTTGCCCATGTTTATATACAAAAGCAAGGACGTCATTGGTTTATCAAAGCTTTTAAATTTGAGAACATTGTGCTGCTCTAGGTCAAAGCTGTCAGACAAAATTTCTGCAATCACATCACCTCTTACATCTGGCCACCTAACTCCCCAGACTGCAACCCCCTTGATTATTATGCATGGGGCACAGTTGAGCGAGAGACCAACAAAACTTGTAACACCAAAGATGAAATGAAAGCAAGGATTATGGCTGCATTCATC
Organism: Acanthosepion esculentum; assembly: GCA_964036315.1. Lineage (NCBI taxonomy): Eukaryota > Metazoa > Mollusca > Cephalopoda > Sepiida > Sepiidae > Acanthosepion > Acanthosepion esculentum. The sequence goes on along the minus strand of OZ038508.1, from coordinate 86,215,372 downwards.
AACTTAAACAAGGAGACTGTCATGAAGAATTGCAGCAGAGATGCAGGTGGTAGAAGCCAATGGTGATTTTATTGAATAAATTTACTCTTTAGTATTTCAAAATAATTTTGTGTAATTTTGGTAAATATATCTGTTAAAATGTAATGTCAGCATTATTTTCAATTTTTTTTTTTTTTGCATAATTTAGACGACAATTTATCCATCGCACCCTGTACGTCCACCCCAAACCATAACAATCTGATCACAATTTAAACTATTCATCTATCAAAAAAAAAAAAAATTTCTTCAATATCACTTGCTTACTTTTGTCTTACCAGGCTTTGAATTATGGTACTCTGAGCCCGCCACCTGTTTTGACTGACCTTTCAACCACCTGATGAATATTCATGAATATTCTCAAATTCAAAAGCCTTGATAACCCAATGACATCCTTGCTTTTGTATATAAACACGGGCAACAAAATAAACCTTGACATTTGATTTGATAAAGTCCATCGGAGGATTTTTTTTTTCTTGTCTTTTTATTCCTTTTGTTCCTTTACAGATAAATGATCTGAAAATAATTTACATTATGTTCTTATGCATATAAGAGTGTTCTATTTTGAATTCTTCTAATGTACATAAAATACATTTTCAATTTATTTATCTATTTACAGTAATGTTTCATGCTTATCAATTAGAATATAATAAAAATGGGTAAAAGTTGCAATCTCTGCATAGAGGAGAAACTATAAATTAGAGAATAAAAGAATGAGAATAAATAAAAGAATGAGAATAAATCTCATAAATAAAAGGAAAATTAAATTATTCCAAACTTTGTCATCATACAAATACATTGCTTAAAAAAAAAAAATCATGAAAAGGAGTTCTGAAATTCTATTAAAAAAGTTATCCATTTTAAAAAATTACAAAGCCTGAAACCGTGTTGTAAATGGATAAATAAATGAAGAAATGAAAACAAAAAAACAAAAAAATGGGTTCATGTATAAATACGTAATCCACCCACCTCTCCAATGCTCGAAAAGTACTGCTGTGTATTTGCTTCTATGGAAAGCACAACAGATACAGGGAGCATAATAACTGCTGGGTAGAGCAAGTTTTACTCACATAGTATTCTACATGAAAAAACTAGGAGGACCACGAAAGTATTTTCAATTAATTTTTCTCCTTTAGGTAGATATTCAGGGTTGCAAATTCCAAGGGTCTTTACTCTGGTTTTGAATTAGGACATATTTCTCCAAAACTGGTTGCCCTTACCAAGACTACAGAGCTCTGTGTACCCAGCTATTTAACCCATAGCTGTCTTTCCCAAGGGTATTCTAAATAAATGAAACAAGATGCAGGTAGAATTTGAACCCAAAACATTGTTTCCTTTTACATACCGATAACAGTTGCACCACCCATACAAACAGCATTTGGTTGTATGTTTAGCTTACTTTATAGAAGAAAAGGGGGGGATAAAGGGGGGAAGGGATAAGGGAGGGGAAAAGAGGAAAGAGTGGAAAAGAGAAAAGAGGAAAAAAGAGGAAAAGAGAGGAAAAAAGAGGACAAGAGAGGAAAAAAGAGGACAAGAGAGGAAAAAAGTGGAAAAGAGGAAAAAAGAGGACAAGAGGAAAAAAGAGGACAAGAGGGAAAAGGGGAGGGGGAAAAGGAAAAAAGGGGAAAGGGGGAAAAAGAAAAAAGGGAAAGGGGAAAAAGAAAAAAAGGAGAAAGGGGGAAAAAAGAAAAAGCATAAAGAATCTGAAAATGTCACTTTGTTTTCAACCATCTTTAACATTAAAAACAACATTTAAAAAATGCATGCTACAATATAAAGAAAACAATTCATCTCAACTAGGGAGAAAAACTTACTTTTTCAGTTAGCCAATCCATTAAAAACTACAATTAAATGCTAAACAGAATGGGACAAGAAGCAACTTTACAAAACAAAAAAACAAACAAAAAAAAAACAATTAGAAATGAACAATACATGATTTGTTACCAAATTAAGTCTTACTTTTGAAATACTTACCTTAACCTTTACCATGCTAATTTCTTTCTAGAATTGTCTCCTCTGCCACTGAATATTTTTTGAGGGCGCAAAAACATGACACCTACTGTTTTAAAATTGTTATATCTTTCTTTGTATTGTGTGTATAGATTTTAGTTTTTGTATACTACTGAAAAATGGATGTGTAATATCTTGATGTAATGCATTACGTTTTGCATGCATGTTTTGAAATTGAAAACAAAAAAAACTGAAACACAAAAACAAATACATTAACAATTTAACATACTTAAACTTATTATTCCTTGTGGAGGTCCGGAGAGCAATAAGAAACAAAATCAATTAGAAGGCTTTCATTTTGGCAAAAAAAGCAACAGGCTCCTCGTGTTTACATACAAAAAAGACACCAGTATTTGTTTTCTCTTTCGTTTACTTGACTAGCATATTTGTCTTACTGACAAATAAAGTTATTACTTTGTTGCTTATATATAGATGAAATAATTCAGCTTTGGAAAGGCTATCAGGTATATCGATAGTCACCAGTAGCTTCCTTAAAATTAATCAGCCATGGATGATAGTAGCCGCTAGTGGTCATCAACGTTTTCCTCCATGTAGTGATGAATGGTTATCATCTTCGACCACTCCACTGTCAAAGACTTCAAAATCATCATTGGAGTCCAAATCAAAGAAAAATTCCTGGATGCTGATGCAGCCATTTTTGTTTCCAAAAAAAAAAAAAAATCATGAAAAAATTAACGCAAGTTCATGTGTAGAAACTAGAAGAATTCAAAATGGCATCAGAAAATAGAAGTTTAGCCTTGTTCCAAAGTAGTAGTAGATGATTTCCAGCTTAAAATACTGGAAATAACAGTTGACAAGTGTTTATTTATATCAACCCATATGAGGCAAGATAATGTGCCTAGAGCAGCAAAGGGAGAGAATTCTATGGCAATAATTTTCACCTCGAGTGTAGTTAAGGTTAAAATCATCAATAATAGCAAGTTACATTACAAATGATAGAAACTTCTCACAAGAACTTATTTGTTTGAATAACAGTGGCAAAGAAAACTTGAGATATTTGGTGAAGAAACAAATTAAAGTATGACAGATTTTGAAAATATTTTCAAAACACGACAGAACCAATCACCATAAGAATTTCTTTTGAATTGGAAAAAAATAAAAATCCATCAAACTTTCTTGCAAATCAACTTTTTAAATATTAAGAAATTTATTTTTCATCTATTATTTGAATATAAAGGAATATTAAACTCCATTAAAAATACTTGTAGGATGCAAAATCCCTCAGGAGAAAAAAAAAATACTTGTAGGATGCAAAGTCTCTCAAAGAAAAAAAAAATCCCTCAAAAATACTTGTGGAGTGCAAAAACCCCTCAAAAAATACTTGTGTGGTGCTAAACCAACCCTCAAAAAATACTTGTGTGGGTGCAAAAAAAAAACTCCCTCAAAAATGGGGGGCTCAAAATACTTGTGGGGTGCACCCCCTCAAAAATACTTGTGGGGGTGCAAAATCCATCAAAAAATACTTGTGGAATGCAAAATCCCTCAAAAAGCACTTGCAGGGTGCAAAATCAGTTAGTATACATCCTTATCAAATTCTCAACATTGCTTTCTTTGGCCTCTTTAAAAAGAGAAATCAACTCAAAAATTGTTAAACTTGATTTTTATTTTTACAAGAGTTTAACCTCTCAGATTGACAGTACTACAAACAGAATTTTTTTTTTTTTGTTTTGAAGCTTATCACCCCAAGCAAGGCTGGAGGCCACTAGCACGCAAGGGGTTACAGAAGGTTTGGAGGAAGAGCCGATAGGAGTGGTAAAGGAGAGGATGTGGAGAAAGATAGTGGATCGATCAAGGCAAGGGGGTTACAGAAGATTTGGAGCGAGAGCAGATAGGAATGAAAGGTGAAAGGATGTGGTGGAGAAGGGAAGTGGATAGATCAAGGCAACTGGAGATGTCGATTGACGTTACACTTAAATAGTTGGAGATTGTATTTGTCAGGGAAACAGGAATAAGGAAGGGAGTTCCACAGGTGAGATGTGTGAGACATGAAACTATTGGAGTAGAAGATACGTCTACATCTAACAGTTTCAACGGTGAAGGGGTGGGAACGGGATGCCAGCCTCGTAGGACGTTTAAATTCATGAGGCCTAGGAACCAGCGAAAGCAGCTCCTCGGAGCAATTATCATGAAAGTATTTGTAAAAATGACAGAGTGAGGCAACGTCGAGTCTGTGAGAGAGCGACTGCAGACGAGATGACAGATCAGGGCTAATTACATTGCATATCAGTCTTTGGATCTTATCAAGAACCCTGAGGCAAACAGCAGGGGCTCCTAACCATATATGGCAGCAATACTCCATGCAAGGGCAAATGGTCGATTTATAGATTTGGAGGATCGATTCCAGGGAGAAAAATTTCCTGTCTCGGCACAGGGAGCCAACTTTCCTTGCGGTGGATGATGCAATTGACTCAATGTATTTGTTCCATCTCAGATCAGCGGCCAGCGTGAGACCAAGCAGCCGCAGAGAGGAGCTTTCGAGAAGTTGGTCTTCAGACATTCTAATGGGATGCAGGGATGGATCCTTGTGGTGGTTAATAGAGAGCAGTTTTGTTTTAGAGGCGTTAAAGTTAACCCTCCATTTCTTGCCCCAGTTCACAACTGATTGGAGGTCCTTTTCTATTTGAACTGCCAGGTTAAATTTGTCAGCATCACTAGATTTGTGTTTGAGGCAGGAGTAAATTGTGGTGTCGTCAGCATAGATGCCGACTTGGGAGTCTATGGCGTCAGGAAGGTCGTTTATGAATATGAGGAACAGAGTAGGGCCTAGGATGGAGCCTTGAGGAACACCTGTGTTAGTGGGATAGGAGCTGGAGATGAATCCATTGAGAACGACCTTCAATTCACGGTTTGACAGGAATGATTGTATTAGGTCAAACAATCGACCTGTGATACCATAACCCTGGAGCTTGCGAAGAAGGCCGGCATGCCAAACTCTATTAAACGCTTTGGAGATGTCTAGGGCCACGGCATGAGCTTCACCGTTATTATGAATAGCTTGGTAGACAAATTCAGTGATGGCCGTAAGCACATCGGCTGTAGATCGGGCAAAGCGGAAATCATACTGCTTGTCTCAGAGCAGATCATGGGATATCAGGTGATTAATCACTTCGGTGTTGATAATGGCCTCGAAGACTTTGCCGAAGAGGGGTAGGAGACTGATAGTACGGTAATTAAAAGGGTCGGAGGGGTCACCAGAGTTCTTAAAGACAGGAACAATGGTTGAGGACTTTCAGCAGTCAGGAAAATAAGACTCCTTGAGGCAGCGGTTGTATAATTTAGAGAGGGCAGGCGCCAGTTCAGGCGCGCATTTCTTCAGGACAATGGCTGGTATCCCGTCACTACCAGTAGCCTTGTGGTGATCTAAGTTAGAAATAATGCCCAATACCAACGACGAAGATATGTGCAATCCGTTCAAAAGGGCCTCAGTACTGGGAGGGAAATCGGGCATGGGTACCCCAGAAGAGTCGAACGTTGAATTGGAAGAACACTTCCGAGCAGAGCATTCAGCCTTGTCGGCAGAGGTGGTCAGGACCTCAAACTGATTGAACCGGGGAGGAATGGAGGGTTTGCTATTGTTCAGAACGCTCTTGCAGAGGCACCAATAATCTTTGGAGCCAAATTTGCAAGATGCAATACGTTCCTTCATCCGAGCAGCAAATAGTGACTTAGCTTCGTTGAGGATACGCTTACACTTATTACGGGCAGAGGTAAATATGCGTCTATTACAGTCAGACATATCACTACGAAAATGGTGGAAGAAGTGGTTCCTATGGGCAATGGTGGCTGAGCAAGCAGCTGTGAACAAGGGGAGGAGCGCGGTTTGACCTTGAATTTCCTTGAGGGGATGAAAGCGTTAATTCCAGCTTTAACCCAGGAAGAGACCTCTGAAGCACATTCTTGAATGGGGAGCTTAAATATAGCATCCCAGGGGACATCGCGGAGGAAATCACGAAACAAGTCCCAGTCAGCCCGTTGGTAGCAGAATGAGGTTCTGGTGGTTGGAGGCTCCTTGCAGGGGGTGGGGCTGAAGGAGATACTAACAGACACTACAGCATGATCGCAGTTACCAATAGGACAGAGCTGCGTGGCACTACAAGACTCAGGAATGGAGGTAAAACACAGGTCGAGGAGTGAGGCCTTACAGTCCCGGTTGTAAACAAAACACGTGGGGAAATCAGTTATCTGTGTGAGAGATTGAGAGACTGAAAAGTTGAGAGTATGGATGCCTGCGAGGTCGGTATTAGCATTCTTAAGCCACTTGTTGTGATGGGCGTTAAAATCGCCAAACACAAATATGTGAGCGAACAGATGGAGAGAGAGGGCCTTGTCTATGCTGTCAGAAATTACATCGAGTATACCACAGTCCTGAGAGGATGAAGAGCGAGAGAAGAAGAAAAGATAGCTTACAGCATTGAGAAAAGATAGCCGGAGACATAAGTACGAATGGTCCGGCGATTCAAGAGAGCACTCTCTAGCCAGAGGGAGATGGTCCTTGACGTAGAGACCAAGGCCATGCATGTGGGTTAGAGAGTCTTTTCTGTTGAGAGGAAGGTATCCAGGGATCGAGAGATCAGAGGAAGGGATAGAGGAGTCAAGATTGGTCTCACACAGGGCCAGTATATCCGGACACTTTGGAATGAGGAAGGATTCCACACTGCAGAAGTTGGTTCTAATGCCACGGATGTTGGAGAAGGAGATATTTAAAGGTTTGGGTGATTTTTGGAGGGCTGGATTAGGTTTATATTTATGGTTTTGTAAGTCATGTGAATAATTGGTGTTGGAAGAAGAGAAGGCCTGAGTTAAAGGAAGCCAACGGTTATCACCCATGACGCGGGCAGAGAGGGTTTGGCACAGCCTGAATCATAATGTGGCCTCAGGTTTGCTAACCGGAGATGACTGCAGGGACACCTATCCATGCGCGACATGGCACTACAGACAACCCGATATTATGCAACTGTTGATCAGAGCGGCCGCTCAAGACGCTACGCAAGAGTTAGGGCTCCTAACTACCAGTCGGAAACAGCAACCAGGGAACTGTCAACTGTGTACCCTCAGAAGGAACAGGCAATGCCACAGACTGCACACATCACGGGAGAAACACAGCAGCACCAGTACAGAGGCCAGAGAGAGTGAGAAAGATCCAGGAACCCCTTCCTAAACACGAAACAAGGTTTGAGCCTCTAGTCATGTCCAATAGAGGTGGGAGGAGTGTAGACCGGGCGGTAGGAAAGCCTACCTACTCCTATTACATATAACATATACAATGACAAAAAAACAAAACAATAGAGGGAGATGTAGTTGGGATAGTCGCAGGGATGACACTAGTTGAGAGTGCTGGGGATAGGAATGACATACTATTGTGAATGTGTACAATACTAAGTTTTAATTTAGTTAAAGTCCCATTGACGTATATTAAAAAATAAATAAATAAATAGAAAATATGGTTAGCAAGCTCTATGAATAAAACGAGGGTTAAAAAAAAAACAAACAGAACAAAAGAAAAATTATATATGAGTAATTTGGCTAAAGTGAATTGATACTCACTGAGAATATGTTCGTTGTCAGCTACACATTTCACAGAAAGACACTAGAGAAAGTTTTCAGCATGCCTTTTAACGCCAAGCTTCAAGTTACAATGAACGCAGTGCTGGGGGGGGGGGTGAGCGGAGGGTCACACGGTCATTCCTCACTCCCAACCACCACCAGCAGTGAGCCCGGGTGTGCGTGCTTTTAGTAATAAAAATATTCAAATCAACAGGAGAAAGAAACGGTCAGCCAATTCCCGTTGAAAAAATATTTTCACCAAGCATGCGACAAAAGGCCAGCTAGGTCACAGGAAAATAGTGACGACAAACAAACCAAAATCTCAGAGACTGTCCATTCTATGGACTAAGATATGTTAGTCCCATTGACGTATATTAAAAAAAAAAATAAATAAATCGAAAATATGGTCAGCAAGCTCTGTGAATAGAACGAGGGTTAAGAAAAAACAAACAGAACAAAAGAAAAATTATATACGAGTAATTTGGCTGGGGTGGATTGATACTCACTGAGGATACGTTCCTTGTCGGCTACACATTTCATAGAAGACACAGATGCTACATGTGAGTAAACAAGAGACTACATGGTTCTTTGTGAATCTCATAATCAACAGTGTGACGACTTTATGCAGACACACCTCAAATAAAACTCACTAAATTCTAGAGAGGTTAATTTGTTATAGTGAACTTTCTCTTTTTGTCTGTGATTATTTCTCTCTGTCTCTGTCTCTGTCTCTCTGACAGGCGAGTCAAGCAAAAGTCCATGGTCTAAAAAGCAACCATATCATGTGCATGCTAAAAATAACTATGCATGTGAAGTCACCTAACTTGTGATTTGAAATTGAGCGCAAAAATAAAAAAACAAAACACACACACACACACACAGCACATCAGTTAGGGTAACGAATCTCAAGGAAATCTGACTAGCCATGAAATTGTCAGGCGAATGGATTCACCGAATGGAAGAAGAGGAATGCCATCCCCAACTCATACAAACTCCCAGTTTCAGTGGAGTCAACAGGATGAAGATTACTCCTAACTGGAAATAAATCAACTTTGCAAAAGTCGCCCAGAAAAAGAAAATATTTTCCCACGAAAATAAAATGTTGTCATGAAAACACTCTACATATACATATGTAAAACATATATAAAAACATATACTTATAAGCATATATAAAACACATACTTATATGAATGGAAAAAGGAGAAATATATAATGAGAGAGAGAGAGAGAGAGAAAGAGGGGAAAAAAGGGAAAGAAAGAGAAAAAAATGTATTTGATTTCAGTCGATTGAATCAAGTGTTTCTCTTTTGTATTTCACACGATGCTCACATTTTTTTACATTCAGATATTCTTCGTTTCAAAATGTTTTATGTACAATTAAAGATTTTGTTACATTTTTGAGGTTTGTCTGTTAGTTTTCTTTTTCGTGTTTTTGACCCTGCAAAAAACATTCACTATTATAGCAGAACCCAGGCCGTATACCCTTTGGTAGCTGATCCACACGTGATTTTTTTTTCTTTTCTTATTTATATTGCAGCTCCCATGGGCCGTAATAACATATATGAAAGAAAATATTATGTAGAATTTCTCCATCACTAAAATAGTACACTACATACAGAAATATGATTTATCCATCTCTATGGAATTTTATGACAGAATTTACTATTTCGTCTTTATAGTGATATTCCAAGCTACGCTTGGATGTGGCACAAGGCCGAAAGTAAGTGGCACCCAGTGAGGATCGAACTCACTACTCAGACGTAATTGTTCTAGCGAGACAAGCTTGCTAACCATTACACCACCTCGAGGCGTCCATATTTCGTCTTTATAAATTATTTTGCAGCTAAGAACTGAAGATACCAAATGCCAAGCTGTTTTGTATAATCAGGTAGCTCCCATCTCCTTTCATCATTACAGAAGAAAAGAGCCTCTCTTTATCTAGAAACAAGGGATTGATTTTTTTCTTCTTGGAAAAAAGCAAGTCTCACTGCTTTCTTCAGTTTATTAATTTAACTATCAAACATTTAAAACACCATCTCCTTCTTTGTTAATGCACTTAATCCAACACTTTCCTATTAATCATGGGGATCAAAATTCACCTAATGACTTATACTTGGGTATATGAATAAGTCTAGTGCCTAATAAGGGAAAAAAAATCTTATTTTACACAATTATTTATTTTACAATAATCTCCTTCCTTGTTAATGCACTTAATTCAGTGGTGAGTATTAATCACATACACAGGTACATCAATAAGTCCATAGCCTGATGACAAAAGAAAATCTATTTAATACATATTTATTTTGTATTAAGTGCATGGTCAAGTGGTTAGAGCATGTGCTTTCTGATCATAAAACTTAGATTAGACTTTTAGTGTGGTCAATTGGTCATGGAAGTTTCTTCTTTATGTTACCGATCTGAGAAGTGGCTCCCAGCAGAGAATACCTTTGGAAAGTGCCAGAAGACCATGTCATGGGTTGGCCCAAGCCCTAGCAGGGAAATTGGGTAAACGGAACTCTTCAGAAGCAATTGACGGTTATAATAGCACAAAATCCCAAGTCATCATGATAAAGGGTTTGAGTGTATTGGCGTCCGCCCAGCAAAGTTGCAGTATAAACCACAGGTGAGGTCTGTGAGTTGAGCAGGCATCTGTAATACGGTCAGGTTAGCAGGCCTGACAGACAGGTATACTTGAAAAACAAGTAGTAAGCAGAAAAAAAAAAAAAATTATTTTGCAACATAATCTCTTCTTTTCAATGCACTTTATTCAGTGATGAATATTAAAGACATTATTAAGTCTGTAGCTGAGTGAGGAAATAAGCATTTATTTTATGCAGCAACTGTTAACAATCTTTCTCCTTGGTAATGCACTTAATTCCATGATGAATATGACATTGAAAATCTCAGATAAAAATTCAGTTAATAATCTGGCACATCAAGTTATGCATCAATCTTGAATATTGTGTATGCAAAAGTGTCAATCAGTCAATACGAAGGCATGAAAGCACATGCACTTATACAGGTCAGTACACGTGTGCGGGAGAGAAAGAGAGAGAGCATGAATAAAGTCTGTATTTGCATGTTCATAAATTTGATTGCAATGATCTACACACTTGAGTGACTCAACAAAATTTTAGTCCCACCGTCTGCGAAACGACTCAATCATTACAATAGTTGAACTAATGAGATAGTCTAGTCTGGGAACTTGATATCCATGATCAGTCTATGGCTATCATGGCCACAACACAATAGAAGAAGATGGTAAATAATAAATATTGCATTGTAATTAGTTCAAATATTTTTCTAATCTTGTAAATATACAATGTAACAAATAATGCATAATATTTGGGTTGTTATTAAAATTCAAAATATAGTTTTTTAAAATAAATATTGTCAAGGAAGTTGGGAAATTGTACAATAATAGCAATGTCAGGAGATAAACTGTCCTTTTGACACAGCAGTTTTTTTTTTTTTGTTGCTGTTGTTGTTATTGCAGGTACGAAGATTAAACTTTGATAAAATTTAATTTCAGTTGACCACCTTGAAGGTGAAAAGAATACAAATGTAATAAGACAAAATTCACAAGACTACCTGATCTCTGCGATTTGGCAGTGGAAATCCTATTATAGTTGAATCTCTTGAAAGTATCAGGTTATATCCTGACTGAACATTTCTAAAAGGTTCCAAAAATGGTCACTGAACATAGTCTTGTAACTTACTACTTTTCAAAAGTATTTACTCTACTTGATAGAAACTTAAAGAAATCAATCGACTTAAGTGTTTAACTGGAATTCAATTAAGTCCTGATTTAGCTGACTTAAACCAAGAGGTGACCAAACTTTTTTTCAAAGAGGGCCAGATTTGATGAGGTGAATATGTGTGAGGTTTAACCATTTTGCTTGGCATTCTTTGAGCCATTAAAATTAAATGCACTAATGTGAAGGGTGATACCGAAATCAGGACTGCAGCATGTAGACCAGGTCAGGTCACATTCAAAGGCTGCGGTTTTGGTGGGCAAAATGCCACGTTGGTAAGAGTCCCTTATTCTTGTTGTCATGCAGTTCTTGTTAAAGTTCATCCCAAAGAATGACTTCTTATACAAATATGTGGAGCCAAACAAGTTTGATTGTTTTCTTAGCAAATGTTTGAATCTCTTGAAACCTGCTTTTATTCAGTTGGCGGTAAAAGTTCATGAGAGATCTGCTCTTGTTGACTACACGGATCATTTTCACATTGCAGCTTAATTATCTAGAGCATCATCTGGGTCAAAGGAAAAACGGAGGAGATAAAAGCATAATCTCCTTTTCAATAACTGCAAAATCCTAAAAGCATTGTTTAAACTCCTCAGCTAGAGATGCGATGTTGACTGCATACATCCTTGTTTGTCCACTGATATTGTCCTGTGGAAAACTGGTCAGTATTTCCTGCAGGACTGGGTAATGTGTAGTCGTGGTTTACGTTTGTTACCAGTGTCTTTGGAAAAGTTGCAGCTTGGTTTTGAAGGCCTTAATATGTGAATAAAATTGGTTCACTGCTGCATCTTGCCCTTGAAGACTCATGTTCAGGTCTTTCAGATGCTTTGTTATGTCAATCCTTAAATTACAATAATACACAAGCAAAAAAAATGAAGATAAAAGTAAATACTAGTGAAATATTAATAATTGTTGACAATGCTTCATCTAATAAAAAATGAAGAGGAAAGTAAATCCTAGTCAAAAATTAATAATAATGGCTGACAATGCTTCATCTAATAAAAAATGAAGAGGAAAGTAAATCCTAGTCAAAAATTAATAATAATGGCTGACAATGCTTCATTTAATAAAAAATGAAGAGGAAAGTAAATCCTAGTCAAAAATTAATAATAATGGCTGACAATGCTTGATCTAATAAAAAATGAAGAGGAAAGTAAATGCTAGTCAAAAATTAATAATAATGGCTGACAATGCTTGATCTAATAAAAAATGAAGATGAAAGTAAATCCTAGTCAATAATTAATAATAATGGCTGACAATGCTTCATCTAATAAAAAATGAAGAGGAAAGTAAATCCTAGTCAAAAATTAATAATAATGGCTGACAATGCTTCATCTCAAAAAATGAAGAGGAAAGTAAATCCTAGTCAAAAATTAATAATAATGGCTGACAATGCTTGATCTTATAAAAAATGAAGATGAAAGTAAATACTAGTCAATAATTAATAATAATGGCTGACAATGCTTCATCTAATAAAAAATGAAGATGGAAATCTAAACTAACAATAATTATTAGTTATTTCCATTTAAATAATTTTATGTAAATTGAATCTTGGAGAAATGACAGATGTTAATCTATTAAATGTAGCAGAAATTTATCATTTACAGTCACTATGACGACAAATGATAAATGTCCACAAAGTTGAAAATGACTATCAGTCTCAGTTGATGTACCTAGTGACTTTCTTGTGTGAGTGACCGAGTGAGATATGTTTTTAAAACAAAATGCCTTATTCATCTCCATGGAAGCGCTATATAACGAATACCAGAAGCACAAAAACCACCATTGGATAGTGCGCAAGTTTGCAGCTCCAAAATACTATTTTCCCATATGACCACCATCATTGCCTATGCATTTTAACTATGAACAACAGACTGCACACAACAATTGTAAAATCCCTGAACCAGCAGAAGTGGTTCCCTTTTTCACACTGCCTAACTGTGCTCACATCCACAGCTTGGTCTACATAAGTATCCATCAACGAATGAATGACAGAATTCAATGACATGATGATTTATCTAACACACCTGCTCAGTTCTTTTTTTAGTGTGGTAAACATGTTGGAGACAAAAATTGTCGCTATAGAATTCTCTCCCTTTGCTGTTCAAGGTGCATTCTGTCACCTTGAGATGGTTGATAAATAAACACTTGTCAACTGTTATTTCCAGTATTTTAAACTGGAAATCACCTACTACGGCTTTGGAACAAGGTTAAACTTCTGTTTTTCGATGCCATTTTGAATTCTTCTAGACTCTATATGAGGTGTAAAATCGATTAAACCCATGTTCATTTTTTTCACAATCTTTTTTAAACAAAAATGACCAAATCAACCTCCAACAAAATCTTTATTCAAGAGTTTTTCTTTGATTCAAACTCTGAAGATGATTTTGAAGGCTTTACTCAAGTGTATATTGACAGCGAAGTGACAGGGTGGAAAGCGATGGCTACTAGTGGCTACTATCATCCATGGCTGACTAATTTTATGGAAGCTACTGGCAACCATTGATATACCTGACAGCTTTTCTGAAGGTGAATTATTTCATCTATTTATAAACAATTATTTCATCTATTTATAAACTTTATTTGTCAACGACACAAATAAATATGCTAGTCAGGTGAAAGAAAGACCAAACAAATGCTGGTGTCTTCTCGTCTGTAATCACAAGGAAGCATGTCACTTTTTTAATAAAATGAAAGCCTTCTTAGCCATTATAGTTCTTATTGCACCCCCAGAACTCCACAAGGAGTCATAAAAGTTAAAGTATCTTAAATTGTTAATTTATTTGTTTTTATTATTTTTTTAGTTTGTGCTTCAATTCTTTTTTTGTCAATGTCAAAACATGCATGCAAAACATAATGCATTACATACAAATATTACCCATCCATTCTTTTATTAGTATACAAAAAATAAAATCTATACGCATAATACAAAGAAATTTATAACAATTTTAAAACAGAAGGTATCAAGTTTTTCTACCCTAAAAAAAAAAAAAAAAAAAAAAAAATATACAGTGGCAGGAGGAACAATTCTAGAAAGAATTTAGCATGCTAAAGGTTAAAAACTGGGTGTGGAATTGTAGTAAGCTTTTCCATTTATGATTAGTAAATATAGTTTTTACTTAATAACATCACTTCACTGCTACAATACAGAATTTTAAGATTTAGAATTTAATAAATTAATGTAATTAAAATTTTTCAAACATGAAAACAATTCTAATAAAATTTTGTTATTCATCAAAAAAAAAAAAAAAAGAAAAATAGGGTTCATTATTAATAAAAGCAATTAAAAGCTTTTGTAATTAAATAATGTCTTAATTTTAAGATTCAGAGCAGATTTTTGGTTTTACAAAAACAAAATTGATGATTTAAATTCTCCAAAGACTTCTGCTTATGAGCCCTACCGATATGAATTTTTCTGAATTTTATAAAATTAAATAAGGGGGGGGGGGTAATAGAAGCAAAAAAAAAAAAATTTACCAAGATTTTCTTAAAAGTAATGTTTCTAAAATAATTTAATTCATTTGTGAATAAGTCCTGGCAGTTTCATTAAAATTCAATAATTATTTGATTTTTACAAGAATCAATGCTTTCCACGACAAAAAGACGTTAAAATATCCTATACTAATTTATGGTCACACAAGAAAAAAGGAAAAAAATAATCTTTGAACCCATTTCAATTTATTAATCAAAAAAACATTTGGTCTTAAGAATTTTGACAAAAAACTGTTTTTATTAAGTTTGGGGCATTTTTTCATCATGTATATGGTCATATTTTTTTTAAGCAAATCTTTGGGGATACCGATATAATTTTTACTTCAAACATTATTATAGTGCATACTTTGTATTTGAAATAGACAACCCATTTTTATTTATTCAACTGTCTGTATTAAGGATTAGTTTTAAAAAAAGAAATTTAAAAAAAAGTTTTTGCAGTAGGAATTTATTGTCTAATGGGGCACCACCTATTTGAAATACTAAGTATGTCTACTCTATGTTTTATGGAATAAAAATGTCATTAAAAATAAATCCATTAATATGCATAAATAAAGACAAAAGGAAAACTTTTCTTTACCAATGCGTTTTGTCCTCCAATGGACTTTATCAAGGCAAGTGAAAGGATTTTATTTTGCAATAAATATTTATAAACAGAATTAAAAATATTAAGTTTTCAAAATTATTAAATAAATATTCTTCCCCGTGTGAAAATCAGGCTAAAATATGGATAAGGTTAAGTGATATAATTGAATGCCTAATAAACGAAAGTGGTGTTATTGTGATTTTTTTTTTATTTTCTTAATGGTTGGAATGTTAACATTTGAGCAAATCAGCCATGTGCCTATAAACTGGACATCTCATGGTAAAAAAAAAGTTCAAATCAATCCATGCCAGAGGTCAATATTCAAGCCTTGGTAAAATCCAGTATTTGAACCGATTTACTCTGCAGATAGACCAGACCTGTACAAAACACAGCCGAAGTGTGGCTCATGAGGATTTTTTAAAATAGTGAATTTTTGTGGTCATCAGAATAAATTTTCAATGTTGAAAGGAGATTGGATGGAGTATACACTTGCAAGCTGAAAGTGGTTTTGAGTTTCACTTGGGGAGGTAATCAGACCTCGGATTGATTATATGGGGAAACCTTCAGCTAGTATCAGACATCATCAAAGAGCATACCTAGAGAGCTCCATTCTTTCAGACACGCTTAACGCAATCTTCCTACACTGATTTCCCTATCTCTAGCCTTGTGCCATACTAATCCGGGCTTTTAGTAAAATCAGTAAAATATCTGTGAGAGAAAATAGCAATGAGGAGGTTGAAATAAAAAATTAAAATCCGGTGTCGTAATTCCAAAGGCTAGGCGTCTTGTAAGTCCAAAACCCAAAATACCAGGGATGTAAATAAAAAATCTGTATCCAAAACTCACAAGAACCTTCTTCCCTCATGAAGAACAAAGACACCCAAGTCGCCCAAAGTAACATTCTTTTATTGGTAGAGAAGTGCAAACAATTACCATATTTCGAGGCCTACTAAAGTTGACCAGACTATTTTTATTTTTCTGATTTTCTTTATTGATAGATAACACAGAGAACACAAATTAATTTTCAAGGTAAGACCATTTTCTTCTTCGTCAACACAGTATCAATAGGATCACAGTACCTGGAGTGCAATACACTCATAGTCTTCACCGGAAATGTTAGTTTTGAAAGAAGCCAGATTACTCATCCCTTCACTGTTCTTTGTGATAAACTCTTAGAGATATAATTAAATTATGTCTCCAACGCCTTATTTATTTTCATTCAGTGCTTATTTCTATCAAAAGCAAGTGAACCTGTCATGAAGTTGGGTTTATTCAAGAACTGACTATGCAACTTAATTCAATGGGAAATACTTTCTCAAGAGAATTCAAACAATAATTCCAAGCCATTATTTCACTGAGCACTCACAAAAGATGTATGTCCCCTGGGGCTTGTTTCATCAACCTCATGTGGTTTTGCAATTTATGTTTAGTTAGACTGGAGTAGCAGTAGTAGTAATAGTTCAATTTCTTTTCTTGCCAAATTATTTTTTTTTTTACAAGATTCCAACAATATTTCTTTACTGTTTTGCAATATTAGAGATCAATTAAATTGTAACCGATTGAATCAAACAAAATAATAATCTTTGGTTTTCAATTTGTGAATCTGTGTATCTTTTTTTGCCAAGCACACCTGTCTGCAGAGGCAGCCAGCCAGTCCCTGTTGCAGACAATTGCTCAGCCACATTTGTGTGTGTCCAACACTCACAGAGGCCACCTGTGGTTTAAACTGCCACTATGCTGAGCAAACTTTAGTTAGTCTCTATGAAAGAGCACGATTTGGCTTAAACAAAGCCAGTACACCTAAACCCTTGATCAGGATGACTTGTGACTTCAGGCTAGCACAATCATTGACAGTTTCTGAACAGTGCCGTCGACCCAATTTAACTCACAAGGCTTGTTTCAAATCATGACATGGTTTTAAGGCACTTTCCAAATGTGCCGCATGCTGGGATCACTTCCACACTGATAACATCAACAAGTTACCATCCTGATAAATCAACTCTGATAAGATTCTAAGGTCTCAAGCTCAGAAAGTGAATACGGCTACATGCTCATAATGGATATATATATATATATATATATATATATATATATATATATATAGCTATAGCTGAATGGTTCTGCTTAGGAGTAAAATCTCCAACTGATACCAAATCAGTCGGGTTTTTATCCCGGCTTGAGGCAATCGGATGTCTAGCCACACTGATGAGCTGTGAAACAGTCTGTTTGTAAATGACAGTATATATACATGCTCCTGAAAAAAAAAATTATTTCGGTTGAGCTCTTCAGGGAGAAAAGTGAATTTGTGAACAGTGACTAATACTGCTGCAAGTCTCTTCATTAAGACGAATCAAGTTCTCCGGTCATTGGCGTATTTGTCTAAAAATAAATATGTCTAAATTCACCTTCATCCCTGCGATGCGCCAATAGCTTAGGGTTAAAATCTTCGAATGATACCGAATCAGTTGGGTTTCGATCCCAGCTTGAGGCAATTGATGTCTATCCATACTGATGATATTATATATATATATATATATATATATATATATATATATATATATATATATATATATACCACCCTGGGCATGACGATAAACTACATCTGCATCAAGGGTAAGATGATAAACTACACCCAACAGCAAGGCCTGATCAGGAGGTTTTGAGGAGCGTGGAACCACCTCTCAAATGCTGGTGTTCCCAGGTCCACCCTGACCCGGGGTGGTAGCACCTGTTAGGATCCCAGCTATGGCCAAATAGTTAACCCCGAAACTGAGGTAAAAAGCATTATAAAAGTGTAAAAATAGGTTTTAATACCAGAAATACTTTGTAATAAATTATTACCAGAAACAAATTTTTGAAGAAAAAACTTAGAGGCTCATGCCAGTGTATGTAAAAATACAAATCTGAAATGAACATTTAATGTCAATTGAAAGGAATGAATCCTCTATAAATCGAGGGCATAAGCATTTTTCTTTTTAATCATTTCACCCTAAGTAAGGCAATAAAGCAACTAAGACGCAAAGTGTTACTGAATGTGAAAGAATAAGGGAAAAAGAAAAATCATTAAGGTGAGAGAACAATAAAAAAACAGGAACCAAGAAAAATGGAAGATAACAACTGCATTTAAATTGGCCAGAAACCAAGAGGCTGGAAAAGAGTTCCACAGGTGAGAAGTGCAAGAGAAGGGACTGTTAGCATAGAACTTACAGTTACATCTAGCCATTTCAACAGTAAAATGATGAAACCTATCTGCTAATCTAGTACTGTGATCAAATTCATAAAATCAGTGTACTAAAGAGAACAATTAGCATGAAAATATTTATAAAAAGACAGAGGGAAGCTACGTTAGAGTATTGGGAAAGTGACTGAAACCGAGACGTCAGGTTCAGACCAATAATATTACAGATTCTTCTTTGGATTTTATCAGGAATCTCTAAATACATAGCAAAAACCCTAGACCATATGTGGCAGTTAATATTCAATACATGGCTGAATGGTAGATTTATAAATGTGTACGTTTAGATTCTGGTGACCAAAATTGTCTAGCATGAGACAGCGAGACAACTTTCCCAGCTGACAGACTCTTAGCAATTGATTTAATATAATCTTTTGACTTCAGGTCAAGAGTAAACGTTAGCTTGAGAAGGCACAATGAGTCTCTCTCCTGGAGTTTAGCATCAGTTGGAAGGTAAAAAGGGTTCTCTCAGACAAAAGAAAGCAGCTTAGTTTTAGAGGCGTTAAAATTAACAATTCCTTGCCCCAATTAACAAACAGATTGTAGGTCAGTTTTGAGATCAGCTGCCACTTTGACCTTATTGAACCGATCAGACTTACTATTAAGACAGAAGTAGTAAATGGTTGTTTCATCAGGATTGGTACAGAGTTGAGAACTGATGACATTTATTTGAATTTTCAAACAATTTATAGGTTAACTATTGGAAAACAATTTTTTATATATTAACAACAATTTTAGGAAAATCTACAACAAAGTGAAAAAAAGTTTTTGTGGGACACATTTTGTCTTTAAGAACTTCAACAGACTAAATCAATGTTTATGTTGATCTAATTACACATATGCATAAAGGAGAGTGGGGTGCCAAACATTTAAAATTAAAAAAATTTTTTTTTTGAAAAGTATATTTTGTGTATATAGTCTAGGCCAGTAATTCTCAATCATCGGCTACAGCACACTAGTATGCTGTGCAATCTTCTTAGGCGTGCCACAAAATATTGTCACGGCATACATATATGTCACCCTCAAGTCCCTGCCTGGTTGTCCAAGTGCCCAATACCTGCAGCTGATCAATAAGGTGATCACTTTGATCCCAGCCTTGCCTTATCCTAGGTTGGCTAGGATCAAATCGTCATCAGGTATCTTTGTATTGGGTTGGTCCAAAGTGGAATGAAGACACAAGAAAATAAACACTTGAATAAAATAAAAATTATTTTTATATTTGGTCCTTCATACAACAATTGGTTAGTTTGCTATCAAAAAAAAAAAAAATCTCGCAGCTCGCATGTGGACATTTATTGACCCAACCCACTTCTTAAGTTAGACATGACACTTTGCTGACTTGGTGAAGTTTGGCACAAGGCTGATGTTGGGGGTTCCTTTCAGCAGGTAATCACGTGCGGTGTCCCTTGTCTGGTGGCTGGAACAATCTCTCTCTGTCGTAGTGTCTCGGCATTCTGTTTTTATGGACCCGTGCACAAGGGCTGGGGTGGGCATGAGGCACTCTGGGCATGCCAGTGTTCCCCAAACAACCAATCAGGGCTCTCTCTGCAAATATCCAAATATGGAGAAGCCCCTCCTCCCATCTTGGAATTCTACCTGGGTCTTCTCCCTCTTTTGGTCACCTGATCAAACCAGTCTCCTTCCTGCTTGATATGTGTCTCACCATCACTGACCAAGGGGCATGGAAAGTCCTCCACCTTCTTTAGAATTTCACCTGGGCCTTTTCCTCCTTGGTCACCTGACCAAACTTGTCCCCTAAGGGCTAGGTGTGGTCTAGCCCAATGGTGAAATTTTAATTATCGTTCAAAATTCTTTCTCAGCATGCTTTTGTATGTGGTCGTTTCCACATCTGGAATCTACCTTTTTTTTTTTATCCCGTTGTCAACCCTTTTAGTCAACAAGTGGCACAAAAGAAAATCCTTTGGGAAGTTTTATCGCATTTCAGCAGACAAAAAATTTAATCGTCATTCTTTTATCTATCTTCTGCTGGAAACTTGTTTGCTTCTAAGAGTCAAGACTCACCTATCAGCCAAACTCACAGCCAGGCGTCTGTCACTCTTCTTTGCTCGTAATGGTCATAAAAATATTATCTATTTCTTTGTGGGAGGTCGTTGGTACACCCGGATAGCTCATCACTTAATCTCAGTTCTTAATCCGAACCAGATAATCTCTGTTTTACCTCTCCATTGGGCGAGAAATTTAATTACCTTCTTCTAGTTTCTTTTCCCAAAAAACAAATACTTCTTCCTCTCATTTTCCTTTGTCTGGTCATTGGTATATCTTTCAGTCTGTTGGAATTTAGTGTTTTTCAGCCCTCCTTTTTTTCTTTCTCTCTCAATTAAAAACAAAAATCCCTTTCTTTGAATTTCTTTCGTCTGGTCATCGGTATATCCATCGTGCTATTTATCAGAGCTAAATAGTATCACATCTGTATGTTGAATATACTCCAACTGATGAAGAAATGGGGGTCTGCTTATTGCACATTCAACCAAACATTGAAGAAATCTCCAAAAATCACCAGGCACAGATTTCACACTAAAACTGCATAAATAATTTCATATTTGTATGTGTATTTTTTTTTTTTAAATTTAAGGTTTTATTTTATAACATTTAAATGTATCCCCTTTAAAAACTTTGCTAAGTGTGTCGTGATATTTTCATTTGTTCTTAAGTGTGCTGTTGCTTAAAAAGGTTGAAAAAACAATGGTCTAGTCAATTTCATTTAGTTTTCTTTTTCTTAATGTTTTTATCACCCATTATTAAATGCCCCACATTGTGATAATACAAGATGTAAGAAAAAGGCCAAGATATCAACTACAATATTGATATCTCTCATTAACCTTTAGCACTCTGAAGTCTGTTAACCTTTAGCCCTTTGCATTATTAATATTACTCCCCTTTCCACTGCAGTTTTTTTTCAAGGCCTCTCAACTGCAGTAGCCTTATCGTTAATGTCACTCAAAGTTGTTTTCTGTTGCCATAGCAGGATATGACAACTACTATGAAATACAAACATACAGGGATTAGTCACCATCAGTGACAGGATAAAAGTTTTGAGCGATACAGAGTGATAAAGATTAAAGCCTGGAGGAGTAAATAGAAGGAAATTTATTTAGTGGGTATGTCAAAGAGGTTCATCAAACATTAATATTATGAGGATAGATCAAAATTTTGAATAATGATTCCACATTCCAGATAACAACATTAATGACAAGGTATTTTTTTGTTTTTTGTTTTTATTAGTTTTAAATTTAGGCATTTTACTTTCGAGCTGAAACAAATTCAAAATATATTGAGGTCTGTTTCTTATTCAAAGAATATTGAGGTCTGTTTCTTCTATGGCAAGGAATATTGGCTAATTTAGTAGAAATTCTTCTTTTTCTCAAAATAGCAGTTTCATAGAGTTCTCTAATTCAAGTTTATGGTCTTGTTATATAGTAATATCTTTGAATGAATTTTTTTATCCGACATTATTTCTTTATTACTATAAATACTCAAATACCTGTAACAACTAAAAATCATGTTTATAGTAACAAAGAAATACTAATATCTGTTATAGTATATATTTTATAATTAGTTTAAAAATCACCATAAAATAGTTAATTCATCATTCTACACATTTTCAGATGAGTATCTTTATCTTTTTGTTGCCTTTGATCTCAGTGCTTTAAGTTTTTTAATATTTTGAAATGAAGTCTTTTCAATATTCCACACACATTTCAGTGGATAATTGTTTGGAATGAGAAAGGAGAATTCCAGTCAGGTTCTCTATATTCACTTATACAAAAGCTACCCCCCCCCCAGCTATGCATTAAATAATACAACTTGTAGAATTATTTATACAATTTAAAATAAGTTTTGTTTGGTTTGTTTTACAACATATCAACCTCAATGGGTTATTTCTATATTTCCGAGATGAGTACACGATTTGCATTATTTGGACTATTGTCCTCATCTTTGTCGCCATATTTATTACAATGCACTGGCCTCCCTCATGGTTGGAATGTCGAACTGAACCCTTTATTTCGTTCACTGGGGTAGACTGTTCTATACTGACCAATTCTTTATCTAATGTCTCTGGGTCACCACTTATGACTTTTGCTCGGTGTTGTAAGCAGCGGACGATCCCTTTCTTTACGCTGTATGGATGGTGAGAATTGAAATTGAGGTACTGTCCAGTGAATGTCGGTTTATGGTATACAAATGTCTTGAACCCATGCTGTTTGAGATATTAAAACATCCAGGAATGTGAGTGTGTTGTTACTCTCTTTCTCCATCGTGAACTGTATCGAAGGTCTTATTGAGTTCACATGGTCCTGTAGAACCTGAACATCTTCCTGGTGTGGCCAGAGTATGAAAGTGTCATCTACGTACCTTAACCATAGAGTTGGCTTTAGAGATATAGATTCTAATGCCATTTCCTCAAAGTATTCCATGTATATATTCACCATTGCTGGTGGATAGGCGAGCCCATTGCTAAGCCCTCATCTTGTCGATCTTGTTGATATATGTGCGATCCCATCCCAAAGTGTGTTGTTTGTGTACAGAAAGTCAACATCTCCATCAAAATATATATTGCAATATGAGCACTGGTAAAAATGGTTGCTGAAGACATTAGGTTTATAATACCCAGAAATTCATACATAAATGTCCTCAAGTACACATGGCACAGTGGATAAAGGCATTAGTTAGATCCAGTGACAGTACCCAAAGAGTGTGAGTTCAATACCTGGTTAAGGCGGTGGAGGGAAATTAACAGGATAACTGACATTCATTAGACATGGCACGATGAACTAGAACAGTCTACTGCAGTGAACGAAATAAAGGGTTCAGTTCGTCATTCCAACCACCTTAAGAAGGCCGGAGCGTACAACAGGCGAAACATTGTAATAAAGATGGGGACAATAGTCCGAATAATGTAAATAGGGTTATTTAATGCCAACAAAATTTTTTATTTCTGGTAATATTTTTTCTTCAAAAATATATAGCTGGTAATATCCCCACCCAAAAAATATATTGCTTGTAATACCCGCCACCTGGTAATTTAAAAAACAAAACAAAGTATTTCTGGTATTAGAACCTATTTTTACACTTTCATAATTTTTTGACCCTAGTTTGAGAGGGGGTAACTATTTACCCATAGTTGGGACCCTAAGAGGTGCTACCACCCTGGGGTCACACTCCTCAAAACCTCCTGATCAGAGGCCTTGCTGTTTATCGTCTTACCCAGGACGGAAAATATGTTTCAGATTTAAATAATCCAGAAAGGGTTGATAACTCATAAAATCAAATCAATCGACTTGATTTTTGTAGAACCAGGTTTTTAGAATAACAGAGAGAAGAAAAATGTTGCAGTGTGGCATGACGTCTACAGACAGCCAAAATAAATGTACAAGGTAGACAAAACTAGCAGAGACTGGAAATAAATTCATTTCAACATCCTGTAAACTGTACAAGATGTGAAATTTAAAAACCAAAAGTATATAATTTTCACCTGCCCACATATATGGCCTTTTAAAGGAGTACAAAATAGCTGTTCTGTTTATTTTATTAAAATTTAAAATGGAATTTTCATTGAAAAAATTACCTCATAATGACAGCAGGAACATTTTTCCAATTCTTTAGTGATTAAAGGATTATGTTAAATGTTAAAAATCTTATTAGAGTTCCTTATAATTGATTTCCGGAAGAAAATGGTATAAAGTACATTGTTATTTACAAAAGAAACAAGGCAGAAATATAAAACTACTACTAATGCAGATCCACTGAGAGAAACTACAAACAAAAGGGTCAGGGTAACATTCTGCTTTTTTTTTCCCCCTTTAACCCCACATAAGCATGCAATACATGCATAAAAACCAGATGTATGTGTCGATGTGCATTAATTATATCAAAGTATGCTGGAAATTGCAACCACTTTTTTTTTCTTAATGTTTGCTTGATTTTTGTTTTGTTTTTTTTAATGATTTTTTTCTTTCTTTTTCTCTTATATTATTTTTGGATATTTAAGTTAATTGTTTGCTTTAAAGATTCTGTTAATATTTGGCATATATATATATATATATATATATATATATATATATATATATATATATATATATGCACATGCTAAAGCCTGCATAATTTACCTACAAGTTAATTTTAACTGACAATGGAGTATAACCACTTTACAAAAACGTACATAC
The DNA here is from genome assembly GCA_964036315.1 of Acanthosepion esculentum. Lineage (NCBI taxonomy): Eukaryota > Metazoa > Mollusca > Cephalopoda > Sepiida > Sepiidae > Acanthosepion > Acanthosepion esculentum. Next base: position 86,190,511 of record OZ038508.1, on the reverse strand, counting down.
TGCGATATAACTAAGTTAAAACTTTAAAACCTTAAATCTTTATAGCAGTTTCACACCCACTGCCCATAATACCTCCCTCCGATCCATAATGTTTCTCTTTTGTAACCCTGAATCTTACTGGGGTATTTTTTGGTTTTTCTTCTCCTTTTATTTTTTAATAGCTAACTTGCCCTTTGCAGGCCCCCAGTCTTGTAACTTACCTTCTATACTACTCCAAATAAGGGTAAGGAAAGCACATGCATTCCCGAGCAACACATGTTACCCAACCCCGCCTTCTCCCACTGGGTCCATTAGTCCTCAAATGCAGGTGTGAGCTTGTCTCAGTGCCTTTAGGTCTCAGAACAGTACAATGTGACTCAAGGAGTTCTGTTGCCTTGGCTTCTGGGCAGATACAACATGCCCACTCAAAGTATCACATATGTATTTTCTTTCCTGACTGTTACTTCATTAAAGGTGCTGGATGTAGACATTTTCTGTGATTTGGCATCAAGGGATCCAAACCTTCAAGTAACTCCAAAGGAGGCTATCCTATCAGCAGTTGTACAATATTGGAACTACTGTACTTCCATTTTGTGAATGGTATCTGGTCTGTGCAGTAGTCTCTGGTAGGGCCTCTCAATGCCATGATGAAGGGTATAGCTGTGGTTGTATCTCTGGACAACTCTCTCCAAGTTATCTACACATGTAACTCCTGCAGGTGTGTCTTTCTCTCTGCCTACCAGTCTTCCACCAACCAATGCACACATGAAACCAATCAAAATACAAATGAACAAAACTAACAAACCCAAACTTTAATATATATATATATATATATTATATATAATATATATAATATATATATATTATATATATATTATATATAATATATATATATATATATATATATATAATATATATATATATATATATTATATATAATATATATATATATATATATTATATATAATATATATATATATATAATATATATATATATATATATTATATATAATATATATATATATATAATATATATATATATATAATATATATATATATATAATATATATATATATATAATATATATATATATATAATATATATATATATATAATATATATATATATATATAATATATATATATATATATAATATATATATATATATATAATATATATATATATATATAATATATATATATATATATAATATATATATATATATATAATATATATATATATATAATATATATATATATATAATATATATATATATATAATATATATATATATATAATATATATATATATATAATATATATATATATATAATATATATATATATATAATATATATATATATAATATATATATATATAATATATATATATTATATATAATATATATTATATATAATATAAGAGACTTCATCATTGCCGATGAACTAACCCAGATCATCGGAGAACCTACTCGGGTCCTGGATACAATGGGACATTAGGCAAACCTCCTCAACCTCTTCCTAACCTCCTGCCTTGATAAATGCGTAGCAAAATTTTTTTACCTCCACTAGGTTCATCAGACCATTCACTAATCAGTGTCCAGATTGATGTCAAACCTTAGGCATCACCTGATGTACCATTCCATAGAATGATTTTTTGCTATGCAAAGGTAAATCCTACATGATGGAAGCTCCCTTCCCTACCATTTTCAATCATGCTGCCTCAAAAACTAATGCCCTTGTCACTTTCTGGAATCAAGAGTTTTATACTCCAAAAGAAATTCCAGCAAAAACCAAACAGGCAACTGTGATTCTCCCCTGAATACGCTACAGCCATAACTCACTGAAACCAGTACCTTCAATATCTATCACAAGGAGCGAAGTAGTTTGGCCCTCACTGCATTCAGAACTGCGCACAATAGCTGTAAAAAGATCCCAGAAAGTGCCAAATGCAGCTACACATGAGCGGTCCAGACAAAGGTTGAAAAGAAACAAATTGAATTCCATGAATTCTGGAAGATCACCAACCAAATCATGAACTGAAGTAAAATGGCTGTACCCACAATTATAAATGGCCCCAAGGTGATATCTTCCTTGACTAATAAGTTTGAAACCACAAAGACAATGACTCAAGTGATAAAATACACTGGTTTTTTTAACTGTATTCAATAGGTAAAAACTGTAAATAAATTGTAAAAGATTACAAAAAAAAAAAGAAGAAAAAAAGGCTACTCAATGAATAAAATTTTAGATCCTTTGTCAGATCATAATAAAAACAAAAAATAAGTGTGTGTGTGTGCGCGCGTGTCAGTAAATTATAAATTTTATAAGTCTTTTTTCACTGATCACCAGAATTAAATTCCAATGCTACAATTTTGAAACTAAACTTAATCTTTTAAACTGGTTTCTTAAAAAAAAATGGTTAAATTTAGAAAAAATATTGTGTGTCCTTATTTATCATGTCAAACTGACTTTTCAATTGTATCTTTCAATCTTGGAGCCAGCCTTGCCAACAATGCCTTGCTCTTGGATTTGAGGGCTATGGACGTTCTCATCCCCAATATTAATCTAAAAGATATCTACATAGATAAATGTAAAATTGATAGAGCAAAGGCTAAAGTGAAGACGAATGCCCATCAGCAGCAGCATGATGGGAACATGGAAAATCTTCTTTGTATTGGAGTTGATGGGAGAACTGACAAAGACACACTAATGTACAAGGAAATAGTGGAGGAAAATGGAAAGAAAACTCTCAAAAAAAAACAAAAAACAAAACAAGGGACCAGAACGCCACTTGACTGTCACAAAGATGATATATGAAAGTGAATATCTGACACATAGGGTTCTTCCTAATATTGGTGCAACTGGTGTGGTTCTTGCCGAGCAAGTGGCTGATGTCTTGCATGAAGCACTATCAAGGCTATCCTTGTTGACAACACTAATGCCAATACAGGCTATGATGGTGGACTTGTTGCACTTCTAGAAAGAAAACTTAACAGAAATCTTCACACTATTGGTTGCTCCTTGCACCAAAATGAACTCCCATTTAAAGCTCTTTTTAAACATGTAGATGGTACCACAAAAAGCCCTACCACATTCAATGATCCACTGGGTAAATTATGTGCAAACGATTACCATAATTTACCCCAAATATCATTTTCAGCTGTTGGCAGTTTTCTGGATTCTATTTTTAAAATTGAAAATACAGATACCCTCAGCTGTGACCAAAGACTCCTTAATGAATATACAGAGGTAAGGTGGACTCTAGATTTGCATCACAGAAAATTGGTCCATTAAACCAGGCAAGGTGGTTAACTTTAGCCACCAGGCTGATATGTTTATGGACTCGTGGTGCATACCCACAAAATCTTTCAACCAAACTCCATAGTTTAATAAATCTTCTTGTGAATGTGTATGCCATTTGCTGGTTTGAAATTAAGAGAGATAACAAGTTCCACAATCAGCAAATATATATTTTCAATATGATCCAAAGGATTAGGAAGCAACCATATGAAATCCAACAGATCACACTGAAAAATATACAATACAAATCTTTCACCTTACTGCCTGAAAATATCTTATATTCAATGGCCAAATCTGATGAACTGGAAGTGAGGGAAGAAGCTATAAAAAGAATTTTGGCCATTAGGTAAGTAAATATTTATTCATATAAAACTGACTAAATTAGTTATGCCGATTTATAGAAATGTTTTAAGGATTTTATCTAATTTCTCCATAAATATTAAAGCCGTACAGAGTGCCTTTTTTTTTTTTTTTAAATAACTCAAATTAATTTTTATATTCTTTCAGGAGTGGGAAGCCAGCCAAGAAAAGATTGAAGAATCACAACTATAAATTTTAAAGCCATGCACTGGACACAGTTAATAGATCTGTCATTAAGTGGAGTTTGTGAACCATCACTCACAGAAGAATTTTCTGAAAATGAACTTCAGGAATCATTATTAAATGGTACGAAGCTTGACTTGCCAGATTTGCCCTCACATTCTCAAGGCGTGGAACAGGCAGTCAAGTTAACAACAGAAGCTTCCCAATCTGTGTATGGCTTTGAAACAAGGCACCAGCACATAATAGCAAAAGTTTTGTGTCAGGGTGGACCTGGGAACACCAGCAATTAAGAGGTGGTTCCACGCTCCTCACAACCTCCTGATCAGAGGCCTTGCTGCTGGACGTAGTTTATCGTCTTACAAAGGTAGAGGATTACATTAACAAGTAGTATATATATATATATATATATATATATATATATATATATATATATATATATATATATGGATAAGAAAGGGTAGATAACCGTTAACCCTAGACTTGAACAGGTTAAGATTGTGGTAATTGGGGAAACATCCACTTGGGAGTTAGTTCCACAGAACAGTGGTTCGCGAGAAGAATCTGCTTGAGTGGAACTTACTTCTCACCAATAGAATACAGAGGGAATGAGGGTGGCTTGCTACAATGTGAGTGGCATGGCAGGTCCTGAAGGATAGAACTGGCTGAAACAAGGAATGCAGTTTGTCTGAGCACTTCCAATGGAAGTAGCGATAGAACAGTGAGAGGCTTGCCACCTCCCACCTGTGAGAGAGGAGTTGGAGGGTGGAAAATAATTTGTCACCTACACAGACACAGAAACTTTTGGACTCTATAGAGACTGGAAAATGGAGACTGGGCAACACCTGCCCAAACATGACATCAGAACCCTATTCTAGGCCTGATCTTGTAAAGATAGAAGATAGCATGAAGAATTAGGTACTTACTGGAGCGGTACAGGGAACTGCCCATTTTTTTCTGCATATTTAGCGATGGATTATGCGTACGATTTCCACTTGATATATCGATATCTGGGGATCTTGGATTTTTTTTTATAGAATTTTAAAACCTGGAGACATTAAAAAGATTTATCAAAAAGTGGATTCTTTGTTACACACTGATGAAATCTGACTTTGAATGTGTCTATGTAATGTATCATGATTGCGTGTGTGTTGTGCTTGAGTGGCTTACTAGAGCTATTTAATGGATACACAAACATATGTGTGCAATTTGATTAGTTTGAAAGAAGACAGTGAAATAACACATTGCTTTCCCCACTCAGTATAGCCCACCCTTACCTTGGCCTGAACAATAAAATTATAATGGAGGAGAGGGGGGGATAATTTTTAAACCTGTTATATACCATACCTATGAACACTAATGGGTATGTTCCAATCCTCACAAATATGTTGGACACTATTGTAAGTGGGGATAATATATTGCCTAAGTAGTCCACCACTAGCAGTGGTTTACCTACTTCACGCTGCTGGCGAGTATTGTATTTTGTTGATGTTATAAAGATTACCATTTCATTTCCAACCTCCATTTTGCTTTTTCCTCATTCTTTTCTAGGTTACAACAAAACTCTATAGAAAATCAGATAATGGTGAGATTTTATTGAAGTTTTTGGAAATTATTTCAGAATAAATATTTTGTTTTTTTTATTTTATGGAAATACTTTTTTAGGTTTGTCATTGAATTAAAATATACACATGTACACACAAATATTCACTGACACAATTTGAATGAAATTCAAATGAACATTTATGTCGTGAGAGCTAATTTCCTTTTCCGTTTGATAACTCCAGGCTATCAGGATTTGGTTTGGTTTGTTTTATGGCATATCAACCCATTCAGTCATTTAATGTTAGAATTTAATTTTTTTTCCTAAAGGCTTTTGTATTTCAAAAGTCAAATTTTTATTTTTAAAAAGTAAGACTGATGTTTATATTTTCTTTTTAATTATAATTTTTGCAATCAGTTTAAATTCTTAGAAACTGGAAAATGTAAAGTGGATCAGTATCTTGAAAAAGTTCTTTTAACTTTGTTGTTGCTAGTATTTAAAGCAGATTGAATTAAAATTGCCGAGGTTTGTCAGTACAAGTTTTATAGGCTATCAGGAAAAGACGAGTATTAATCAAAATCTGTGACCTTTTGGTCATTTTTACGACTCCTGTTGTATTCTAAACTGAATATATTTTCTAATAAATGTAGTATTTTCAATGGACAAACAATTTAGATTTGAAATTGATCATCTTACTGTAAACAAAGTAACCTAGTAACTGATCAAAATAGAATGTATGCCACCCTCGTTTCTTGTGGTTAAAGAGAAATAACTACAAAAGATTTATGAGTCTGCAAGTACACGACTTAACAATAGTGAAGCATTTTCTATTTTCAACAGATTATAATAGGAACTTTCTTTATCTAAAATATTTATTGACATGCTTTATCAACTGATCAGATAACACAGAAACAAGTTCTCAGCAATTTATCTTGTATCAGAAATCCAACACATACAAGCAACAATCAAGAAAAAGCAAAGATAAATTTTCACAAATTATATACAGTATTGTTGAAGATTCCAACGAGTGATTCAAATATTACAAAACAGTGTTGACATTCAATAAGTGCTGAACATTCTTACATATTTTAATAATAATAATATTATATAAATTAATATAAATTTACATTGAGCACTATTTTGTAAAAATAAAATTATCAATAAGAACACCGGATTATATATCTTACTGTTCTTTATATATATATATATATATATATATATATATATATATATATATATATATATAAAATTATTATTTAAAAATATGTATTTATTGTGACACAGAAATTACCATGTTTCAAAACCAAAATGTTAAATTTAACTTAAAATTTAAAGTTTATATTACATTTTCAAGTGATGCTGAATAGCTATCGAAAAAATTATTTACTCTTTTTATAAGCTAAATAGTATTATATAGTTTAAGTTGGTGGGGGAAAGAGATTACAAAATTTTTGGAGGCTAATCCTACTACCAGAATTATAAATCCAACCCGGCCTGAGATCGGTAAAATTAGTAAAAAAAAAATCCTCGAAAGAGTTAACAAACAAATTAAGGAATACCTGGGATTGACACAATGGATTAATGCCAAAAAAGTCACCAATTGTTTTCAAATATTAAGGATAAAACAAATTGTACCCTAATACAGTTCGACATTGAAGAATACTACCCATCAATATCAAGGGAACTTTTCACAGTTGCCTTGGAATTTGCTACTCTATACTCTGACCTACCTGAAGAGGAAAGCAACATAATTATGAATGCAAAAAAAAATCTGTTCTCATTCATAATAATGAACAGTGGATGAAAAATTCTGAAGACCATTTTGATATCACAACAGGATCATTGGACTCTGCAGAGTCTTCCAATCTTGTTGGTCTATTTAATTTATATAATCTAAGTGCACACCGTGAAATTAACATTAAAAACATTGGACTGTATAGGGATGATGGCTTTATGCTTGTGAGGAAGTCTACAAACTTCAAAATTGAGAAGATTAGAAAACTAATACTTAGAGAATTTAAGTGCCTAAATTTGAAAGTTACTATTAATACAAAATTTTTAAAAAGGTAAACTTCCTCAATATAACAATATTAGACTTAATGAAAAATATATACCAACCTTATAAAAAAAACAAATACCAATCCTTTATGTCCACCCGAAGTCAAATCATCCCCCATCTATAATAAAGCATATACCTTCATCCATAAAAAAACGAATAAGTATAAATTCTGCTAATGAAAAAAAATTCTACAAACACAGTAATTTTTATAATAAAGCTTTAAAGAATAGTGGCTATAAATTAATTATATAAAAATAATAAGAATAACCAGAAAAGAAATAGAAAAATCGTTTGGTACACACCTCCATCCAACCAAATGGTTAGTAATAAGTTAGGACATAAATTTCTTGCTTTAATTGAAAAACATTTTCCTAGAAATAATACACTTTGCAAAATTTTGAATAAAAATAACCTAAAATTAAGTTATAGTTGTAATGAAAATTTGGAAAAAATTATAAAACATAAAATTTGAAATAAAAACTTAAGAAATAGTGATCCAGAAATAAGAATAAATAATAGTAAAGAAAAATTATGTAACTGTAGGAATCCTGCAAATTGTCCATTGAATAATAAATGTTTCACAGTGCACTATCGCATCTACTGAGAATCCTAATATCGAAAAATTTTATATTGGAAGCACCTAAAAATAGATTTAAATTAAGATGGAGCCAACATCTGTCTTCTTCAGTAAATATCGCAACCAAACATCCCTATCCAAATGCAAGAAAATGTGTATTGAATATTTTATGTGTTATTAATTTCTAATATTTTAATTTTACAATAACGTATATAGTTTATTAATAAATATAATGAATATAGTATTTTAGATCTGTACAAATGAAAATATAAAAAATATGAATTAGTCATTTTTTAATAAAAACCCAATGTATTTTATAAAATAAGAAAATAAATAAAAAACTTAAAAATGCTAATTGTATTGAGTTTTCTGTGATTACGACTCCAATGGTGATATTGAAGGCTTTACTTGAGTGGATATTGATGGTGAAGTGGTCGAAGATGATAACCATGCTAGTGACATGAAGGAAAACGAAGATGACCACCAGCGGCTGCTCTCATCCATGCCTGACTAATTGTAAGGAAGCTACTATATAACAATTTTAAAACAGTAGATGTTCATGTTTTTGCACACTCAAAAAAAAAAAAAAAAAAAAAAAAATGCAGTAGCAGGGGAAACAATTCTAGAACGAAATTAGTGTCGTAAAGGTTAAAGATAATTTGATGTATATCGGTCTTACTTTCCATACAAACAATTATTTTTATTTCATGAGGACTTTCACTGGATTTTGCAATTAATTTTGATTATTCCCAAATTTATTTCCAAGTGATAAAAATTGTTATTGTTCAAAAAAATGTCACAAAAAATCATATTAAAAGAAAAAAAAAAACAAGCAGAAAAAAACAAAACAATGATAATGAAAACTATGAGCAATGAAAACTTGGGAATCCAAAATTTCTGTAACAAGAGCTATTGAAAGTTAGAGAGCCGTGTCCCTTTAATTGAAAAAGTGTGACAGTGACACACTGACAATGGCATTTATTATATAGATATATGGGGAAAACAATAGAAATTTTTATATATCAAGAACAATTGAATAATGGTCTTATGAAGTCCTAAAGGACAAAAGGCATCACGCAAAACTTTTCATACTTCTTTCCCCTAATTATATATATATATATATATATATATATATATATATATATATATATATATAACTGGACAATAAAGCTAACACCCAGTTGCAACAGTCTATTTCATGCTTATACGTAATTGTCAGGCTGTCATCGCAGGGTATTGATTTCAAAGTCCATTTTTATATTTACATACACGATATCCCCGATATTAAGCACTTTAACCTGTAAATATAGCAAACCATAAAGCTACATTTTATCATTATTTATATTAAGAGTTATGACTTTTTTGTAATCCTATGTTCCTGTATCATAAATCAATGAACTTTTGTTCAAAAGTAAAGGAAAAGGTATTGTTTTAGTTCTTGAAAAAAAGATCATCTACAAACTGAAGATTTGATTTTACCATGTATACAATAAGGGTAATAAAAAAAAATAAAAATATTTCAGAAGCATTATTTTTCAATTTGTTAATCATGTAAATGAATAGTGCTTATGTATTTTTTAACACATTTAACAGTTTATAGCTACAGCATAACATACAAACTTACAAAAACAAGTTCTAGAAGGCTTGAGAAAGTCATAGTACTACTATACTCATATACAATTTTAAAAATTTAGTGTTTGGGGTGAGATTTTTTTTAAAAAGTTAATTAAACCCTACTTCATTATTTTTTAACAAAAGTTCATCAAATTATGATACAGGAAGTCAATTATGCTACTAAAAGTAGCATAAAAGTTATAAACCATATATATATATATATATATATATATATATATATTTTACATAATATAGAACTATAAAATCACCTCATGAGTATACATTATTTCAACAAATGGTGGACTGTATTCAGTGTCAGAACTAGAAATGAAATATTTAAATATTTTAAAAAGAGACAGCAGTTGAAAAATTGATACAGAGCTAAACAAACTATATATATATATATATATATATATATATATACACACACACACACACACACACATCAATTTTTTTATTTGTATTCTTATTTGCTCTTCGCCCCCGTCATTTATTAAAGCCATTGTCAAAATACTTCTTTGGTTGTTCTTCATCACAATTTAATAAACAGACTGGATTGAAGGATGGACAAACTTTTGAAACCTAACAGATTATCTCCTAACTCAGCTTCTGCAACTAAAATCTTCAATCACCGGTATCAGACTCCTCACTTCATTCCTACGAAATACCACAGATGATACTGTACATGATTAACAAGACAAATTGGATATATCATAATTAACAGCTTTTCCTCAGACATCCACGACAATATTGCCGAGTATGCTACTTTTGAATCTACTGTAAATCACCTCAAAGAATTATACGTGAAACCCACAAACTTCCCTGGACATGGTCTAGCAATGCATGGACAAAGAGGAGATGAAGATATTGACGAGCACATTCAAGGGGTTACAACTACTAGCGAGAGAATGCGGTTTCGAAATGGTTTCAAAATGAGACAACTGCATTAGAGACACAGTCATTACCTATTTGTGCTTTAATTTCAATTCAGTAGTGTCTTTTAGAAAACAAAACCCTTGATCTACATATGGCAAGGAATCAAGCCAGAGATCTATACCTAGCACAGAAAAACTTTGAATCATACTCACATCCACTCTTACCAACTGTGGAAGCCATAACATCAGAAAACAAAGATATATTTATTGGCGATGTGTATGCCTTAACAAGTGCTAAATGTTATTTTTGTGGTCGATCACGTCACAGTTGTAAAGTATGCCCAGCAAGAGAGGCCATGCATCACAAATGCAGAAAAAAGGGTCACTTTTGCAAAGTATGTCAGTCAGTTGATACTTCAGCCACCTCACTTATTCAATCTTATACATTGGTGACCACTACACTACCTAGTTTAAAATGGGCTATGGTGTACATATTGATTGACCAAAATGAGGCTACTGCTCTAATGGACGCTTGTAGCTCAGGATCCTTCATTTCACTCGAGTATGCGAAAAGATACCAGATAAAAATAAAACCTGCATTTGGTAATGGGTTCAGGGCTTTGTCATCTCTTAATGCTTCAATAAAAGGGCACCATTAAAATTAATTAGGGGAATGGTATTTGAATGTTACACTTTGTGTCCTTCCTAAATCTTTGTAATGATATAATTGTTGGGCAGGACTTCATGAACCAAACATTCTAGTGCATCTTTTGCATTTGGCAGTCATAAGCAAAGCTTATTTTGAGTTCAACTGTTTGTATAGCATGTCAAGCTATGTGTCAGTTATGTGTAGGGTATAGGATCGATTCTTGTCTGAGGACACAAATTTTAGAACCAAATACAAAAAAAAATGGTGCACATAGTGGGCCACAATGTCCCCAATGGACCCTCCTCAGGTTTTGAATTCAGAGTTGTCCTTCTCCTGGAATGGTTGCCAACCTAGTCTGCCTTGCCATTTAAACCCTACTCAAGAGGAGAAGAAATGGATTAATACCTTTCCGACTGTCATTAGACATAAGGGATTTCTATATCACTGACCTACAAAACTGGCCTCATCCTATGAAGAGACATTCCCTCCCCACAAAAAAAAAAAAAAGAAAAAGAAAAAAAACAAAAAACAACAACAACAACATGTAAGCACTTTGGCTGACAAAGTAGGTTACCATTTTCTTCAGGTTCAGTACACTTTCCCAAAAAGCATTCGTATAAATTCCGTGGGCGGAGAAAAGTAAGCAACAAGGAAGTCTTAAAGAAAATAGCAACAGAAATAACACTTATACCCAGAATCAGGAAAAAATAGCAGAGATTTCGTGGACATATAACAAGAAAGGAGGGCTTGAAAATGTTAACCCTCATAACGCATATTGAGAAAAACTGCTAAGAGCCAAAAGGGACTTGTGGAGAGCCATGTCTGCCAATACCATGAAGGGAATCAGCATGTAGAAGAATTGGTATAAAACGAACACAAACTATCTTAGCCAGAATTTGAACTTATTGACAATTCCATTTTCTGTCATCTTAACTCTTCGTCCCCCTCAAATTGCCAACCTAAAATGCATGCACAAAAACGTTCTGATCAAGTACAAACTAGAATAATGTCTTTGTAAATGGCATCACGACACAACATATGGCTTGAATTTAAAAGAAAACTACTTACAACAACAAAAGCTAAAAACAAAAACAATAAAAAACAAAGTGAATCTCACTAATATAAATCCATCATTCAAACATAACAAATTGTTTTTAATTCTATAACCCTCTGAGGGTTGTTGGGGCACAATTTTTATTGCACTTGCAGCAATTGGTGTGTCTAGGGTAAGACAGAGCCTATTTTTCAGGCTGGCCTTTAGTTCAGATTAGCGGCCCGCTGAAAGTAAGACAACTTAGTTCATCCTACTATTTACTCATAGCAGGGAGAATAGATTTGTGCCTTTTCTAAGGGCATAAGTGTAAAGTGAACACAGCAGCTTCAGTTGGAATTCCAATTCTGCACGTGCAGATGCTCCCAACATCACCTGCACATCCAAGAGGTTTATCGCCAACCCCCGGAATCAAGTCGAAGAAGCATTTCACAATAACAACAGACACTATGGACCCACAAGAAAGAACAGGTGCCATGCTAACTTACCCTCACTGGCCTCAGTCTTCACTGAAAGAAATTCTAAAAATACTTTTATTATACTCTTTGTTAGTACTCCATGGAGACTGTAAGAATTCAGAAAAGACAATTCTATAAAACAAACAACACCTAATGAATCGGCTAATACAAAACATTGTCGTATGTCTTGTGCATTAAAGGAGGGAAGGGAAAGGAAAAGGGAGGGAAGGGAAAGGAAAGGGGAGGAAAGGGAGGGGAAAGGGGAGGGAAGGGAAAGGGGAGGGAAGGGAAAGGAAAGGGAGGGAAGGGAAAGGAAAGGAAAGGGGAGGGAAGGGAAAGGAAAGGGGGAAGGAGGGGGGATGGAAAGGGGGAGGGAAGGGAAAGGGAGGGAAGGGGAAAGGGGAGAGGAAAGGGGGAGGGGAGAAGGGGAGAAGAGTGGTGGAGAAGGGGAGAAGAGTGGTGGAGAAGGGGAGAAGAGTGGTGGAGAAGGGGAGAAGAGTGGTGGAGAAGGGGAGAAGAGTGGTGGAGAAGGGGAGAAGAGTGGTGGAGAAGGGGAGAAGAGTGGTGGAGAAGGGGAGAAGAGTGGTGGAGAAGGGGAGAAGAGTGGTGGAGAAGGGGAGAAGAGTGGTGGAGAAGGGGAGAAGAGTGGTGGAGAAGGGGAGAAGAGTGGTGGAGAAGGGGAGAAGAGTGGTGGAGAAGGGGAGAAGAGTGGTGGAGAAGGGGAGAAGAGTGGTGGAGAAGGGGAGAAGAGTGGTGGAGAAGGGGAGAAGAGTGGTGGAGAAGGGGAGAAGAGTGGTGGAGAAGGGGAGAAGAGTGGTGGAGAAGGGGAGAAGAGTGGTGGAGAAGGGGAGAAGAGTGGTGGAGAAGGGGAGAAGAGTGGTGGAGAAGGGGAGAAGAGTGGTGGAGAAGGGGAGAAGAGTGGTGGGTGGAGGAGAGTGTGGGGAGGGGAGGAGGAGGGGGGAGGGGAATGATGAGAAGGAAGTTATGGAGATGAGGGCAGAAGGGAACGGGAGGATTGGAGGAGGAGGGGGGTAAAGACGTTGATGCAAAAGTTTCCAGCATTTTTCTTCTTGAACAGAATCACTTCACAGCATCGAAGTATTTCTCGTTGCTTCTTATGACCATTTTTCAACTCAATCATCTCCTCTATCATGCTAGCCCATCCCAGTCATGGCTGGTGGATTTTACAACATGCCAGATCGTGTTGGGTCATTTATTGCCAAAATTTCTATGGGACACCAAGTGAGGATCAAACTCATGACTTGGTAGTAATGTTTAACCAAACTCGCTTTGATAACCATTATCTCAACGGTTCCATTCCCATCTAGACTTGAAGGATCTTTCATTGTCTTCAACTTGCTGAAACTACTGAGCAGATAAAAACTGCTGCATGGAGACATCTGAAGCCGACAGGTCTCAAGAACATACTGCAGGTGGGAGAACATCCTATTAACAGCTCCATGATCATTTGCAGCATTCGAGACACAATTGCAAGCATTGTTATATAACAAAAATCAACAGTCAATTATCTGGGGTTTTTTTCTTTCATTCAAATGGATTAATTAAAGCAACCTTGAGCAATACAGTATTTCTTTATCTGTACTTCGATTTCCTAGATTTCGATTATTTGAATGTGAAAAAAAATGAAATCATATGAATTAAGCCCATTCTGTTATTTGATCTGGGCATTTTGAGAATTTAGAAATCATACTCATTGTTTGATAAAAACACTGATAGAATTGGTTCAATTCTTGTGACATTTGTTGTGTTTATCATAAAGGAAGATACACTTTAATTATCACAGCTTTTGGTCAGACCAGGGATTATAACTTAGCAATTCTCAGATCCACATAATGTGAAACATATGAACCAAGCTTCAGCGAGAAATAAAATTGGCACATTTTGTCCATCAAAAATAAACTGGACAAAACCTTTAACAAAATGTTTGAAAATTTTATTTGATATGTTAAATTTATTTCAGAAAATGGCATTTTTCTTTTTTAATAATTTCAGCATACAATTAACGGGAATTGTGAATTATCCAGATATATTTTTTCAACTGAAGGTGTCCGGATAATTGAGGAAATACTATAATGATTTATTCAAATTCCAATAATTTGTAATGAAGATGTCCTTTTGAATTCAACCAAAACACAGAATCTTTTCTCCTACTTACTACTTTGCTGTTCAGATTGAAATGTTGAAGGCTATCTTGGTTCTCGAAACATGTTCCAAATTTGAACTTTTTGCAATAAATGTTTTTCACTACCAGTGTTAATCTTGTTCAAAACAGACATTCTTAGTGCTGAATGAAAAGAGAAAGTTATAACGTTAAACACGGACACACTTTCCTAGTTTCTGAATTTTTCAATACATTCTTGACACTGGCATCTTTTGCTTCAATCTAATATCTTAATTTTTTTTTTTTTCTTTTTCTTACAGCCACTTACTCCAAAGTTTATTTAATGTACACATCAAAGCACTATCTATGACTTCACTATATGAATAATACTATTATTATTTTTATACAGGGTGTCCCTAAAGACTCTTATCCTCATCTTTGTTGTGGTTATCGTAATATCAATAGAAGAGAAATAAAATACAAGGTGTCCTTAAAGTTTGGACACATAGGAAATCACATTAACATTATGTTTTTTATCTCCAGATTAAACATGGTTTTGTCGAAAAAAAGAATTGACGTTTTCTTTATGGGGTATACTAAAAGGAGAAGGTGTACTCTATGAAAATCATAGATGCAACACAGTTGATTGAATTCATAAAGAGTGAATGTGCTAAATTTGATAGCAATGTAGAGTTATTGCATTGAGTTCATGTGAATCTTGTAAAGTGCATCAACCTTTGCCTCACAAATGAAGGAAATCATACTGAAGATTCCAATTCAATGAAATAGTGTTGAAAATTTGATCTCTTGAAAACATGCATTTTTGCCCGTGTTTCCAGATTTTTGGGACACACACTGTATATTAGATTGTATCAAACATATTTTGAATTTTTACAACCCTTTACTACAAAGCTTATTTCGTGGACACATATGAAGACGATGACTCCCCTAGATTATTATTATTATTATTTTATATCAGCATGTTTCAAAAGTATTTATATTTTCTACAGATCTTTACTTTAAAGCTTATGTCATCTAAAGACTATGACTCCATTTATTATTCATATTAAAAGGGGAGGTGCTGCAAAACTATTGTAATGCATATGAAATGCTAGTTCCACTGATTCACTACTAAGATTTCTCCAAATCCACATTGTTTTTGCTGCATTTTCCTTCAAGAGAATTACTAAATCATGATTTTTCAAGTTTCGACTCATTCCAGCATTCTTTGTCCTTGAAGCCCCAAAACTTTTCAACCTATTCTTGACATGTTGCTTTATTAGTACCACCTTTAATGTGTTTCCCACCATTCCTTTCCCCAGATTACATTTGAAGTATAAACAGGGTCACATATTCATTATACTTTCAGTCATGATTTTCACCAGTTTTAATTGAAATTATCACTGTTCTGCAAACAGAGAAGAAATGAACAATTGGTAAACTTCAAAGCCACTTCTAAGATATCTTTAACATTGGACTAAAGATGGCACTGGGAACTTTTGCTTCAACCAAATATCTGGAAATGAAAATTTATTAGGGTACTACATCACAAGTAATTTTTTTTCAGACTGTTACTCTAAAGTTAATTTTCATGTACACATCTGAAGACTAACTCAACCATATTACAAGGACATGTCAAAAAGTTCAACACTACCAAGCAGAGCTTAAAAAAAAAAGTTTGCTGATTTACCAGATTTTGGGAAGTGTGTCAAGCACGGAACACTCCAAGAGATCATTGCTTTATTACACATACCATTATCAATTCTATTCCGTGCGTCTTTTGTTTTGGATGTTATAATGGCGGATAGAAGATTTTAGGATTTTAGGAATTTTGAAACATTATTTTAAACTGTGTCTCAAAGTTACTAAAGCAGATTTCAGAATTTGGGAAGTAGAAGGAAATGGAGCAATACCTGATCATACTGTCCAAAAATGGTTTCAAGGGCAGTGACATGCCACTTGAACTAAAGCCCATTTACTGATTTTGATGCTTTAAGACATGGTAGGGGAGAACTCAACCACCAGCCCCTGAAAAATCTCAAACATACTGCAGGAGTTCTCAATATTAAGAAACAGAAATGCTTTTGATACACCCCAATCATTTTTTTTTACAAATGACATAAATTTATTACATTTCTTTTATGAGAATTATTTTGAAATCTTTACGGTTTACAATTAATAGTGCAGTTCTGTGAAAATTAAATATTTTACAAACATTATCATGCAACAGGGTTTTTATTTTATATATTTCAAAAGAAGCAACTTATTTTGTTTATTTCAAATATGCTGGGAAATACTGAAGAAAATGTCAAATTGAAAAACAATCAGGTTAGGAAATTAAATACCCTAACCAAGACATCATTAAATACCCCCCACCACCAAGACATCATTAAATACCCCCACCCCACCAAGACATCATTAACCCCCCCCCCCAAACCAACCAAGACATCATTAACTGCCCACCAACAAGATATGATTAAATAAAAGAAAACTAACAGCATTCTTATAAAAGGATCCTCTTTAACCATCTTCAGGAATGGTAATATTAGCCATTTCTCTATAAGGAATCATTGGATATTCATTGACTGAGCAGCCAGTAATTGCTTTCAATTGAAATTCATACAATCTTTGTCTCCAAATAATTTTTCAAGAAAATAGGTTTCTCAAACCCAACAGTTGTTATCACTCTTTCCAGTATAGATGACGATTTCCTTCCTAACCTTTTATTTGAAGTAGTGTGGAATGTCAACATCATGATTATGACATTATTTTCTCTTCTCAATCCCAGTAGCTGTTATCACTCTTTCCAGTATTGAGGGGAGTTTCCTTCCAAAAAGGGACGTTTTTTTTATTCTTTACCTATCACATCCGCCCTTCTGTTTAACAAATAGATGGAGGGAGAATAGATTTGTACCTTTCCCAAGTAAATTAATACAAAGGTTGTGTTGGAGACATACCTCACCGAAGCAAGAGAAGATGCTTGTAGACATCATAGACGTGCGAGGCAAACTCTGGTAAATCAATATTGAAGTGACACAGCGCATGCGTTATCGGCGAGAATGAGGCTAACACAAGCGAGAGATCTCGGTTTCTTGCCAGAGACTGAGGAAGGATAAAAAGAGGTGACATTTTGTTTCAGGGCAGTTTGTTCTTTGAGACTGGTGAAGTTTACACCCGTGTTCCAGAGAAAGAGCGATAGTACTGTTGTTTATGGTGTGCAAGAAACAGCGTCCCGAGCTAAGCATTGTTCCACTTTCTACGTCAGCTGTCAGTGGGAACAGATTTGAGTGGAAATTTACCCAATTTTCATTTGAATCACACAATGGAATTTGAACTCTGTTGACCGATTCCATTTTTCATCCTTTTAATCATTGGGCCATCTGTACCTCCACAAGTTGCGTTTTATCAGTACTCTTATCTAGCAGGACATATCTTGTCAGATATTTGAAGTCTTAAGCTTAATATCTGTTCTTTCCTTGTGCTTCCCAGCAGGTGTTCTCGGGCTATGCTTGGCCTACTATTGAATTATTTGAGTATAATATATTCACAGATTAAATTATGAATGTCCCACAAGTTTATCAAATCCAAGATAACAGAGAAACAGTACACTGGACAAAACCCAGAGAACTGGTTCTAAAAAGTCATTGCATAAAAGTAACAGTGTTTTGTCTTGGTGTGTCTCAACGCCTGTTGTGATGCGTCTAGTGTGGCAGTCTGTAGTGGTAGTGCTTGTCACTTCTCGCTTTCAGCTACCGCTGATGGCTAGCAGCAATGCGAAAAGGGGAGCCAAGTGCATAAGTCTTCCCCTGCCAGTATATAGCCTCTCCATCAATAAACCCTATGTAATGCCTCCTTGTGGCGACACATGGCAACCAAGCACCTTGCGGACTTCGGCTAAACTACAGGGGACAGGGGAGGAGTTTGGGCCCCTTAACATGCGGCATGCAGGCCCACCGGTGTGTGGACATACCCTGGTGCCCATGAACCAAATCCCAGCTACAGGTTAAATAGCTCCACTGCCTTGTGTAAATCTTCAGGAGAAGAAAAGGCTAAGAAGTAAACCCTACACAAATCCAAAGTGGAGCCCCTAAGGTAGATGGACAGCACTCTGTGCTACCTTTCAGCAACTCCTGCAGCCGAGCTGGTACCAAACTGTATTGGTTCATCCTTTCCTTTGGACTCTACTAGAAAGGCAGAGAGAGGGAACTAGACGTCTGGGCAGCCCTAGTTCTCCATACATCTCACCCAGGCTTGTGGGGCACTGCGCTACTCCATCGTCTCCTGAGACGGATGGATGCCGCCACCGCCGATCTTGTCTTGGAAATTCCAACATCATCATTGGTAATTTTTCTGAAGTGAATTCAACGAACTTAAACTATTTAAGCATTTCATAAGTAAATTATTGGCAAACATGGATAAAGGTCCCCACACTAAGATGTAATTTTAAAAGGATGCCCCCCCCCCCATGACAAATTCTTCTTCACTCTTTACCATTATTTATAGTTTAAAAAATGATGATTATAATTGTAATAAAATCTAAAACATATGAAAGTGAATTTATACATTTTTTTTTGTTCTTGAGGATTTAAAAAGTTTCAGCCATTGTGTCCTCCGGCCTTCATCAGATTTCTATAGCAGGGGTCGGCAACCTTTTGCTATGTGCTGACTTAGGGTTTTAAAATCATTCAGTGTGCCTACAATATACATATTTTTATGCAAGTCAATACAATATATTTTATATAGTAATATATAGTATATACACATTAGTATATATTAAAATTGAAACAGCTAAATATCTTCTGTGTGCTGTAGTAGTTATTGGTTTGGACTTTGTGATGTCATTTATGGCTGCGTGGCCTTAGAAATTGCTTGACATGCCACGTGTGGCATGCGTGCATTAGGTTGCCGACCCCTGTCCTATAGGAGGAAAGCCTAATGGATTAAAGTGTTGGTTTGTTGGATTTGATGACATAGTAATTGTTGTGAGTTCAATCCCTGGAATGGGCAGTGTGTACTTGGACTCCGTGCAAACAGGCAAGCAATAAATGAGCAGTATTAACAATAAAAACTAGGCAAGATTTGGCAGTAGACTGAGAAGTCTATCCCGTGTCGTGCCTCTTACACTAAACCGGATGCTGATTGCTCGACGACCCAAGGCAGAATGCAGAAATGCATCTCTGCGCATCATGGCTCGACGCATGTTTTCGGTATTGAACGAAATAAAATGAACTTTATATATTGGCCAGTAGAAATAACTTCCGCTAAAAGACCCAGACTGTGATTTGGAGCCGATACGACAGATATAAATTCCCTGATTCAATGCCGCAAAGGGCAGAGACAGAGAGAGAGACTCGGCTGAGATGTCGACACGCAGCAGACACACTGAATGCGATACTATCACTTGCAACTTTCATCCTTCAATGACACTGTCTTCACAAAACTTCAGCCGACAGCCATGACCAACATTCTCTCTTTCTTCCTCTCCCACCCTGTCGCCTTTTACAACAACAACAACGAGTAGTATGCTGGCTTTGTATCTATGTAAATAAATTATAGATATATTTACTCAAATACAATATATTGCTTTTCCTCGAACTTACGTTTGCTGAGGCGAAGAAGAAATTAACCTCTTCTGCAGTAACAACGACGACAAGTTCAGACTTCCAGGTAACCCATTATTCATCTCCACAACACCCCTGTAGATTAAATAAAGAGCTTGGTCCAGAATTCCATGTAGGTTACCCAGATTGATATGCATCTGATGAAGGCTATAAGGCACAACAGCCGAAACGTTGTGATAATGGCAACAAGCATGGGGACAAGAGGTCTGAATGTAAACAGTGTAAATAATGACTGTACAGCATCTGACAAGTTATCTTGTTATCTGCAAAGCAATCAATCCTGACAGGAGAACATTATGCTATCTCCTGGATGACACAGGCAATATAATCAATTGTCTCTGCATATTTAAATAATGCCAATGTCTCAGGGGAGGTGGAAGATTTGACAACTTGTTGAATTTTTCCTATTTGGCAGTAAATAGAGCAATACAAAACTTTCTCATCCTTTAGAAATATTATGTCAGCCTCTTGCAAACGTCTATTGGGAAGATGAACAAAACTAGCATCTGAATCACACACAAGTGATCATGATTCAATTGACTGGGGCTTACGAAAGAATAATTTTACATTATTAGCTACATGGGATTCCAACTTATTAATATTATTCATATTAAAAGGGGGGGGGCTGCAAAACTATTGTAATGCATATGAAATACTAGTTCAACAGATTCACTACTAGGATTTCTGCAAATCCACATTGTTTTTGCTACATTTTCCTTCAAGAGAATTACTAAATCATGATTTTTCAAGTTTCTACTCCTTCCAGCATTCTTTGTCCTTGAAGCCCCAAAACTTTGCAACCTATTCTTGACATGTTGCTTTATTAGTACCACCTTTAATGTGTTTCCCACCATTCCTTTCCCCAGATTACATTTGAAGTATAAACAGGGTCACATATTCATTATACTTTCAGTCATGATTTTCACCAGTTTTAATTGAAATTATCACTGTTCTGCAAACAGAGAAGAAATGAACAATTGGTAAACTTCAAAGCCACTTCTAAGATATCTTTAACATTGGACTAAAGATGGCACTGGGAACTTTTGCTTCAACCAAATATCTGGAAATGAAAATTTATTAGGGTGTATCACAAGCATTTTTTTTCTGACCGTTACTCTAAAGTTAATTTCATGTACACATCTGAAGACTGACTCAACCATATTACAGGGACATGTCGAAAAGTTCTAAACCCTACCAAGCAGCCCTTTAAAAAAAAAAAAAAATTAGTTTTGCTGATTTACCAGATTTTGGGAAGTGTGTCAAGCAAGGAACACTCCAAGAGATCATTGCTTTATTACACATACCGTTATCAATTTTATTCAGTGCGTCTTTTATTAAAATTTAATAAATAACTAACAGTCGCTTTGTCTGCTGCCACATATGGTCCAGTGCTTTTGCTAGAGATTCTTGATAAAACCCAAAAAGAATTGCATTCCTTCACTGCCGTTTGTTTAAACTATTAAACACAGTCAATCAGTTGTTTGCCATGTGCAATACGTGCTTAAGCGATCATGTATCTTTCGATACATGACTAACTAGGCAGATTTTTTCCTCCAACAGTAGGTTGCCATTTCTTTCTGCAGTAAACCAGTTGCCATCCAAGGCTACAGAACCCAGTCTGTCCTGCTATTTACCCCATAGCTGAGGGGAGAAGATGAGGATTCATACCTTTCCCAAGGGTATTAGCACATAAGTGAATGCAATGGATTCGATTGGAATTCAAACTCGGCTCTCCAACTTCTCAATCCAAGCGGCTATCCATCACTCCACCATTCACAGTCATCTCCAAATCTGACACAACTGACCAATCGATTCAACCTGTCATATTTAATAGTATAAGGCATATTCACTAGTATCAGTTTATTTCCTGAAAATGTTCAACTATCATTTTATTTTCCTTTAAGAGTTTCAATATTATTGTCTCTAATTTTTTTTTTTCATTTCCCTTCATGCAAGGCAGTAAAGCCACTAAGAAATAGGGGGCTACTGTGTATGAAAGAATAAGAAAAAAAAAAGAGAAATATTAAGGAACGAGAACAATAAAAAAAGGAGATAACGATTGACACTGCATTTACATTTTTGAAGATCAAAGTTGGAAAGCATGGAGCCAGAAGAGAGTTTCACAAGCAAAAAAAAACAAAACTGTTAGCATAGCATGTGCCAATTCAGCTGTGAATTGATGAGACCTTGCCGCCAATCTAGTACTGTGCTTAAATTTATAAAGTCTACTAACCCTAGAGCAAAGGTCATCAAAACAAATACAATGAAAATATTTATAAAAAAGGCCCAGGGAGGCTACGTTACACCAGTGGGAAAGTGACTGAAGCAGAGACCTCAGGTCAAGACCAGTAATATTGCTGATTCTTCTTTGGATTTTATCAAGAATCTCTAAATATAGAGCAGAAGCATCGGACCATATGTGGCAGCAATATTCAAAGCCGGTATGCATGGCAGACTTAGAAATATGTTAAAGAGATTCTGGAGAGAAAAATTGTTTAGCCCAACACGGTGAACTAACTTTCTTAGCAGCAGACCTTGCAATGGATTCAATATAAACTTTCCACTTCATGTCAACCGAGAATGTTAGCCTGAGAAGGCATAACAAGTAATTCTCCTGGAGGTTAGCATCAGCCATGTTGATGAGAGCAGAAAAAAGTCTCTCAGCTGAGTAATAGAGAAAAGTTTTGTTTTGGAAGCAATAAAGTTCACATGCCAATCCTTGCGACAGTTAACAACAGACTGTAGGCCATCTTTGATTGATTTGGTTTGGT
The DNA here is from genome assembly GCA_964036315.1 of Acanthosepion esculentum. Taxonomy (NCBI): domain Eukaryota; kingdom Metazoa; phylum Mollusca; class Cephalopoda; order Sepiida; family Sepiidae; genus Acanthosepion; species Acanthosepion esculentum. Next base: position 86,167,354 of record OZ038508.1, on the reverse strand, counting down.
TTACAGTATAATCAACCTCAATGGGTTATTTAATACCAACAAAATTTGAATATATATATATTTACAAAAATGTATTGCTGGTAATAATTTTTTCCTTCAATAATTTATTGCTGGTAATAATTGTTTCCAAAAATGTATTGCTGGTATTAAAACCTATTTTTACACTTTGATAGTATTTTGACTCCAGTTTGGGGGTTAACTATTTGCCTATAGCTGAGACCATACCAGGTGCTACCACCTCGGGTCAAGGCGGACCTGGGAACACCAGAAATTAGGAGGTGGTTCTACACTTCTCAAAACCTCCTGATCAGAGGCCATGCTTTTGGACATAGTTTATCATCATACCCAGGGCGTGGTCATCTTTGAGTTCTATGACAGAGCGCAGCTGAGCACCTGACCAGTTCTTTTTACATATCTGGAGCCCATCCCTCTCCAGGTAAAACCAAAACCAGTCCTCCAATCTCAAGGCTGGTCTTGGTCATGAACACGTGGTGGTTGATTCAATCAGAGGAACCCTTTTTTGCCCTGACTGTTAACTTCAGTCTATGTCGCCACTGTGCTATCTAAATACGTAGCTATGGAACACAGTCTACCCTATTGTGCAAGATGGCTGCTGAACCTGCAGTATAATTCATCTGCTCTTGTTTTTAATCTTGCTGGGTGTCTAGACAACATCCTCACCAGAAAAGCCTAGTGGGAAATGACATGACCAACCAGCAAGTACACTTGGCTTACAAGTAGCACTAGTATGATGACCAAACATAAATGATCATTGTGATCATTAATAGGGTCACAAGTCTGTCCCCGTAACTTTCATCTTTCCTACTCTTACTGTTGACCTTTATCCTGTACTTGTGAAATGCTCCCTTCGCATTTGTGTTTTAAAGACGTGAATAAATATAGATAGCACCACAACAATATTCACTCATGGTCACATGTTGAAATACCTGTTCCCATATGATCCACAAAGTAAAGCTATGTTGAGCCTGGTCAGTACCAAGATAGGTGGACAATGGCTCTAAATTGTTACTCAGAGAGCTAAGTTCCAATTCCAGCTGAGTTTCTGATATTCACTTACGGGCAAACACCCTTGGAAAAGGTATGAATGCACCTCTTCACCCTGAACTATGCATTAATTGGCAAGGCTTGTACAAATAAACCATTATTAACTCAAAAAAAAAACAAAAAAAAAAAAACATTACATACAAAATATTTAAATTTCGGCATTAAATAACCCATAGATACACTGCTACCCTCTCCCCTGAACACCAACAATAATTGCTTCCCATTCTCTCTAAATAAAACACCAGACCAAGTCATTCATGACTGTTACTCCTCTTGCACTATTTACATTAGACTGTTGTCCTCATCTTCATTGTCATATTCATGACATTTCAGCCATTGTACGCTTCGGCCTCCTTAAGATGATTGGGATTTCGAAGCAAAATTTCATCCACTGGGGTAGATTCTTCTAGTTCCACGTGTCATGTCTCAGTATCAGTTATCTCCCTTTAACTCAACTCTCTAAATTTTTGTCCACTTCTGCTGTAGCCAAATATTGAACTCAGAACTCTTTAGGTCAAGTCACTGGATTTAACCAATGCTTTTACCCCCTTGATAACACATGGCCCAGAGTTACTCCTCTTGTGAAATATTTAATCGCCATTATACAAATGTTTTTTTTTTGTTTTTTATTTATTAATTTAAAATATTACTCTTTGGTGGTGTTGATTCTCTCATTGGATTCAAACGCAATAAATTCAAACTCCTTACTATGACACAGTTGTAGGTTCCAATGCAAGTCGATCAATACTGAAGTTATCTGGGAAGGCCAGGTTGAAACAATAAACTAAGTGATTTGGGGAAGACACAGAGTTAAGAGCGTCGTGAGCAGAAGACACCCAAGCCAGAGTTACCAGAAAATCATACGGAGTGTTTCTCAATCTTGGTTACCAATAAGTGCATTTAAAACAATAACACACACCATTGTTTCAAGGACTTTCTGCTGTTGTCATTACATTTATTTTAAAGGCCACACTCAGTTCTCACATTTCACTGTTCACAACCATTATCAGAAAGAATTTTTTTGTGTGTGTGGGGGGGGGGGGCAAAAATTGTTGTCCAACATGAAAAATATGACATCAACCTAATAGAACATCCACCAAAAGAACTGGATGAGAAACTCAATTCTAGCCACACCGACCAGTAGGCCATAACACACATCTTTGGAAGACCAAGGTCATTTTTAATGGCCACACTACACCATCACCAGTTATCATAAATGGAAGATTATTGAGGAAGTAGACAGTTATGTATACCTCAGAGAGAAGATTACAAGAGATGGTACCCTACTTCGTGATAAAAAAAAAGAAAAAGGATTATGCTTGGCTGGGTGGCTTTTGGAAAAGCTTATGGCATAATGAGAAGTCTCAAGTCAATGAGCAAAACCAAGAGAAAGTTGTTTAATGAATATGTTCCGCAGGTGATGACTTATGAAAGTGAGACATGGGCGCTCAACACTACCACTGCAGAGACTCTTACAGTAGAGCGAATCATGCTCAGGATCACCTTACGTGACAGGAAGAGCAACATCTGGATCCAACAGCAGATTAGAGTGAAGGATATAATCAAGATCATCCAAAAGGGCAAACATAGATGGGCTGACGACGTCTCAGAGACGACGTCTCAGGTGGACTATTAGAATGACAGAGAGGACACCAAGGTAGTGGAAAAGAACTAGATAGCGGCCCAAGGCAAAATGGTGTGATGATCTGATTTGGATACCTTGACCCAGTATGGCTGAAGCTAGGAAGTAGTGGAGGTCAAACTCCAAGAGGAATGAGAAGGGCCTGGATTTGGAGTTTAATTAATTTAATGACCTTTGCTGGGTCACTCAAAATATCAGTCTCTCTTTTTTTCTTTTTTTTTTTTTTTTAATGTTTTTATATATTTTTTCAATTTTATTTTTAATTCTACAAGTAAGTATGTCATATACGAATAAATTTTAATGTTAGCCTTTTTATATTTATTACCCACAAGAATATTTTCATAAACTTTTAATTTTATACGATTATTTATTTTTGAGATATTTCAAACTAACACTTTTCCCATAACATCTCGCCAGATTCTAACAAACCATAGTAAAGACCAACTTCCATTATGGCTATTAACATTGACTATTTCAAAAAAATTGACTTCTTAACCTTCACAATCATTATTAGAAATGGGGGGGGGGGCATAAAAATTGTTATCCAACAAGAAAATAAACCTTTAGTGATTGCAGAAACTACTTTGTTATTAATTACTGTTGCTGCACGTTTACCAAAATTATAATTATCAAAATTATAATTCCAAAAGTGTAACATTGGTTGAATATTTTCAGATACAAAATTGTAGCTTCCTTAAATTCAGTCATCGTAGGAAAACTGACAATAGGTATTGGATTGGATTCTTTTTTTTTCTTTTTCCTCTTTAAATTTAACACACTGCTCCAATACAAGATAAATTCCATGTACAATGTAATCATTGTTAACCTTTACCACGCTAATTTCTTTCTAGAATTGTTCTCCCTGACGATGCAAAAAAAAAAAAAAAAAAAAAACATGAACACGTACTGTTTTAAAATTATTCTTTGTGTTGCACAGATTTTATTTTTTTGTACATTAATAAAAGAATGAATGAGTGATGGAATTCGTTATGTTTTGCATGCATGTCTTGATGTTAAAAACAAATAAATTGAAATAAAAAATAAAAAATAAATTCATTAAAAAGTACATAAATAATTCAACATACTTTAACTTTTTACATTATTATGAGGACTATTGTCCGCATCTTTGTTGCCATATTTATCACAACATTTCGGCCATTGTACACTCCAGCCTTCTTCAGGTGGTTGGAATGTCAAACTGAACCCTTTATTTAACTCGCTGAGTTAGACTGTTCTAGTTCCACATGCCATGCCTAATAGATTCAGTTATCAGTTATCTCCTGTTCTCCACCACCTTAACCAAGTATTGAACTCACACTCTTTGGGTACTGTCATTGGATCTAACTAACACCTTTATCCACAGTACCATGTGTCCTTGAGGACATCTGCGTATGAATTTCTGGGTATTATAAACCTATTGTCTTCAGCATCATTTTTACCAGTGCACATATTGCAATCATTGCATGTTTTTTTTATCAGAGCTCATATTGCAATTTTCATTGTTATGATTGCTTTTCTCTGGCAATATTTATTACTGGTTCCCATATTGTATTCATTTCTATGCTTGGTCGGCTCAAAAGATTTTTGTGGCCTAGCATATGTGCTGATTCCTTAAGTTTTCGAATTTTCCAATGATGTTCTTTGTCTATGACCTCAACCTGATCCCACAGAGGGCAGTGATTTCCTTTTTCTCTCCATATGTTGTCAGCCACGCCTGATTTTTTCACTTCCCCTCGTGTTACAGCTTTCTGGTGTTCTTGAAGGCTTACCTTAAGGAGGCGGCCTGTCTCCCTTTTATATTTCTTTCCGCAGCTGCACGGGATGGCATACACACAGTCTTTAGTCATGTTCTCATCTGGGGGGGGGGGGTCTTATATTAGATATCTGCAAAATACCCTATTCCAGTTTATTGGGTACATGGCAGCAGCCCCCAAAAACTGGGATAGGCAGGTAGGAGAGCAGGACAACAACACTCAAAAAACAGTCTCCGAGCCTTATGTGAAGAGGATATCAGAGAAAATACAAAGGATCTGCGGTCCATATAACATCAGGACAACCTTCAAAAGCTAGACAACACTCCGCAGATATCTCTCCTGAGTACACATTGCGGCCTAGTTCTTAAAAAAAAAAAAAAATAAAATTATCTACTATAAAAAATTTAAGATAGCTAACCTTATCCTCAAAAATAACAACACACCAGCTAAGTCAAAATTACAACGGACGAACATTACCTATGAGTTCAAATGCCCCTTAAGGAACTGTGTTCCTGATCAAACCAAACTCAGAAATAATTACATCGGTCACACACAACTACATGCCTATCCAGACGCCTTATGTTACACCTATCTGACCATAGCTCTATTAGAACCCATTTAAACATACACACACAAACCTACCAGACTTCATTCGAAACATACTAGTAGAAAACACAAACATAATAACCTCATCCACCTGTAAAAAAAAGATTAAAAATAATGGAAGCCCTAATAATAAAAAAGAAAAAGCCAACACTTAATAATATTAACTACGAACACGGCCACAATGTGCTAACTGGGTTCAGAAAG
>OZ038508.1:86114583-86157083 GCA_964036315.1 Acanthosepion esculentum | reverse complement strand
ACGTGCTGGCAAGGATGAAGTACTATTTTCTGATTGTCTATTTTAATCAATTTGTTTTCTCTACAAATATATCCTGAGAACTTTAACACACACTATATATATATATATATATATATATATATATATATATATATATATATATATATATATATATATATACACACGCACGCACGCACGCATACACACACACACATATATATACACACACATATATATATACACACACACATATATATATACACACACACGCATATATACATATATATACACACACGCATATATACATATATATACACACACGCATATATACATGCATATATACACACATACACACGCATATATACACACATACACACGCACATATACACACATACACACGCACATATATACACACATACACACGCACATATATACACACATACACACGCACATATACACACACATACACACACACACACACACACATATATACACACACACACACACACACACACATATACACACACACACACACATTTTTTTTAACATACAACATGTATTAACACATGCGATACCCTGTCTTCATCAGGAAGATAAGCTAAGATATGAAGATAAGCTAATTGATCGTTCCTATTTGTAAATTCTTGTAATGAAATAAATAAACAATTGTTCCTCGTTGCAGCTTCTGTCCGTAATGAAAGTTCCTGAACGCGTTTGCTGTTATTGACACGCACGTACAAATCGTTATAGATGACCACGCAAATATTTTACTTGCGCATGTTAGGTCGTGATGTTGCGTGCATTTTATTTGCTTGTTTTGATCTTGACCAAATCCAACCTGACGCATGCTGAACTGTTTTTTGAATGTGATGCGAAACGCTCTTCAATCAATGGCCAGTGATGTCTATTTTTGAAAAGAAAGAAATGACCGAATGTCCCAGAAACCCACGACACCCAATCTCAATAAGCATCACATGACACGTCCAACCATTTTCCACACATTCAGCATGCAGGGACACGTACCGGTTTTTCTTTAGTTAGTGCGTCTCCACCCTGTTCTCTTCCCAGGGGACTGTTAACTCTATTAGGAAGACAGTCTTTTTTGAGTTGGACCATAACACGATGTCGGGACGCTTGTCTGTCTGTGCGATGTGTATTGGAAAATTTAAGGATGTCATTAGATCCATTGAAACCTTCCAATCAATAATGGCACCACTCAGCAGCTTCATATTGGGGGCTGTTTGTTTTTTCTTTGCAGGGCATTCACCCTCCTTATGGAACTCGATCCTAGCTTCCTTGGCTGCCACAATCCATTGGTTCGCCTTCTCACATTGTCTTATTATTAGATCCCTGATCACCTCTAATACCTTGTTGTGTCGCCACGTGTCCATCTGTAGCGATAGTGGACAAGCAGAAAGCACATGACGCAAGGTACCTCGGTCTTTTTTACACGAAAAACAGATCTGTATCTGTGTATCCCCACATTCTGAGGTTCGTCTCATTTGGGAGAAGATCGTATGTTGATCAAAGAAGGAATGATATCACCAATGGTTCCATCGCCATTAATAAATTCAACGCAAGTTTAATGGGTTCGATATCATTCCAGGTTGTCCACTCACATTGTTTAGATTGGGTAATAGCAGTGGCTATTCTATGCTCCTCTTCGAACATTTTGACCTCTTCAATCACCATACGCCTTTTTCCCTTTGCTTTCTCCTTGGAGAAGTACTTGTGCATCGTGTTTCCCAATCCAGCCCGATTATTCTGAATCACGCCCATGATATCTCTGACACGCAGGCTGGTTTCTGCTTCTTGTGTGGCCTCTGCAGCTGACCACTTTGTACCAGATTTAATCTCTGGATGCACCCTCCGTATGCAATCATCAGCTGAGTATCCAATCATCAGCATATGAAGGCATACCTTCCCAACCTTGTATTCCTCCACCAATGAATGTATAGGAAGCTGCAGGTGTCCAAAGTTGGTATACAACCCCACTTTCGAAAAACAAGAAGGAACTCCAAGCCACTTACGCAAATACTTAATTATTGCTTGCTCAATGCGAGATAATGCAATTTCATACATTTGCAGAGGCCACAAAAGGCGGGGTAGTAGACCATGTTGATAGCACCACGCCTTCATTTTGCCGGGCAGATAGGTTCTATCGATCAAAATTAGGCCCTTTAAAGCTGATTTATGGACCTCTGTACCCCGATGTCGATCAGTCAGTGGGATTGTATAGAGCCGCCTGAGGCTCTTTACCGGCATTTCCTTTACTGTTGGTATCGTGCCATCACCAATTTTGAAGTGGATTTCCTTAACAGACCCCCTGACTAATGACAGGGTTCGACTTTTCTTGGGCTTTACCTTCATATGAAAAGATTGTGATATTTTTCTAACAGATCATTGGCAGCAATTTTAGATGGGACGAGAATTGTGATATCATCTATAAACGCCCTAGAAGGGGGAAGAACCAGTTGTTCTTCAGTCATCACTCCTTTGGCTGTGGTTGATGCGCCTCGTAAAATCAATTCCATGGCCAAAACGAAAAGAAGCGGGGAAATCACGCAGCCCATCATGATGCCGATCTCAAGTGGTTGCCACTTGGTAGAGTAATCTTTGACGGTGACTCTCATGAAAGCTGAGTCAAAGTACTTCATTATGATTTCCTTAATCTTGCCAGGGAAATTGAAAAAGTCAAGAGCCATTCCTATTAATTGATGTGCATTGGCAGGATCAAGCCGTACTCCATGGAGTTCTGTTTTATTTCTTTTGGCTGATAGTATGGAGTTCCATATCATTTGTGCATGCTCCAGACAACCAGGGAAGCCAGGTATCCCAGCCTTCTGGACAGATGTGTTTATGTAATAGTTTCCTATAAGAAAATCTGTCATGCGATGAGCGAGAACTCCAAAAAATATTTTCCCTTCTACATTAAGGAGGGATATGGGGCGAAAATTGGAAATGCCTTTTGAATCCACCTCTTTGGGTATCCAAATACCATCAGCCATTTACTTTTTTTAATAAAAAATATTTTATTTTCAGGTTATAAAAATGTATGTTGATAATCATACAGTCCAGAAAAATCATTTCAAAATGTTATTGTTGAAGTGTTATCTTTCTTTTTCATAATAAATATTGTTTAAAAAAATGCCTGATAATTAAGCACGAACCCAATACTAATTAGGATTTAGTTTCCCTTTCTTTTATGAATAAATCAATCAGTTGCAACAGATTGATTTTTTTTTTTATGTCTTAGCCTTTTGCAGGTTATTTAAAGTCAGAAAATATTTTTGGAATGTAAGAATTTTTCCAAAATAATTATTTACTCATACAGGTCCTACTAATTAACCCATAACTGGTGGGGAAAAGAGGTGAATTCATACCTTTCCCAAAGGTATTTGCATGATCATTAATATAACAAATGCATTTGGGACTGGAACATGGGTCTCCAATTTCCAATAGTTACTCAATACACCACCCACACGTCAAAATTTCCAGAACCTGATATTCTCAAGCAATAACCCACCTAGGTGCTGACCAGGCTCAACGTTGCTGTAGTAAGCCGTCACAGATTCACAGCTGCCTAAGTCCAAATAGCTGCAAATCTACCCGTCCGCCTCATCAGCATCTCTTACTTAGTCACTGCTATTGACATGTATCCAAAATTAATCCATAGTCAGAACATCTGGCTTATTCCGTCAACCCGTAGGTAGCACATCTGGCCTATTCTATTAACAATTTTCTTTTACAAACGATGTATTTGTAACATGGGTCCAATGGCATCAGCAAGTGCATGTCTGTAGTCTTTTTTTTAAGGTAAGTATTTTTTTTCTACACAGTTGCTTAACTTTTATCTAGCTAGAGACAAAGATTGCCTCTGAAGAATTCTCACCCTTTGCTGCTCTAGGTGCATTCTGTCACCTTCAGAGGGTCACTCTAAATAAACCCTTATTAACTGTTATCTCCAGTATTTTAAGCTGGAAATAGCCTACTACTGCTTTGGAATGAGGCTAAACTTCTGTTTTCTGACACCATTTTGAATTCTTCTAGACTCTACATGAGTTGTAATATCGATTAAACCCAAAGTTAATTTTGTTGCATTTTTTTGTAAACAAAAATGGCTGCATCAACATCCAACAAAGCCTTTATTCAGGAGTTTTTCAAACTCCGATGATGATTTTGAAGGCTTTACTCAAGCAGATATTGACGGTGAACTGGCTGGAGATAGAGATAATAATGAAACTAGTGACAGGGAGGAAAGCTATGATGACCACTAGGTACCGAGCGGCTACTATCATCCATGGCCGACTAACTTTATGGAAGCTACTGGCCTCCATAGGCACACTTGGTAGCCTTCCTGAAGGTGAATTGTTTTGTCTATTTATAAATGATGAAATAATAACTTTATTTGTCAACAAAACAATTAAATATGCCAATCAGGTGAAAGAAAGAGCAAACAAATGCTGGCGTCTTCTCGTATGTAAGCACAAGGAAGCATGTCACTATTTTTGACGAAATGAAAGCCACCTTAGCCATTTTGCTTCTTATTGCACCCACAGAACTCGACAAGGAGTCATAAAAGTTCAAGTATCTTAAATTGTTAATGTATTTGTTTGTTTTATTACGTTTCAAATTTTTGTTTTCAATTTCAAAAAATGCATTCCATCAAAATATTACTTATCAATTCATTTATATAAAAAAAATAAAATCTATACACACAACACAAAGAAAGTTACAATAATTTTAAAATAGTGGGTGCTCATGTGTTTTGCACAAAAAAAAAAAAAAATGCAATGGCAGGGGGAACAATTCTAGAAAGAATTTTGTGAATGCTGCAGTGGGTGTTATTTAATGCCAAAGTGTCTTTAAAAAAAAAAAAGCCATGCCCACAGCAATTTTTGCCTTAAACTTCAAATATATATGTAAAATATTTTTTTTTAAATTAAGAACGAAAAATCTTACATATTTCTTAATAAGGTGATCTTTCGGATTACCCAAGAAAAAATTTGACTAGAGCCCTATGCAGATATATTTTTGAAGTACAAGTTTATTTCAAACTTTCAACATTTATGTCTACAGGAAATGAAATGAACATTTTATATATATATATATATATATATATATATATATATATATATATATATATATATATATAATCATTTATTTAAATATTATAACATAAATATGTTATAAAATCACTACAAAAATAGCCATTTTGTTTCAACACTTCTGGTGTCTTATCAAGTGATGATGTTGAATCTGATTCAACATCATCACTTGATAAGACACTGGGAGTGTTGAAACAAAATGGCTATTTTTGTAGTGATTTTATAACATATTTATGTTATAATATTTCAATAAATGATTATATCTGCTCTACTCTGTATTGAGCACTCTTTAAAGAATAATAATTGTTGGTTATTGGAATTTACTCCGTATATACCAATCCCACACTTGGGTGTATGTGTATATATATATATATATATATATATATATATATACACACACACACACAGTAATAATACATTTCATTTTAAAACAGCAATACTTAAAGAGACTGGTTCTCTCAAAAAGAAAAGAAAACTACATGTATGTCAAAAAGTCAGTGATCAGTTTGAGGTATCTATATTCTAATCCGGAACAGAAGAACCACCACTCCCCCATATTAAAATAATGGAAAATTAATGTCTTTCAATTCTGACAAAGAGATTTGGTCAATTTAGAAATTCCAATCACCTGAAGAAGGCCAGAGCGTACAATGGCTGAAACATTGTGAATATGGCAATAAAGATGAGGATAACAGTCCGAATAATGTAACTAATGCAAATAATAATACCTCATCTCAGAGATCCAATCACCTGAAGGAGTCCGGAGTGTACAGTGGCCGAAACATTGTGAATATGGCAACGAAGACGAGGATAACAGTACAAATAATGTAAATAATCATCTGTGCATATCAACAGTTCTGCACCATACTGACTGTTCAGGTCATCTTCTGCACAATACTAATTATTCCAGTTATGTTCTGCGCACAACAACTTTTCCGGTTTGTTTTCTGTGCACTCCAATTGATTCAGTGCAATATACCAACTGCTACATTATCATCATCAGTGCTACAAAAACTGTTTTCCTGCATTTATTTTAGCACTACAAAAAAAAAAAAAAAAAAAAAATTCCCATTACTCATCTTTGGATTACCAGCTACTGCTTTCCCCAGGAATTTCTTTTAACATCTGCATTTCTTTGAATTGTATTATTTGCCAATAATAAACTATATTTCTATCTGAATTCCTTGTTCTTGTTATCCTTGCTTTGACAAGTCTCAGATCATTTTTTAAAAATATAGACACCCAGGTGACCGCAACAAACTAAAAGCACACTTGGCTTGAAAGCAGTTGCTCAGATTAAAAAGGGAAAACTGGCTACATCCCTGTCAGGATGACATACATTATATTAATTAAAGCTTTCAATCTCGAAACCAATAGACATTTAATTTCATCATTAAAAAACAAACAGGGATATCAACTAAAAATCATGCAAACACTAAATATAATGTTTATAGAACTGTAATTTCTTGTGTATAATACGACCACGTTTCTGAAGTTCAAAACAGGGTATAAATTACCCCCCACCCATGAGTATAATACGACCTCATAGTGCAGCCATCCCTATATAAATCTTTTTTTGAATAGTTGTATCATAGTACCCATTAAAATCTCAATGTTGTACATCTATTTCATTGAAATATTTAATTTTTCACACTATCTATATGAATAAATGCAAAATTGGAGCATAATTCTACCACAAATTCTGTGGTTAAAAGGACCTAACTCTACTTTATAGTAATTTGTTATTTACTCAATCCCCACAAAGTCACTTTATGACACAAGGTCAATTTAATGTGGGGAGCCCAAGTACGTACACCTGGGCTAGGAACAAAAATTCCCAGAGCCCCTGCAACCATCGGTTGCGCTGACCTTGGTGCGAGCACTGATCCCTCTCCCTAGTGCAATGAGAGGGCGCGGCCTCGGGTAACTATTCCCCAGGGCTGGGCACCTCTCAGTATAATTTTCCTCAGAGGCGACTGTCCTTTGACAGAGACACAACTGAGAGATGATAAATGGATGTGTTACAAACTCCTCGAGGGAGGGGTTGATTTACTTGACTCCACATGGTCATTTTTTAATGTGTGGACCCAAGTGTCTTCACTTGTGACGCTGGTCTTAGCTTGTCCAAGCTAGTCTAAGCTAGTCATAGCTGTGATACTACCAGCGCAGGGATGTATCCCTGTGACCAGTAAGTACCCAAATGTGCATACCCCTTAGAGGAGGGCTTGATTTACTTGGCTCCACACTGAGTCAGGTTGTGACACATGGTCGGTTTTTAACGTGGGGACCCAAATGTCTTCACTCAGGCCGCTGGTCTTAGCTAGTCATAGCTGTGATACTACCAGTGCAAGGACAGATCCCTGTGACCAGCAAATATCCAAATGTGTATACCCCCTCAGGGGAGGAGTTTACGATATTTATTTCTGTGAAAAAATACAGAAAATGTGGCACAAGGCCTAAAAAATGGGGATGGGGAAAAGGACGGTCTTTATCTGTCTTAATTTTAAACTTAGCTAGCCACAAGCACTGACCCAGGCATACAAACAATATCCCTAACACCAAAACAACACATTCTTACTAACTTTTCTTTCTACAGCCACCATAATACCTCATTGTCGCAATGAAAATCCTAAATAGTCCCCATACGTACAAATCGTCATATGCGGGAGAGGAATAAAACAACAGATTAAAAAAAAACAATGAGTATATACAATATGAATATAATCTATTTACAATAAACTAAACAAAATCATGTTATTAAAAGCTCAATATCTGTATTATATATTTATTTCTAGGCAATATCATTCTTCAGATTTAACTAATTTGCATATTGATTTTAAAAAGTTAATTTCATTAATTAACTGTACTTCATTAGTGTTGTTTTATTCAAGGATTGTTTTGATTTTCATATCAAAAATAGTCCTGTATTATATAGTGCAGCAAAGTGTTTGAAATTTGCATTTTACTGGGCCTTCAACAAGTTGGCATCTATTTGTAAAACTTTCCTTTGTTTCATATATTTCAAGTAGTGAATATATCTTACTTTGCGAATTGATAGCAAGCAAGCGAAGCCTGCTAGTTAACTATGAGAATAAAAGTAATATTGTCTCTCATTACGAATGAAGAGAGAAAACTTCATAACAAAAAAAAGAAGAAAATCAAAATCTAACCAAATTTTATACTGAGAACAAAACTGAAAAACCCCACCCACCTACTTTAAGCGTTTACATTTTGTTCTAATTTTCTCATATCAAGCACAAGAAAATATGATAATAAAGAATTATATGAAGACTCTAGTCTGGTCATAAAGTTCAAGAATAACTCCAATTACAAGATTGAACACTTAGGGATGGGTTTCCAATTAAATATATTTCAGCTGCCATAATTTTTTTTATTATTTTTTATTGTTATTTTTTAAATTTGCTATATCACCAGATATTCTCTTATTTGATTATTTGCATACCATATTGTTTGTTTACAGACCATCGTTGATGATTGCAGAAAATTTCCGCAATCTTCTATGATGGCCTGTCCATGTTCAGATTTATCATGACAGAAACAAATAACTCACCCACATCGACCCTCTGACCTTACTTTTCTATTTAGTGTAGGTCTGACATTTAATTGGTTAATCAAGACACACCCACAAGTCTATTTTTAATTCTGAACTTATGTTACACCCCCTCCTTAACTTTTGGAAAAGATGTAACACTTTCCTTAAAAATCATTTAAATCACCAGTTACTTACCATCGCTTGAAGAAATACAATCATAATATTGAGACATGAAAGCTTTTGTGTAGCAATTTCAACATTTTCATTAAAATCTCTTATTATATATATATATATATATATATATATAATCATCTGACTTGAAAATTTTAGAATTTAAGAGGTCCTTTAACAAAATTTCTACTCTTTACTACATCACCAAGAGTCTATTACATAAAAAAGAAATTTGCAGCACCTCTATATAGTGGAGTCTTCTGGTGATGGAGAAAAAGTGTTACTAAACTAAATAAGAAATGTAGAAAAACATTGCACTTATACAAGCCCAAATGAAATCTCTTGTTCACACACTAGAAAAATACAATAAAAATTGTAACAGAAGTAGCTTGTCAATTATTTTTAATGAAATATGTATTAAAGAGGGCGTGTTCACCAAATAAACTATATAACTGATTTAGAATATGGTTTTTTTCACTACACAGTAATAACCATGTTTCAAAAATGGAAGCTAAAAACTTCAAATTTAATTATATAATTGAATTAAAATCATTAGTTCCATTTCATCTTCAAGCAAATATTGGAATAACTTATTTTTAAATTTACTGAGTTTTAAATGCACATATAAATTCATAATTTCCTGTTTCCAAGGATACTGAGAAATCCAATCATTAAGACAGGGGTGGTAGCATGTTCATTTTTATTAACTATTGTATCAATTATGAGTTACGTTTGAAAAAGAGGTTAAGTTTAGGGAGGGTAGGGGTGTATTTTTCAACAAATTCTGACATCCGTTAAATGCATTTCGTCTGTTTTTTTTTTTTTATTAATAGCAAAAAGTTTTTCGGCATTTTTTTTTCTTACTTGTATACTTAAAGATTCTTTTTGGGGGTGTTTGGGTTAGAATATGTTTTATTTAACTACAATTTTAAAATATTTTTACTCTTAATTACTAATAGACAATATTTCTTTTTAAAACAAGTAAATGTAATAGAATTACTTAAATTATTTAAAATTATTTTTTCAAATCAAATATAAGTATGTATATTACCAGCTCCCATATTTTAATTTTATTTTTAAATATTATTTAAGGAAAATTTTTTGACAATGACAGCAAAAAATAGCTATTTCCTTTCTCTGATTCAGTAAATTATTATTTTTTATAAACTTAGTAATATATAGTTTCTCATGTATGCACAAAGGACATGGGTCATTTAATGACCTATATATTCTAGCTTTTCTTATTAATTTCCATTTTATTGTAGATGTTTTATTGGATTCTTTTAAGTGCCAGAAATATTTTATATATATATATATATATATATATATATATATATATATATAATCTCACAAATAAAATTTATAAAGAATTTCATAGCAAATCCATTTTTTTTTTTTTTGGCAGCTCTGGAAGACGAATAGGAGATCAGATTGTAGGGTTCAGTAGATTCAATAAGTCTAATGTGAAGAATTCAGAAGGACAAAGCTTGCCGGACAAGGCTTACACCACCCACAAGAAATTGCATCAAAACTCATTTTATGACAACCATCTACAGGATGAAAGAAGAGGGGCCTGGCAAGCTGTGACATTCCACAGATACACTCATTCACTGGTATCAAAAATCTGGTTGAAATAAAAAAGTTATGATGGATCTGGACGATTAGAGACAATGGGTTGAAATGCTGCAAGCAGAGACTCAGCCAAACTGAACTAATAAAAAAAAAAATTTTGATAAACTTGAACTTTTGTACCCACCTCAAAAAAAAAAAAAAAAAAAGTTTTTCTCATGACACCACTTATTTTAACTACCTTCACTACTCAACAATGTTTGTTTTTTAAAGCAATGATTAGAATTGGAATAAAACCTAAATATATGAAAGTTAATTTATACATTTTTGTCCTTGAAAATTTGCAGCAAAATATTAAATACTATTAAATTGTTTATTTACATGAATAATTTTATATTTACAACATTTTAACTAAAACTAATTTAATATTTATCATTTACAAATTTATAAAGAAATGAAAACAATGTTTTATTCATAAATTTATAAACATATACTAAATTATTATAATATGTGAAACCCCCTATAAGGAAATCCTTATTATTTACCATTTTATAAAGTTTGAATCAATTGGTAATTAGACAATGTTTTGCCAACCATTCCAATATAATAAATCATGTAAGTAAACAATCTAGTAAATAAATAGTTTTGTTATTATCTTTACTGTCAATTCTCAATAACAAAGAAAATGTATTTAAGTTTTATTAGTTCTGATCACGGCTTTTTAAAACAATAAACATTGCCAAGGAATGAAGGTAGTTAAAATAATAGCGGTGTCAAAGGAAAAACCATCCTTTTCAGATTGTTTATTTTGCAAGCACAAAAGGTCCAAGTTTTTCTCTTATGATCCATCAATATCTAGAAACCAAACAGAATATAATTTTCAGAAGAAACAAAACAGTAATGTTTATTTATGAGTACGAGATCGAGTGACTTTGCCAATCATTTTGGTTGAACTGCACGAAGTGTATTATGAAATTATCATGGTGCAACAACAGAGCCAATTTTGCCACAAAGAAACAAGCAGTTGAGGACATGACAGAGAAAAGCCTGGAGCTGGCAAAAAAACAAAGTCTGGTGGTGTGACAGTTGGTCAAATAAATGGGCGTTTCATAGTATTGCGTTTTATGGAAAACTGACACTTAAAAGGCAAAATAGGAAGACATGGACAAATAACAAAGGGATAAAAGGAAGAAGGAAATAATGTAGAACTTTGAAGATGGTGACTTTTGACATCAAATCACAAATCGTTGCATTAATCTAATTTAGAAATTATTTATGGTATTTATTCAATTTCAATCAACAAAAGGATTATTATATACTAGCTTACATGTACCACAAAAAAAAATTTTTTAAATAAAAAATAAAACTATTTTGTTTTATTACGGCTTATCAACTGCTACAGGTTATTTAAAACCAGAAAATATACTTAGATTGTAAAAATATGGGGGAGATAATAATGATTTACTGATAGCTACTAATTAACCCATAGCTGAGAGGGTTTGTGTATAAGTGAATATATTAATTGATTTGTTGTTTTTTATGATTTATCAACCTTTTGTAGATTATTTAAAGCCAAAACATTTTTTTTTTAATTGTAAGAATAATTCTTCTTTGCTTTTTGCGAGTGAATATTGTATTAACAATTTCCAGGAGATAATAATGATTTTCAGATACCAGTCTTGCTATTTAACCTACAGCTAAGAGGAGACAAGGTGGATTCATACATTTCCCCAATGGTATTTGTGCATGTTAATGAGTGATATTTTTTATGGCTTATCAACCTTCTGGGGGTTATTTAATTTTCAGATATAAGTCTTATTATATTTAATCCAAAGGTAAGAGGTGCATTCATACCTTTCCAAAAGCTAATTAGTATGTAAGTGAATATAACCAACCAAACTGGAATTTGAACTCTGCTCTCTGTTTTCAGAGTCATTATCCATTACACCACCCACACATCTAAGCTTCCAGTGCTTGGCATTCCCAAGCCATCACCCATGTAAGTACTGACCAGGCTTGATGTTGCTTAATTTTGATGATCATACAAGAACTGGTGTTTCAACAGGATATGGCTGTAAGCTGTAAATTTGAAATCGCGTTGGTGATATTTTATGCAGGATTAATGTGGATTTTTTTTTTTTTATCTACAGGGTGAAAAATAACTCCCTATTTTATATACGAGTAGTCTTTGGGGTTTGATTAAAGGAGCAAGTCTACTCAACCAAACCAAGACTTTGGAAGAACTTGAAGGGCGAATACAACAAGTTATGTCTTCCATACCACAAGAGATCCCGGTGATTCAGTTGATGTGATTCCTGGGCAGTTCGAGAAGCTGGTAGCAAAATCTGGTACCCATATCGCATCTTAAATAAACCTCATGCTAAAAACTTTCCTCTCGTACCCATTCCTTGTAAAAATTATAGTTAATAAATAAATTAGAAGTATTCTAAAATGGGGAGTGACTTTTCAATCACCGTGTATACAAGTAACTCTGTTGTTGAATCTCTTAATTCTGGGTATGAAATCATTAAAAAGTAGAAGGAGAAAAGGGAAATTGCCAAAATACTTTTGCATATTAAATTAAATATTCGCTAGTTTAGTCATACTGTCAAAATGAGGACAAAGTAATTTTGCAACTGAATTCATGGTATTTTTTGCATGAGTGGTCCAGGACTTTCATCAATGCAATTAACTGTCGCATGTAAGAAAGAATTCCAGTTTTTAAGGCATTAAAAGTGAAAATGCCCAAAGAAAGCTAATATGATCCGTACTGACAAAAATGACTGCAATATTTAAGTAATAAAATCTTTTTGCAACAAGCTTATATATGCTGAAAGCATCCCAGTATTTAGTATTGTTGAAGTTGTCACTAACATTTTTTTTTATCGAGATTTATAAACTCTATGTTTCGTTCAATAAAATTTGAATAAACTAATTTGTTTGGAAACATACTTTGATAAAAACCCTACTTCACGGTTTAATAATTTCTTTAGTTTAACATAATTTTATAGGACATCAAGGTAAACAATATTTTTTTTTTTATGAAAAATTTTGTTTTCTTTATCCTTTTTAACAACGAAAATAAAATTCTGAAGATTTCTTACTCTTGGGCATGCAACATACAACTGGTCATATGTATTTCTTTCTGAAGCCAAATTCCAACTTTTTGAAGCGTTTGGCCTTGTGATTTGTTTATAGTTCTTGCAAACACAGGGCGAATTGGAAACTGGATTCTTGTATATAAAAACTTAAAGGGTATGCAAAAAGCAATATTGCATTTTTATTAAATAACTGTTATTTTAATCATTAAATTGTTTTTAAAACAGTTGGAGTATTTTGCATGTTAAATAATTCTTTTAATTTTTCCAAAGAATTAATGAAAATTTATTGTACTACACACTCCAGTAAAACCAACTGTACCTTATACTCCCTTACCTGGACTTCTCTACAAAATTTGGTTTTGATTGGCTATAATGTATGGGTATGTTAGAGGGTGTGATGGATGGATAGATGGACTAATGGAAGACATAGAATTTTATATATAGATTCTGCTTTTTAAATTATTAAATGTAATAATTTAATTGTTTGTTTACTTCTAGTGCAAAATTAAAAACGAAAAAAAAAAGAAGATGGCAATATTTTAAGTAATTTTGTAATTACTTGGGTTATATTTTCTGTTTGAGTCATCTAAGATTTTTATCTACACAATTATAGATATCACACCTAAGAAAAACTTAGATGTGTCATTTGTGAATGAGATATTCTGCTGTTATAGCAGCATGAGGCATATTTACTTATTGGCAACATGTAATGTCTGTTATAACAACAGAATATCTTATTAACAAATAGGAAGACCAGGATGCATGACCAATAAATATCTCATCACATTGTGATTCAAAGAATAGACATTAGGGCTGGCCAAACTTATTTTATAAAAATAATATCAGGTACATATAAAATTTAGGTGTTTGTGACACACAGTCTATACACACATTTTATAAATATTTTATATATTAAATTCATGTAAGCAATTATGTAGCTTTTTAAGTGTTAATTTTTATTCATTTCAGTAATCAAAGTATTCATACATAGCAAATGTTTTCAAAATCTTTCAAAATCTTCTGCATTGTGTATCGGGTGAACAAACTGTGTAGACAGTGAAGACAATAAGCACTAATAACAATAATAATTATTATAAAACTTGAATTTCTTATTTTTTTTTGTATTAACTGTGATGAGAAAACGAGGTCAGTTGACATAGTTCCACAAGCTGCACATGAAATGTCAAAGAGTCACATGTGGCTTGTGAAACACTATGGTTATCCTTAACACTGAGCATTAACAAAATTAACAATATATGCCAAATAAAGCCAGCATTTGTAAACATTTTGTCATTAGCAATAGCTACAGCTACTTAGCATAATTTGATGGAAGTCTTGAGTTAAAGTATATACGAGGGTCATTCAATAAATAAGGTGGATTTTTCGGTATAAGGACTTCTAATACAGATAGAAGCTTACTCTTTTTTTATTTTATTTTTTTGTTTTACTTCTTTTTCACATGGATTTAATTTCTTTTTGCAGATTAAAAAAAATCTTTGAGAGTTTTGGCGATTAACAAAGATGGCCGACCAAGAAGCATGCTCCAGGATTGAACAGCGGTCAGTTATCAAGTTTTTGGTTGCTGAAGGGTGCAAACCAGTTGAAATTCATAGGAGAATGTCAACTGTGTATGGTGCCACGTGTTTCAGCCAAAAAAATGTCTACAAGTGGGCTAAATTGTTTAAAGAAGGACGGAGCAGTGTTGAGGATGAAGACAGGCCTGGGAGGCCTACAGAAGTGAGGTCTCCTGAGGTGATCGAATCAGTTAATGACCTCATTCAGTCTGACAGAAGGGTGACAGTGGATGACATTGCAAGAATTTTGAGCTTATCTGTTGGGACAAACGCAAGCGTCATCAGTCAGAAGGAGTCATCTTGCATCATGACAACGCAAGGCCTCACACAGCAGCCCAAACGGTGCAGACTATCAATGAGCTTGGCTGGGAACTGCTCCCTCATCCCCCTTACAGCTCAGACCTTGCCCCTTCAGACTTTCACCTGTTTGGTCCCTTGAAAGCATTCACGAGAGGCACAAAGTTTAAAAGTGACGATGAAGTCAAAAGTGTTGTGAGCGACTGGCTGAGACATCAGTCCAAAGATTTTTACGCTGAGGGAATACGGAAGCCTGTGAACAGATGGGAAAAGTGTGTGACAGTGCTGGGAGAGTACGTTGAAAAGAAAAAAGAAAAAGTAAGCTTCTATTTGTATTAGAAGTCCTTATACCGGAAAATTCACCTTATTTATTGAATGACCCTTGTATATATACACTATTTATATTCGGACTATTGTCCAAATCTTTGTCTACAGCAGTAGACCGTTCTTGTTAGAGGGCTCATGTCTAAGAATATCTTGTCCAGTTCATGTTTTTATTTAGTACAGCTCAGTTATTGCTTACCCATTTCCACTGAGTGCTAGTACACATTGCCCGACCCAGAGATTGAACTTATAATCCCTATGGCTAACCAACACTTTAATTCATTAGACCCTTAGGACAATTTGCTGCTGTCTGCTTGATGTAAATGTATTCCTGGACCACTTCCTGTTCACCATCCTCTATTCTTACAATCATTCTGGTAACATTATAATTAAATTTTACTTTTGTTTTATTTCTGATTATCTTTAAACCTACCTTTGAGATTTTCCATATTCAGATCAAAGCTAAATAAAGCTCTTTTCATTTAGCAGTCGATTTTATATGAACTTTCGATATTTGAATTCTTAGAAATATTTCATAATCAAAATTAAAGTTTCCCTTACAAAAAAATAAAAATGAAGTAGCTTTATACAAGAACAAAGTTATTCTTTGTCTTTACAATGACCCCTTGTTGCTAATATATATATATACATAATCAATTCTCTCATTTGATTTGTTTAACGGTATATCAACTCTTTATGGGTCATTTAATGCCAAAATTTAATTTTCTTGGGAGCTTTGAAGTAATTAAAAAAAAAATGATACATGTTATTTTGCTTTCACAATTGAATACATGGTAGATGATACTCAGCTTTTGTGCGTATACATGTTTGTGCAGGCATGATGACTAGAGGCGGTGATAGGTGCGTTTTATGTTGTTATATTTTGAAATACAGTTTGATTTCCTTACGAAATTGTAAGATATATGGATTAATGTCATGAAAGAATTATGTTGGTTGTTTAATTTTCTTTTAAGCAAAATATAAACCTCTATAAGTTATTTTAGAATGGCAAGTTCTGTGTTCTAAATTTGTCAAATTGTGTGTTATTCCATGACAGTAAATTTCAATTTTCTGTTTTTGTTTCAAAATCATAAAATCACGTGAACAGACTTGTCTGTAAACAGTGAAATATACAAATATATAGCCTACTTATATAGGCATCTTTATTTTGTTTTTTTGGGGGGGGGGGGGGCTTCAGCAATTTCTGATGATCCACAAGCATGAGTTCAATCTATGAAGTGTTGACAAGAACTGCAAAATAATTTATCGCCATCATGGTAAAGCTCATCACAGTAAGCTGGCTCTTCAGCTCTGTATTTTGCCGCAAGTGTGCACCCACCAAGTTTGCTAGCTTTTCATTTACTCATCGTGAAAGATAATCAAACTGGCATTTAAAAATCTAATTTAATTACTAGACAAACAACGACTTTTATTTTGACTACGCATGACACGCTATTCTTATGCTAATATAACACATGGGTATTTGCCCTGTGTCAACCAGTTTGGTCAAATTAATATCATGAATTAGGTTATAGTGCTTGCACAGTACTGTGATCAGTAGTGGAAAATACCCCCATGTTATTTAAAGAAAGACATTTTGCAGCAATATAGGACGTAGCGCTTGTGCATAAATGACTGACTTTGCAGTGTATTGATTCTGTCAAGTTCCCACTCAGGAATTTTGTATTTTACCGTCAAAATATTATTTTTTTTAGTAGCAAAAATCTCATTTTCTGTGTTTTCTGCTTTCTACTTTATTTCTGTGTTTTTGTTTTTTTTTTTTTTCATTTTCCATATCACAGAGAACTTACCCCTTATTTAATGCCGAAATCTAAATATTTTGAACACAATTTTATGGGTTCAACTACAGATGTATCATTAGTCAATTTGTTATAAAATGTATTGCTGGTAATTTTACTATAAAATGTATTTTTATACTTCAATAGTGTTTTGTTTGGGGGTCCACTATTTGACCATAGCTGAGATCCTAACAGATGTTAGGACCCCGAGTCAGAGTGGACTTGGAAACAACAGCAGTTAAGAGGTGGTTCCAGCTTCCACAAAAACCCTCCCCTGATCAGAAGCTTTGAGGCCGGATGTAGTTTATCATGCCCAGGACTATCAATTTCCTAATTGATTTCAAATAAGAATCTCTATATTCACAAGAGATTATTCACAGCAAAGTTCCTGACATATCCAAAATCTAACGAGCATCTTTGAGCTTTACAGTATGACAAATTATACCTGCTCTTAATTTTAATCCTTTTTCCAAAGTTTTAACAGAAAAAGAGTGGCTTGCACCAAGATGTTTTAATAGCAAATGACAGTCGTCTGAATATCCATACTGCAGCGGAGTCACATGACTTGATAAACAGTTCTATATCTTGAAGAGCTGTCTACACAATCTATGATTCAGAAGCAAAAAGATAAAATTTATACATGTGCACAAACACTGTGTGTTTTTTTACTTATTTATCCTATTAACAGCCTGTTCCACACTTTGTGATTTTTAAAAATGGATGCCTGTTTATTTTAAATGCTCTCAATATAGTTTGCTCATGCCAACAGTTTGAAATCATTTCTTTTATTAGAGCTTTTTAATACATATAATTTAAAGTCGTATGTATTATAAGGCTCTTTTAGAAGTATTTAAAATAGAGTATTGTACCTCCTGAGAAGAAACAAATCTGTATCCCTTTTCCATCAGGGAAACCACCTCTTGAAACTGGAATAAAAAGGATAGAGGTTCAATTCTTGTCAGAAGGCACAATTTTTCTTTAGTAGAACCTCTCGATCTAGGCCGGTTGATATTAATTTCACTGTTTAAGAAAATAATAATACAGAGATAGCAACTCAAAAATGTGTACCCACTACGAATAATATAGAAAAAGGGACTGAAGGCTGCATGTAGCGTTACAGAGTCGGAGTAGAATATCATTGAAATCTTGGGTTTTCCAAACCGCCGGAGGAATGTTATCAAGTCACACTGCTTCCCTATTTTCGTAAATAAACAATCTAATAATTAGTGTTTAATGTTCTAAATTCTCAAGAACAAAAAATAAAAATAAAAAATAAAGTATAAATTCACTTTCATATGTTTAGGTTTTATTACAATTCTAATCATCATTTTTTAACTTTTACCACGCTAATTTCTTTCTAGAATTGTTCCCCCACCACTGCATTTTTTAAGGGTGCAAAAACATGAACACCTACTGTTTTAAAATGGTTACAACTTTCTTCGTATTGCGCATATAGATTTTAATTTTTGTACACTAATACAGAATGAACAAATAATATTTTGCTGTAATGCATTACGTTTTGCATGCATGTTTTGACGTTGAAAACAAAAAAATTGAAACACAAAATAAAAAACAAATACATTAAAAAATACATAAATAATTCAATGTACTTTAACTTTTATAACTCCTTGTGGAGATCTGGGGGGTGACAGGTTTCCTCATGTTTACATACGAGAAGACACTAGCATTTGTTTGCTCTTTCTTTCACCTGACTAGCATATTTATTTGTCTCGTTGACGAATAAAATTATTTCATTATTATTTTGTCGTTTATAAACAGACAAAATAATTCACCTTCAGAAAGGCTATCATGTATATTGATGGTCACCAGTAGCTTCCTTAAAATTACTCAGATAGTAGCTGCTAGCGGTCATCATCATTTTCCTCCATGTCACTAGCATGGTTATAGTCTTCAACCACTTCACTGTCAATATCCACTCAAGTAAAGCCTTCAAAATCACCATCGGAATCTTAAAGAAAAACCCCTGAATAAAAGCTTTATTGACATAGCCATTTTTGTTTAGAAAAAATTGCAAAAAAAATTAACATGGGTTTAATTGGTGTTATACCTTGTGTAGCGTCTCGAAGAATTCAAAATGGCATTCAAAAATGGAAATTTAACCTTGTTCCAAAGCAGTAGTAGCTGATTTCCAGCTTAAAATACTGGAAATAACAGTGGACAAGTATTTATTTTTAACAACTGTCTCAAGGCGACAGAATGTGCCTGGAGAAGCAACGGGAGAGAATTCTACAGCAACAATTTCCACCTGCATCATGGTAAAGGTTAAAACAAACATTGCTGAGTAGTGAAAGTAGTTAAAATAATAGTGGTGTCATGGGAAAGACAGTTCTTTTTTTAGACTTGTTTTTGTGGGCAAGATGATCCAACCTTATCAAAATGTTTTTCTTTGTATCTGTTTAGCTTGATAGAGTCTCCACTCGCAGCAATTCAGCCTATTGCCTTCAGTTGTCCAGATATCCAATTTTGATTTCAACCAGATTTTTAATGCCACTACTTTGCATGAATGTATCTGGGCACAGTCACAGCTTGCCGGGTGTCTCTTCTTTTGCCCGGTAGAGGGTTGTAATAAAACGAGTTTTGATGCAATTTCTTGT
Organism: Acanthosepion esculentum; assembly: GCA_964036315.1. NCBI lineage: Eukaryota > Metazoa > Mollusca > Cephalopoda > Sepiida > Sepiidae > Acanthosepion > Acanthosepion esculentum. The sequence continues at coordinate 86,136,993 of OZ038508.1, read as the reverse complement.
GGGTGGTGTAAGCATTGTCCGGCAAGCTTCCTCCTTCTAAATTCTTCACATTAGACTTATCAAATCTACCAAAACCTACATTCTGATCTCCTATTCATCTTCCTGAGCTGCCAAAAAAAATGGATATGCCATGAAATTCTTTCTAAATTTTCTTCCTAAAGCAAATACTACCAAAAAGTGAAGGTAGGTAAAAGAGCAGTGTCACAGGAATAAACGTCTTTTTGACATGCGGTTTTATTGAGAACACATAAGTACGTGTTGGTCAAAAGAAGATAGAGGAAGTGATAACGGCCTTGTGTATTTGACATCGGCTTCAGTGAAACGGCATAGTAATATAAAATATGTCAGTCAGAAAAGACTATTTTCAGTAATAAAAATTAGGAAAAACTGTGTAATTTCCACAAATCCTGTTCTGTATGATGTCATGAAAATGTATTTAAAACATTATTATAAGCGGATATGCAGTATATGACTATGGGTATTTAATGAATGCTTATAATTTATTCCACTGAAAATGTAAACACAATCTGTCACAATTTAAACTAGTTAATAATATATAAAGAATTTTTCACTCACACACACACAATTATATTTTAAATATCAGTCTTGTTTTAAGTCAATTCTTTCCTATCCAAAATGTTTACCAACAGCCATAATGAGTTGATCCGGTGAAAAGCAACAAAAAAATTATCAATGGTTTATTCATTCAATTTTCTATGACTTATCAACAATTTGCAGGTTATTTAAAGCCAGAAAATATTTTTAGATTATAAGAATTTTTTTTTTTTTTTTTTTTTTTTGAGATAATAATTGTTTAGTGATAAAAGTCTTACTAAGTAAGCTATAGCTGGAGGAATAAGAGATGGATTCATACCTTTCCCAAGGGTGTTTGTGCATAAGTGAATATGATGAACTCAACAGAAATTGGAACTCAGCTCTCTGATTAACAATTCCAAGCCACTATCCATCACACCAACCACAGTACCTGGTATTCCCATGTGGTCACCCATCTCTGTACTGACCGGGTTTGACGTTGCTTAACTTTGTTGATCGTACGGGAACCAATGTTTCAACATGATGTGACTATAAGCCATAATTAATAATGACAAAAAACTATTTAAGGAACTTGAAAGTAAAATGTTAGACACACAAATGTAACAATATTAAAGGGACTTTTAAAACTGACCAAGAAAACCTTTTATGCAAACTGGTTGGTCGGTTGTTTTTGTTTAGTGGCATATCAACACCTTATAGAAATGCTTATATATTACTTTTTTATGCTATAAGTAATATTTATTTCAAATCAGATTAATTTAACTAATTTTACTCAAATAACATGTCAGAAATATATATTTTATTTTTGGAAGATTTTTAAAACTGATAATTTTGTTTTGTTTACAAATTTCTTAAAATTAAGAAAATGGCAGCTTTTAAGAAAATTAAAAAAAAAATAAAAACAAAAAAAACATGTATTTGACATTCCAACATATATAATTTCTATCTGAAATACACCAGAATATTTTACTTACTAGAAATAATAAATTTAATCAGTTAGCTTTCAATTAAAGCTAAAATAAAATCTTCAAGAATGCTTTTTCATTTTTAAAAATTCATTTTAAACCTTAGGTATCAAAAATTCAGTGGCAGTACCTAATTAAAAATATTCCTTTTTACAGGCTTCATTTTTGAAATGGAATAAGATCATTCTAAATTTCAGAATTTCTCTATTGCCCATCAAAATGACTGGAAGAAAGCGATCTAAAAACAACAATGGAAAAGAGAGGTAACAAAGCATAAACGAAATAGCTACATTTTGTTCAACTTAGGAAACTTAACATTGCAGACAAAGTATTCTAAAATGCTGCCAATAACAAAGGAGAAAATGAAAAATACCAAACAAACCGAATATAGCATCAAAATTTATATTATTTTTATGTATTTGTTATGTAACTAAAAAGATAATTGTCAACAATAAAACTTGATATTTCCTGTAATAAATATTATTATTGTTATTATAGTGTAACGTAGTCTTACATTTACAACTGCCTACAGCTAACCATGAAAAGAAATGTTGATCAAAACTGCCTAAAACCTTTAAGTGCATATTGTCGTTAAATTATCAAATGTTGAATACGCTCCTCTTCCGCCGAATGTGTCATATGGCTGAAGTAGACTTTAAAAAGAACTGGAAACCCAATCCTAAACAGGAAACAAAGGATAAACCTTGAAACTTGTTCAAAAGACCAGAGAGAAGTGCAAAGCAGATAGTAGGCAAACCTATCTACTCCTACTTTTGTCATAAAAATGTGTAGATAATTTTACGGTAAAAATGTATTGTTGGTATTTTTTGTTTTCTATAAAAACATACTGCTGTTATTTTTTTACTATAAAATGTATTTTTATACTTTCCTTGTGTTTTGATTTTTGTTTGGGGGGGGGGTCACTATTTAGCCATGGCTGGGACCCTAACAGGTGCTACCACCTCGGGTCAGGGTGGACCTGGAAACGGCAGCAATTAAGAGGTGGATCCATGCTCCTCAACACTGTTAATCTCTCAATCAGATGCCTTGCTGCCAGATGTAGTTTATCATCATACCCCTATGCAAAATGGAGCCAGAAAACTGTTTGGATATTTTTGTTGAGAGGGACAAAAGTTCTGTTTGACTAACCCTTTAAAAAACTAAAAATAGATATATAGTCATGTGAACTGACCAAGGGATCATTAGGCATGAAAGTCAAACATCCTCTTTTGTTCCTGGCAGTCAAACTAGAAAGATGTACTTATTCAGGCTCGTGACAATCAACATAAGATAAGTACTAAAGATTACCTTTTTGTTTTTTTTTTTCAGATATCAAGTCTTTTACAAAAAACACACACACCTTGTATGAACATTTCATATATATATATATATATATATATATATATATATATATATATATATATATATATTTTGAATTGGACAGAGTCCGACAATTTATTTAAAGACATTTATGATATGTTTAACGTTCTTTTTATAGATACAAGTATTTAAGGAAATGCTCTGTTTATAATAAACAGTATTAAAAATTCAGGCCGGTAAATGTTATTTAATACTGTTTATTACAAACAGAGCATTTGCTTAAATACTTGTATCTATAAAAAGAACGTTGAACATATCATAAATGTCTTTAAATATATATATATATATATATATATATTATAAATTAATTGATTTAAAATATGTTTTTTTTCCGGTACACAGTGATAACCATGTTTCAAAAAGGGAGGCTATTTTTGAAACATGGTTATCACTGTGTAGTGAAAAAAAACATGCTCTGTAAATTTACATTGAGCACTATTGTGTAAAAATATCTATAAGAACACCAGATTTTATATCTTACTGTTCTTTCTTTATTTATATATTATATATATATATATATATATATTCATTCATTCAAGTGTTATTATATGAAGACTTTTGTGGTTATCGTGACCATATTTTTTATATGTTTATGTTGTATAGCTATTCGCTTTGTTAATGAAACACATAGCACATTTTCTCACACAAGATTATAAAATTAAAATAACCCAAAGGTAAGTGAATTATAAAAGGCAAATCAGGCAGGTGTGTTTACATGCAGAAATTTATAGAAATGTGCAACACATTTTCCTTTTTAAATTCTGAAAAGGACAATACTTTATGCAATATAGTGCAGCATGAGGAAGCAGGAAGAGAAATGGATTTTTTTTTTTTTGGGAAAATCTCTCCCACACCATAAAAAAAAAAAATATATATATAATATTAATAAAAAAAGCAGCAGCAATTGGTAATAAGTAGACAACTACCTGAGGACTAAGTAAATTAGTTTGAAATATGTCTCCTGATGCAGATGCCAATGTTGGACTCAACTGCAGAGAGAAATAAATATAATAGTAAAAGTTTTAACAACAAAATTAATATTTTTTTTTTTTTTTGAGCAGAAAGAATGTAAGTGACATAAATCGTTAGTGATTGGTCAACAGTGGCATTTATTTAATGAATCCATGTTGCATGCTTGGCGTATTTTTTTTGCTTCAGGATCGCCTGCCAGAATAAGAATTGTTTCCGTAGGGCCTCTTGGGTGAACAAGTATGATGTTGGAAGACCCAAAACTTGTCATGACCCCAAGTCATAACATCACTGACGAGGCGATCCTTAGCACTCATTGGAGTGTTTTCATGACAACTAAGTTATTGAACCCTGTAAGCATAGCAAGTAAAGAACAAACAGACCTGGGAAAGAGAAAGAGAAAGAAAAAGAGAAAGAAAAAGAGAAAGAAAAAGAGAAAGAAAAAGAGAAAGAAAAAGAGAAAGAAAAAGAGAAAGAAAAAGAGAAAGAAAAAGAGAAAGAGAAAGAAAAAGAGAAAGAAAAAGAGAAAGAAAAAGAGAAAGAAAAAGAGAAAGAAAAAGAGAAAGAAAAAGAGAAAGAGAAAGAAAAAGAGAAAGAAAAAGAAAAAGAGAAAGAAAAAGTTAAATTTTAACAAATTATTTTTAAAAGGTCAAACAAGGGTCATTCTATGTCAATTCAACCAATCAATGTAACCCCACCAAAAAATCAATTTTGCTCATTTTGATATATAGGGTGACCCAAAAAAACGGGAACTTTTTAACAATCCAATAAAACCAAGAGTGAGGGAAGAATAATATTTAATTCATAGTAATTGAAACCTTAAAACATGCCATTTAAGAAACAATGATGGAATTTTCATTTTTTTTAAATTACGTCCTGTAGATGGCGTCCTCCTGTACGAATGCATTCTTGAAATCTGCTGTTGAGATTCCTCATTGACTGCTACAACATCTCAGCTGGGATACTGTGAATTTCATTCTCGTTACTAAAATGGCGAAATGTTTACTTGCTCAAGGTCACTGTCTCGCAGTGTTGCCACTTGCTCATGTCTGGCAATACGCACTTCAAAAATTCCCGTTTTTTTGGGGTCACCCTGTATGTTGTACATCTTGTAGTCATTAGAAAATCCTGAAAATTCTTAACCATTCTCAAGATATCAAAAGTTGAAATTTTGCTGAATCAGTATTTTCCGTCAATGAACATTTCCATTTTTGAACTCAATGATCTCACAAAATCCCTTGCATTTTCTTATTGACTGGCCAAAATTTAATGAAATTTGAGACCCTTATAAATTTTTAGTCAAGGAATCCAAATATGCCTTTAGAATTTTATAGGGTGTAACCAAGAAGTAGATATTAGCAGTTTTCTGGTGAGAAAATGACAATTTTTAGGCAGCTGACCATACAAAAAAAATTAAATAATTAGCATCTTCAGCCTCTAAAAGTAGCAAAAAGTGGCATAACATTTGAAAATGGGGAATAAATCGCAATAAGTTTCATAAACTGACTCTCTCAATAGCTTTTCTCAAAAATTCTCATTCATGCAAATTTTGCAATTTTGATCTTCTAATGTTAGTTCATTCTGTTAAAAGTGATGAAGTCCATCAATAAAAAAAAACATTAGGAAAACATACAGCGGGTCCTCAGGTTACATCAGACCCAACGTACGGCATTTCTTGGTTACAGCACCATTTCCCATAATATGTCATCACGTGTCACTATATGAGGAAGATGTAGTTTCTTCATCAGCCATACGGCATACTGGATTATGCTATATTTACTATCTTTCATTTGTGTAGGGGTTTTTTTTTTTTTTTATCTAGGGAAGGGGGGGGTGAACTTTTTGCTCTTCATTATGACTCCCAAACATAAGGCAGACTTTTGGGTGCTTATATAGGTGGTTACGTCAAGTAACTAATTCGTCTTTAAACACAGGACACTCAACTTTAACTTCCAGGTTAACACAATAGTCAAACATGTAATTGTAACCACCCCAGTCAGTGGCATGATATATCTATTTATAGTAAACAGCTGTCTACTTTCCATTGTCTAGAGATTCGTGTTCAAACCCCAGTGTCAGCAGTGACACTTTTCATTCATATATGACAACATATCTGAAAGGAAAGATGATATAATTTAGACTTAATGATTCACAAACAAAGATTAGGCTTGAATTAGTCCAGGCTCTGGAATAGGACCCAAAGAAATTTCTTGTGGCAAGTTCTTATATAATAATATATAATGTAGGTGACCAACACAGTAATTACTTCATAAAGAAGTTCAAGAGAAATGCTATAAACTGCTACAACCCACAAAAGAAAATTAAAAGGTGGTTATTTTTTTTATTGCCGATTTCACTTTTCATGTTTGGAGTCATGCCATTTGCACGAGTCAAATTTATTTTTTTAAATGATTAACGGAAAGAAAACTTTATACTCAAACAAATAAATATGGATATTTCTACAGTTACTTCTCTGTCTGTGTAGTTAAGTGTCCCTCTATATTTATTTGTCAGGGTTTCTTTGGAAGTCTGACTTAGTTATATTATTCATTTGTTTAGTTGGTCAAAATTGAGATAAATGACTTGGAAAATATGGACTTATTTGTGTCAGAAATATTTTCTTGTAAGTAAACTGGGAGTGCAAAGGAAATATTTGTCGCAGATTACTTCCACAACGCAGAGAAAAAAAATCACTAAGTTCCAACTCGAACATCGAGGGCAGAAAGAAATGCCGAAAACTCGATTCGCAAATACTATCTCGCTAATCAAAATGCACGCCACCAGTCAGAAAAATAACTCATTCTCCAGCAAACGCGGTAGCCAAAATTGCCGAATTTCGCCCAGATTCGAGAACACCAACTGCTTTTATCGGGCGAACATTTTTTCCATTCGTCAACAGCTGAGAGACGATCTCCAGTATTTTGCTTATCAAAGTACATTTAATTGCGACTCCTGCGTCAGACTTGTTTTTTTTTTTAATTCAAATATTCCGTCTTCAGCATGTCATGCGGAATACGTGCCCTTTTGTTTGGTAATTAATTTACTTTTTCGCCAGCTTTTCCGTCGTAAAATACACGCGACTCGCTGCCGCTTAGTTTGACGAGGTAAATCCCCGTTTTCTGCGCTATATTTCTAGAATGATTATGCTTCATTTTGACAAATAATGTTATCAAATGATAAGGCTCAGCTTGTTGTTAAACAAAATATATGGAGCCAATTTGTATGATAGTAAATTTCTTAAACCCAAAGAAACAACAACAAAAACTTTTTCAGTTATTTTAGTTCAAGAAAATTATGTCAGTATTTTGTTTTATAAAGTTCCTAAAAAAGAGGTTTTGCAATTTGGAAAGAGGAAAATAAAGCTTCATACCATGAAAATGTTTTTATTCTTTAGGTGTTCTCCATGGAATCTTCAGAAGAAACTTCTGATCCATCAATGGAAAGTAACCTTGGATAAGAATTAAATGACAAATTAACTCCTTCACAAAAAACCCCAAAAACTTGATACTGCACTTGTATCATTAGACAAGTCACCTTTAAAGTTGCAGATTGTTCCACTGTACCAACAAAAAAAAAGGCAAAAAAGAAACTGATAAGGGTTATGCAGAAAGTGAAAACAAAAATCACAGATGCCTACAGTCTAACTTTCTCATCCTTAAGTGAAAAAGAACAAACATTTCTAAAAGCAAGAAATGCTGTGAAAGACCTAGATATTGTGACCAAAGCAATGAAAGAGAAGTTGAAATATGATAGGTATCCTGAAAAGGTACAGATCTTAACAATTGTACCCAAATCTCGGTAAAAAAAAAAAAAAAAAAAAAAAATTTTTTTTAATATTTTGAAGTCTAATTATTTAGTCCGAAAAGCTTATGTGTTAAGAAATGAACAGGGCATTTTGGCTTTACTGTCAGCAAAATTCGGCAATGTTGAACCAAAGGAAACAATTATCATGGTAGAAAAACTTTTATGAAGATGATCAGTTTTCATGACTTATGCCAGGCAAGAAAGACTGTCAGTAATTCATGGAACACTCGTAAGCAAAAAAGACAAATACTTTTAAATTTGAAAGAACTCCATTAAACAGTTCAAATATATCACCAAATTGGATTTTCTAAATTCTGTATTTTGTGACCAAAGTGGTGCATTTTGGCCGATGCATCTGAAACACATAGCATCTGGACTTATCACCAAAATGCAAATCTTTTAGTTGATGCAATCAAATGCGATGAGACATATAAAGTCTTGAATAACTTGTTTGTAGTACAGAAAATGCTGAATGTATACAGCATAGATGCAGTAATTGCCCCAGAATTGAAGCGCGCGCTCTCACAGCCCATTTCAAATACCGTTTGAAAGAGTTTGACGACGAGGAAGATATCAGCTTCAAACAATGGGAATTAACAGATTGTGAAAAACTTATCACTCATTTAATGCCTATCAAAGTGTTACTAACAAGTAAAATCCATAACCACACTAAACATGCTTTCTTTTCTAAAGCAAAGAATAAATACCTTAGACAGTTAAAGGAAACCCTTACAGAGACACAGTGAATTATCCTTGTTGAATTTGCAGAAAATCACACACTTACTACCAAAATGGCGAGTCAAAGTCTTTCTGTATTTTATCAGATCATGATGTGGCATTTGTTAAGTGTTCAAAAATTTATAATATTCTATATTAAAGAATATCTTCCAAAAGTTAAATCTCCAATATATTTTTTTGATGGATGTTCACAAGGCCAGTACAAAAACTCAAAAACTTCTTGAATTTATGTTTCCATAAAAATGGTTTTATCCTGGATGCCTTAATGGAGCTTTATCGCAATGAGTCATGGAAAGTCTACATGTGATGGCATTAGTGGCATGACTTGCTGCAAATGAAAACATCAAGTGAACCACAAGAAATCAAATCTTGACTGGTGAGGACTTGCTTCACTTCTGTCAAGAAAACAAAGAATATCATCTATTTTTTGCTATCTATTAAAGAATTAAAAGCTACAAGAAAAATATGTTCTCTAGATTTGCTGATGGATGCACAGTCCCTGGAACGAGGTCTTTTCACCATTTTTTTATTCCTGGAGATGGCGCATTACTATAATATACAAAGATATAGTTCTGATCAAACCACAAAGAAATTTAATATTTCATGTCAAGAAGCATCTTCATACCCAGAGACTTCCATTAAAAAATGGAGTATGTAATGTGCATTTATGATATTTTTTGGTGGGGTGGTCTAGTTCTTGAAATTGACACTGCACAAAGTGATTTAAAAATACAGTTCCTACATCCATAGAGACCAGCAAATTCTTTTTCCTGGCCAAGACATGAAGACATGTGCTAGGTTCCTAATGATAACATATTGTGCAATTTTTTCAAGTCCAGCTACAACTTTAGGACACATGTACATCCTTCAAAATGATGAATATGATATCATATTTATATCATAAAGAACTGAACTAGGAAAATGAATGATTCATAGTTTTATCTACAAACTAAATTCAAAATTTATTTTGCCAATTTTATAATTTAGTGTTACATTGAAGGTATAAAGTCTATACTGTTGCAATTAGAGACGACTGATAAATATATTTCAAGTACTTTTTATCTCAAATGATTTATTTTGCACTATAGTTAAAAAATAATAAAATATGCCACAAGGATCTGCTCAGCAGCCTTGGTATATTCAGGAAAGATATTAGAATAATCAAAAATCTATACTGGCAGCAAACGGCATGCATGCACATTGAGAATGAGTTCAGTGAATATACAAAAATAGAAAGGGCCGTAAGGCAAGGATGTGTCTTCTCACCAGACTTATTCAACCTATACAGCAAGGCAATTCTGAGAGAATTGGAAATCCTACCGGGATTCAGCATTGGCAGCCATAATCTTACCAACATAAGATACACAGATGACACAGTACTGACAGGAGACATGGAAAAGAAACTACAAAACCTCCTACAGAAGGTAGTGAGGGAGAGCAAGAAGGGACTAAGCATAAACTACAAGAAGACAGAATGCATGATCATCAGTAAAAGGATGAGCCCGAAATGCGATTTGCATGTTGGGGACACTAAAATCAAGCATGTGTGGAAGTTTAAATATCTGGGAAGTGTTTTGACGGAGGATGGTAGATGCAACGCTGAGATCCAAAGATGGATTGGCATGGCCAAGGATGCATTCCAAAAGTTGGGCAGAGTACTGTGAGTCAGGAGAAAGATTTCTTTGGTGACAAAGAAAAGAGTACCGAGCTGCTACGTGACGTCTGTCCTCCTATGTGGCAGTGAATGTTGGATGGTCTCCTCAAAGATGAAGAGACTCAAGACAGCAGAGATGTGGTTCTACAGAAGGATGCTCAGGATATCATGGAGTGAGTGTGTGACCAACGATGAGGTCTAGGAGAGGATGCAAACAAGGAGGAAGAACATAACATAAGGAAGAGGCAGATGAAATTCCTGTGACACGTAATGAGAAAGGAGGGCTTGGAGAATCTGATACTCACAGGTCGAATAGAGGGAAAGAGAGACAAGGGAAAGCAATGTATGACATACCTGGCAGGCTTAAGCAAGTAGATGGCAGAACATAGTCTGGGGAAGTTGGCAGAGGCATGAAACTTACTGAGAGCCACAAGGGATAGGGGGAAGTGGAGAGCCATGATCACCTATGTCCTGAAAGGACACGGCACATAAAAAGAAAAAAGAAGTATCTGTCTATATTTCTGGGATGAGGTATTATTTACACTATTTACATTATTCGGACTATTGTCCTCATCTTTGTCACCATATTTATTACTTTCTTGTATAATCTGATCTGTCCATCACTACAGTCGCATTGCCTTTGTCAGCCGGTAGTATGATGATCTTTTTGTTCCTCTGTCGGGATCCGATCGCCAGCTTCTCCAGTTTCGTTATATTTGACCTGGGTGGCTCAGCCTTCTCCAAGATCCGTCTAGTGTAAGAAAAAAGAAATCTTTGTTTCTTTTTCTTCCTCTAAGCTTTTAAAATCTTGATCAGGAAAATGTTGATCCAATATGGGAAATTTTCCTTTCAAGGAAGAGTTGGGCTAAATTTGCAATTTTTAATATAATCATTTTTGAATGCATATTCAAACATCCATAAATATTGAAATAAAAGAGAGAGTTGTTAAAACAAAAGGAATGAATTCCACAAATACTATATAATGATTTCTCAATGTTTTGTTACCTATGGACTTCATCAGCTTTAGTAGAATGAGTCAATATAAGATCAAAATTGCGAAATTTGCATGTTCAAAATTTTTGAGAAAAACTATTAAGAGGTCTGGCATTGGTAGCTTTGAGAAACTGTTAATGAAACTTATTGGAATTTATTCCCAAAATATCATAGTTTTCAAATGTGCCACTTTTTAGAGGCTGAAGATGTTATTTCTCAATTTTTCCGTGGCGTCAGATGCCTAAACATTTTCATTTTTTCACCAGAAAACTGCTAATATCTACATCTTGGTTACTCCCTGTAAAATCCTAAAGGGATTTTTAGATTCCTTGACTATAAGGGCATTAAATTTCATTAAATTTTGGCCAGTGGATCAGAAGATAAGGGTTTTTGTGAGATCGTTGAGTTTGTTTAATGGAAATGTCCATTGACAGAAAATGCCAATTCAGCAAAATTTCAACTTGTGATATCTTGATAACAGTTAGGAATTTTCAGTTAAAATTTTCAAGATTTTCAAATGACTATAAGATCTACAACATATATCAAAATGAACAAAATCTAATTTTTTTTTTTTTTTTTTTTTGAGTGGGGAGCTACATTTTTAAAATTTTTTGGTTGAATTAACATGAAATGAGCCATTGGCAGCATGTTCGATATTTAATATTGACTGATGGATTTGCTAGTCATCTCCATCCTCGGCTATGGATGTGAGGCTTGCACACTCCTGGATGAAGCAGGTAAGTTTTGTTAGAGAACAAATACCTACCGGGAGCACAAAACCAATGCCTATATACGGAGCAAAACTGTCATAAGTCTCATGGGCTGACAGGAATTTCTCCTCGTCACTATTAAACATCAGAAGATGGTATGGTTTGGCCATGTCATACAGTATGACAACCTCTACAAGACCATCATGCAAGGCACTGTAGAAGGCACAAGAGCTGGTCAGACAATATAATACCGGAACTCCTGATGAGAGCCACCGCCAACAGATCAACCTAGAATAGGTTATCTGTCCCTCCCACAATCAGGTCCCCTTGCCCCGACAATTGAAACAGCTGAGGGACTGATGACAATTAGCGATATTTTTTTTACAAATTATCAACACTTTTGTGGGTCATTTAAAGCGGAACATTTTGGGGATTGTAAGAATAATTTTTTTTTAATTAGTGTGTGTGTATATATATATATATATATATATATATATAATTTTGAAACTGTGCCTCTTGTTTTGCGTGCATATGAAGATGTGGCAATGTCAATAAAGCCTAGTCTGATGAAATGCGTCACAAATAAACACACACACACACATATATATATATATATGTAGTGTTGAATGTTAAAGACAACATAGTCTTACATATTTTCTTTTGAATTTTCTCATATTCTCTAATGAGACTTTTTATTTGAAAATAGTTCCGAAATATGTATTTTCCATACGATGACCTAGCGCTTTCGAACATCATTGTTCATCTTCAGGGTCAATATTTTAGTCAAAAAAATTTTTTGACTAAAATATTGACCCTGAAGATGAACAATGATGTTCGAAAGCGCTAGGTCATCGTATGGAAAATACATATTTCGGAACTATTTTCAAATAAAAAGTCTCATTAGAGAATATGAGAAAATTCAAAAGAAAATATGTAAGACTATGTTGTCTTTAACATTCAACACTACATGTTTGAAAGAAAAGTTGCTGCCAAATTACACATATTTTATATATATATATATATACATAGTTGGATTGATGTGAGTTTGTGACCCTGGTTTTCATTCTACTTGCGATCATCAGACAAACTGATTAATTTTTTAAATTTTAAGTTTATATATGGTTGTGTATATCTGTGTTTTTTATGGTAGTGGGAGGAAAAATTGTCATCAGAATACCACTCGTACATACGCAGACATACATATACAGACGTTTACACACTGTAGCTCACATAAACAGCAACCAATTGTGTATGTATGTATGCCATGACACATGGATGCACAATTACGCCCAGTCCCACACTGTTCATATGTTTATGTGAGCTACAATGCGTAAACTTGCGTGTATGTATGCCTGCATACGTATAAGTGGCACTCCGACGACAATTTTTCCTCCCACTACCATAAAAACGCTGACATACGCAACCATATATAAGCCAAAAATTTAAAAAATGAATCAGTTTGTCTGATGATCGCAAGTAGCGTGAAACCCAAGGTCACAAACTCATATCAATTCAACTAAATATGTTAGCTCTATCACTGATATCGAGTGCTTTCCAATAAGTACCGCATATATATATATATATATATATATATATATATATATATATATATATATATATATATATATATATATATATATGTCATTCACAGACAGTACCGCTTCGCTGTATCACAGCTCCTCAGTGCGACTAGACTTACGAATGTCTCAAGCCAGGATTGAAACACAACTAATTTGGTGTCAGCCAGAGCTATCTTCACTCGGTAGAGTTACACAACTAAATCTAGCGTATTGTTTTTACAAAAGTAAACAAATGCCAATCAGCCAAAGTGCTCCATTCATTTTACTGAAGAGCTTTGCATTAGTGCAGGTGGCTGTTGCTTATAGAATTAGCTTACACACACACACACACACACACAAAAATCTCTCCCTGAAATACAGAAGAATGCAATAATCTATTCTTCTAAGAAAGAAAAATAAGTCTGATGATAATAATAGGAATCAGAAAGAAAACCTTAGCATGGCAAACCCTGAAACCAACCTCCTATCCAAAGTCGAAATGTAGATAATAATGCAAAAACATAAGGGTAAGTAGTTCAAATCTAAAAGACAAAATTAACATGCATTAATGTTCCATTTCTAGATTAAATGAATGAAGAAGAACAAATTCGTCTATGAGAAAATTTGAAATTGCCACTTACATAGTGTGACATTTTTAAGGTCTATATGAAACCTTGTTCATAGTTGTGCAAAGCCACCACCATAATCAGAAAAAGGCAAAAACTGTGACATTCACAATTGTTGTACACCCGCCATACCAAACCAGAGAATTGGTATCACCAAATATGTGGTTGTTCCACAACAGTCAGCATTTTTTATCTGATATTAAAGTCGATATGTGAAATAGAAATAAACCAGAATAGATGGAATGGAAAAGTGGATAGAACGCTTGAAAGAATGTGTAGCACTTAATAATGATAATGTTAAAAAAGAAACTTGTAAATTTGAAGAAAAAATAAACTGACTTCATTTTCATACCTGTTTCATTATTCTATCTGGTCTAAAACTTGTTTTATAGGATTGGAGACCTTACTTATCAATCAGCCCATGTCATTTTGAAGAGAAATAAATTGACTTCATTTTCATACCAGTTTCATTATTCTATCTGGTCTGAGAGTTGTTTTATAGGATTGGAGACCTTACTTATCAATCAGTTCATGTCATTTTGAAGAGAAATAAATTGACTTCATTTTCATACCAGTTTCATTATTCTATCTGGTCTAAAACTCGTTTTATAGGATTGGAGACCTTACTTATCAATCAGCCCATGTCATTTTGAAGAGAAATAAATTGACTTCATTTTGATACCAGTTTCATTGCTTTATCTGGTCTAAAACTTGTTTTATAACATTGGAGACCTTATTTATGAATCATATAATGCAGCCTAAGCCAACTCATGATATACTGACTAAGAGATATATCTATTTTCCTAAACTGAATACTTCATATCTATAACCTTAGTTAACAAAAGAATGTTTACTGGGTTTAATTAAAAGATAAAAAATAAAAAAACATTCACAACATTAACTTTATTGAACAGCATATTTACCGTCTTGTTCTCTCTTCTGCCATCTTCTTGCCAACTTCATAATTCCATCCTCCTACAACTAAATCTTTCTCATTATCTTCAGGCAACTGAATATTTTTTAAAGGTAATTCAATAAAAAATCATTAATAATCTAAATATTGATTTTTTTTTTTTACAGCTTATGCAGGTTTTTGCAGATCTTTTATAAATAATAAGGATTTACTGATATAAGTCCTACTAATTAACCCATAGCTAGGGAGAGAATAGGTGGATTATTTCACCAAGGGTACTGTTGCGTAAGTGAATACAACAAACTCACCCAATTCTGAACCATTATTTTATTTTGGTTGGTTGTTTAACAGTCTATCAACACCTCCATGGGTTATTTAATGCCAAAATCTAAATATTTTGTACACATATTTATTTATTTTGAGATAATGGTTTTTGTGATACAAGATTTACTAATTAACCCATAGCTGGGGAAATAGGTGAATTCATACCTTTCCCAAGGGTATTTATGCGTTAATGAATGTAATGAACGCAACTGGAATTGGAATTCAGCACTGGTTAACATTTCCAAGCCATTATCCATTACACCACCCACACATCCAAGCTTACAGCACCTGGTATTCCCAAATGGTCATCCACTTAGGTACTGACTCAGCTCAATATTGTTAAACTCTGGTGGTCATACAGGAACCGCTTTTTCAACGTGATATGGCCATAAGCCTGTAATCTAGAAGCACACTATCAAATGAATATGATTGATGAGCCAAAACCTACCAGCCAGCTTGGTAGAGAAATGTGAATTGTAGTAGTATCCTTTCTCTTTGTGAATTTTGGAGATTTCTCATCAATTGCTGCCTTCAATTGGTCTGAGAGCAGGAATTGTTGTACCACCACCACCACCATCGTTTATGATCTTTCAGCATTATTGTCGAAGTATCCACTTCTTAAGAGCCATTACAATTTGTTGAACAAAAAAAAAAAGAAAAAAAAAAAAGTAAAATGTTTAAGTACTCAACATTTTTGCTATGGTCAAGTAGCAAATAGCGCACAGAAACACAGGCCATAAAAAAAAAACACCGAGCCACTTTCAATGACTTTCAACACTTGAATTGGAGGTTTGGAATATGTTTTATCATTAATGGACGATCATTCTCAACTAAGGTCTTAATTTGACTGCTGTCAACCTCAGCAAGAAATCCCCAGCAAAAAAAAAAAAAAAAAAAATATTTTTAACTTACTCAATCATATAAATTTTATCTATAGATTTATTTTTTACAGTTTATTAACCTTTTGCAGGTTATTTCAAGCCTGAAAATATTTTTAGATTTTAAGAATTTTTTGGAGCTAATAATGATTTACTGTTACATGTCCTACTAATTAACCTATAGTAGGAGGGAGAAGAGGTGGATCTGCACCTTTCCCAAGAGTATTTGTGCATAAGTGAATATAACAAACCCATCTGGAATTGAAGCTTGACTCTCAGATTTCCAATTCTAAGCAGTTACACACGCACCACTTGCACACCCAAGCTTCTAGCACCTGGCATTCCCAAACAGTTACCCATCTTGGTACTGACCAGATTAATGTTGCTTAACTTCAGTGATCATACAAAATCTGGTGTTTCAATGTGATATGGCCGTAAGTCCGTCATAATCTATAAACTGCACAATCTTCTTCATGCAAGAGTCACATTTTTACCTTTCTTAAAATTAAAATAAAACTGCATAATGGGAGATTTAGGACAAGAAGGGGACTATTAAAATAATGAAAAAGAATTGTAGCTAAGTGATATATTGATTAGATTATAATGAGTGAAGAAAAAGCATAAAAATATTAAAGCACGTAAAATTATTCTGAGTCTGGCATCGCTAGGTATTGGACTCCAAGTATAAGCTAGATGAATAAAGTAAAATTCAGTATAGCTAAATATCGTCCAGTTCTTCTCCCTACATTCCCAGCTTGTGTTTTTTCATCAAATCCCTGAGCAAAATTCAGATCCATTTAGATTTTTCATCAAATCCCTGAGCAGAATTCAGATCCATTTAGATTTTTCATCAAATCCCTGAACAGAATCCACATCCATTTAGATTTAATACTATTCCAAATTTTGCTTTGATTCTTAGTAAATTTAAGGTCATTTGAGGCCTGGAATTCGATTGGCACCTTAATCAACAAGGAGGCCATGTGGTTTTTGGACAAAGGGAATCTTCTTTAGATTTTGGAAGTTTTTTTTTTTTTTTTAAATTATTTCACTTCAAGCAAAGCAATAAAGCCACTAAGATTCGGAAGGGGGTTACTGAGTATTAGAGAATATGAGAAGAAGAAAAAGTTAAAAAGTTAGTACTATTCCCCAATTTGCTTTGTTTCTTTGAGTTTGGTCCAACCTGCAATTTGGCTGGCACCCTAATCAACAAGGACGTCATGTGGTTTTTGGACAATGAGAATCTTGTTTTTTATTTCATCAGATTTTATTGAAAGTACATACATCATCAGTGTCGAGTGAGAAGCCAATTCTATTTCGGGTTTCCATCTTGCTACTTTGAAAGTCAGTCTTTAAATCCCGTCTCTTGGACAAGTAAATATGACTCACCAACCAAGTGTTATCAGGCACAGTCAACTCCAGCAACATTTGCTGCAGTATAACATCTCCATTCTTTTTTTTCTTTTCTTTTTTTTATAAGCTTATCACCCCAAGCAAGGCTGGAGGCCACTAGCATGCAAGGGGTTACAGAAGGTTTGGAGGAAGAGCAGATAGGAGTGGTAAAGGAGAGGATGTGGAGAAAGATAGTGGATCGATCAAGGCAAGCGGGTTACAGAAGATTTGGAGCGAGAGCAGATAGGAATGAAAGAGGAAAGGATGTGGATAAGGGAAGTGGATAAGGGAAGTGGATAAGGGAAGTGGATAAGGGAAGTGGATAAGGGAAGTGGATAAGGGAAGTGGATAAGGGAAGTGGATAGATCAAGGCAACTGGAGATGTCGATTGACATTACACTTAAATAGTTGGAGATTGTATTTGTCAGGGAAACAGGAATAAGGAAGGGAGTTCCACAGGCGAGATGTGCGAGACATGAAGCTATTGGAGTAGAAGAGACGTCTACATCTAACAGTTTCAACGGTGTAGGGGTGGGAACGGGATGCCAGCCTCGTAGGACATTTAAATTCATGAGGCCTAGGGACCAGTGAAAGCAGCTCCTCGGAGCAATTACCGTGAAAGTATTTGTAAAAAAACTATCACTACTTCAGGTCTCCATATGCGATACTATTAGTTCTCTTCCCATCAGCTACGTTAATAAACTGTTTTAATTAGTGTGACATCATCCGAGTCTTAGACTTTATTTTCAGCCCACATCAGAAATACCAGAAGCCTACAGGATGTCACACCAAGGTTTTCTGCAGGTAAGCACAACATTGAACTACATAACCATTGTGACATGTGTGGCACCCCAATCCCAATGTGAGAAGACTGCTAATGAACAAGTCACCTGGAGCTGGTAGTTTGGTACAAGATCAGTAATTAGTGAGACTTCTAATGTTCCAGGGATTCATAACCAGTTGCCAAAGACTGTGACAGGTCAGATATAGGACATAAGCAGTATTACAATACTAATTTTTACACAATACAAGATTTGAGAGAGACTCAAAGTTACTGTTAAAGAGCTTATGATGAATAAGATGGGTGATGTGAATGAAAGAATAGGTGATTGTAAATGAAGCTTACAAACATAAGAATAGATAACAATAATAGGTGTGTGTTTGTATTTGGTGATCAGCACAAGTATAGATTATGTCTCATGGTTACAAGCAGAGGGGGGCACCTTGAGGTGGTGTAATGGTTAACAAGCTTGTCTCGCTAGAACAATTACGACTGAGTAGTGAGTTCGATCCTCACTGGGTGCCCCATACTTTCGGCCTTGTGCCACATCTAAGCTACGCTTGGAAAACCACTACAAGCAGAGGGTTACATTATAATATAATGAGCAAACATTTTTTTCTAAATTCTTTAGCAATAAATCATATATATATATATTTAAGACATTTTTTGTGATTATACGTTTTTTATAGATACAAATATTTAAGTAAATGCTGTTTATAATAAACAGTATTAACAACATTTACCGGCCTGAATGTCCGAGAAATTTTCATAGAAAATATACGTCCTCCAACAAGAATCGAACCTGTATCCTATACAGGAACCGTCATATAGCCTGACATGCTTTTACTGATTGTATCTATAAAAAGAACGTATAAACATAAAAAATGTCTTAAAATAATTGTCGGACTTTGTCCATTTCATAATATATATATATATATATATATATATATATATATATATATATATATATTGTATTGGGGCAGCAGATCATTATTCAAACATATATTGTTAAATATAACAGACAACGAATGTCTATTATGTTTGATCAGGAGCCGTTCTAAACTATATAGTTGCTTTAATTTAGTTATCATCACATAGCAGCTTCTATGTAAACATAACAGGATATCATCTTTGTTGAAATGTCCATATAACCACTCTGATGATGGCTCATGTGAGCTGAAAGCTTAGGTCAATGAAGAGCATAATAAAAGTAATATTCAAATGTTGAACAGTTTTTGTCTTTATTTTCTTCAGAAATTAAAGCAACTATACAAAGGTTAGAACAGCTGATGATCAAACATAATATTCACTGTCCGTTATAATTTAACAACATATATATATATATATATATATATATATATATATATATATGCATATATATATATATATATTATTCAACTCTCTTATCGTATTCAACATATAAGGGTCAAGCAGCTCTGTTCCAAGAAACCGACAACCAGAGACCAGCATGTGAGATTTGATTATAATGGTAAAGATTTTGTGCAGAACCATCCATACTTTTTGAAGGGCCAAATACAGAGACCTGGTGCACTATGTGCCACAAGATCCCCAAACGACCCTCTGCAGGTTTTGAATTCAGAGTTGTCCATCATCTGGACCAGTTCCCATCCAAGGCTATAGAACCCAGTCTGTCCTGCTATTTACTCATAACTGGGGGGGGGGGGGTCATACCCTTTCCCAAGGGTATTAGCACCTAAGTGAATGTAATGGATTCAACAGGAATTTGAACTCAGCTCTAATTCCTCAATCCAAGCCCCTAACAATTACTCCAGTGCCTCCATATATATATCTTGAATTTTGCAATTTTGAAATGTAATTTTTTATCTAACAGATTTGCTAACTGCCATTTTTATTTTATTTTATTTTTTTTTTTTTACTATGTTTGCCCTTCAATAACTGACTCATCTGGCAGACATCAAAGGATAATGCTGATAATGTTTCAATACCCCCCACTTTACCTACTGTCCCCCTACAATTTACAGTATTTAGGAACCAAGTTTTACGAAGTTGGTTTGATTTAATAAAAAAAAATTTTGTAAGGTGGTGTTAGTAGCTGGAAGGAGGGAACAAAAAATTTTGTCTTTTTGTTTTATCCTTTCTTTTTCACTATTACACATGGTGACAGAGATGGGTGGGGGACAATTAGACCCCCCTCCAGATTTCAATAAAGTGACCAAACAATAATGTAGCTTTTTGTCTCTAGATGACTTTGTGGTGCTACTTTTCTGTAGGTTTTGCCACTTTCACTTAATTCTTATTTAGGATTGTAGAATTATTTGCAAGGTTTGTCCTTTGAAACTCATCAAGTTAGATTAAAGGCTGAAGTATGAGGTATGGAACCTCATCAAGCTGGAGCAACTTATCCAACAGTGGATAGTCCAGCAAGTAAGATTTTATTTTCTTGTTTTAATAACATTTATATATTGTTACACTTTCTCACTAAGTTTTATCATGAAGCAAAAACAGCAATCTCTACTGAAAACCGGTAAAAAACAAACAAAAAAAAAAAACACAGACTTCCCCAAAAGAGAAAATTGGTCCCTCTACAAATTTATCAACAATTATGGGACAGGTATTATTTGGGATGTGTGAAATTCAAATGTTCAGCAATCAACTTAAAATGGGATTCAAGAAGACGAGAGAGAAAGAAAGCTCAAAAGGCAAGCTGAGGGAAATGGAAGAAGACAAAAAAAATTAAATAAATAAAAATCAACGAATACAAATAACCAACAAAAAGAAAAAAAAAAAATAAGTTTGATGTGTTTTTTTACCTCCTCATTGAAATCATCAACTTTGTCCAGACTAAGGATGATACTCGTTCCTAACTTTTGCAAACTTTCCCAAAGTTGATCCAATTCTTTCCGGCTATAGCCACTGATCACTTCTTCCCAATCCACACCTGGATCTTTTTTCTATACATGAAAAAGAAAACAAAAAATATTATTCAAAAGATTAGCAAACAAATAAGATAATTACAGTCCCACATATATTCTGTTTCAAAATCATCCTTATAAATGGAGGGGGGTGTGAACAGAAATAAAAGAGTATAGAAATGAGAAAAAAACATTTGGAAAATTGATTATTCCAAAAACAACAGATTTCTGTTTTGTTTTTCAGAAAACAACAGATTTCTGTTTTGTTTTTCAGAAAACAACAGATTTGGATTTGTTTTTCAGAAAACAACAGATTTGGATTTGTTTTGTTTTTTGTTTTTCAGAAAACAACAGATTTGGATTTCTGTTTTGTTTTTTGTTTTTCAGAAAACAACAGATTTGGATTTCTGTTTTGTTTTTTGTTTTTCAGAAAACAACAGATTTGGATTTCTGTTTTGTTTTTTGTTTTTCAGAAAACAACAGATTTGGATTTCTGTTTTGTTTTTTGTTTTTCAGAAAACAACAGATTCAGCTTCTTTTTTTTATTTAAAAAAACAAATGCATATTTGTAGCATAAAGTCACAAGTCATTGTGACTGAGGCTCTGAATATACTGGCCTTGTTCAAAGTGTTGATCATGCCAAATTATGCTCTCACCCAGAAACTAACTATGGTCATTATAACCACTGGTAGACACTGAGCAAGCTTCAACAATAGGGATTAGCTAACTGCTCTAGCAGATGGGTGTCCTCAGTACAAAAAAAAAAAAAAAAAAAAAAAATAACTGACTATTGAGACAAATTGTTCTTTTATTTTTTTAAATTTATTTATTAAAAATGATGATACTGATACTGAATTCAGTTTTGTTAAGATCTTCAAATTTATGACATCATCTTATCAGATGCTCAAAGTGCACACTTTTAGTCAGGCCTTTAACTTGTTCTTCAGATACCAATGTTCGACCAAGACTTACATTTATACAAACATCCTTTAAGAATTTAAGTATGCTCAACATTAGTTTCAAGATTTTAAATGGCTTATGGCTAATAAATTTTTGGAATTATTTCTTTCGTGATAACACACACAAATAATTTATTTTGAGATTGTTATAATCAAACATCCATCCACTGTATAAGTATATGTAAAAATAAATAAATGACTGTTTGAAGAGATGTACTTGTAGTCTCTTAAACAGTGAAATTAATGTCCACTTGTTTATAGATTGATATATCCTACTAAAGACCATTGTGTTTCCCAAGAGGTATTTCAACCGGCAAAC
>OZ038508.1:85942083-86109583 GCA_964036315.1 Acanthosepion esculentum | reverse complement strand
TATATATATATATATATATATATATATATATATATATCTCACTCTCACACACACACACACACACACACACACACACACACACACACACACACACACACACTAGTTCAAAACTTTGAGGCCACCCCTGGTAATTTTTTAAATTAGCCTAAAAAGTAGTTCTTTTGTACTTTAAATAAGAGAAAATTATTATATTGTTAAAAAAAGAGTGAAACAAAATTTTTTGTTATGAAAAAAAAATAAAAATAATTTTATGATTAAATCTTGCTAGTCAAAATCTCCTCCTTTAGCCTTGATTACCACAGCAGAAATTTTCATCATTCATTGCAAATGTTTCTGAAAGTATAAATTTGACAATTGATTCCATTCTTTTTTCAATGACTCTAAGAGATCACATACTTCTCTCAAGTTCATCTCATGCTATTTCTGGGAGTAAACTGTAGTGTACATATTATTTTGTAGAGCCTTGTTCTTCTTTGCAATAGAATCCTTACAGTCCATTAACAGTATGCTATAATTTTAATTAGGAGTTAAACTATAAAGTTCTAACTGGCCTCCAATTCTGAAACTACATTTGTATGAGTGTATCTGTATTTTTGAGGTAAGGCATAAAATTGTTTATTAGTCAATGGCATAAATAATTAAAAATAATAATTCAAAAGTCTAAGTAAATAAATATTAACTAGTTTGAGTTTGTTTTATACACTTACTGTTACGAGAAGTGTATTAAAAGGAAACCAGATGGTTTATGAAGAATTGATACATTTGCGTGTAAAAGTTTCTTTGTTCAAAAGGACTGCCAGAAATAACTGTCAAGGCAGACTGTTGGTGATACATTTTTCAAAATTTAAAAAGAAAATATTCCCCCTTGTAATTTTTTCTCCAATCAAAGAGGATGTCTTCTATGTAAATTTAAAGTTGAGGACCATTTGATCCACTCCGAAGAGTGGATAAAAACACGGGTCAGCAGATGAATGGCTGAAGGGATTTGGAAATCAGATGAGAAGAATGCCAGCAAGGAAGCGGAGGAGGAGGAGGCAGGCAGGCTGCAGAAAGACATTCACTTGTGAAATTCACTAAGAGTAAAATTGTTGAAAGGTTTTGGCATTTCTCCAGTACTACACACACACACACAAATAAATAAAAACAAACTAGGAATGCTTTTAAGCTGACCATTCAGCCACCATCAATAAAAAAAAAAGAAAAAAGATGCTCACATAAAGCATAAAGAAATTTTTTAAATATCAATAAAGGCCCCAGTGAAGCATGTGATAGCCAAGCAGAAAGAAAACTGAGACTTTAAAAAAAATGTCATCAAATGTCCCACAGATACCTTGTGGGATGAGTGAAAGTTGGTTTTTTTTTCTTTTATCTAGTTAGGCGAGTGCACCTTTTTCTAAGTAATTTCTTCCTTTTTTTTTTTCAACAGTTTTCCTGTCAACTTATCAAGTTTTTTTCATCATGATCTAAAGAATTATTGTAAATCCTTTTTAGTCCCAATAATTTCTTTAATTTTGTTATCTTGCCTTGTTCACAATAAGGTGCACAAAAAGAAATTTTTGTACAAGCTTTTTGTGAAAATTGTACTTTGTTATAACATTTTATTATTTGTGTAATGTTTGTACCTTTTAAAATTGTTTGCTTGTTTTTATAGCATATCAACCCATTGGGTCATTTAATGCCCCCTTTCAAATTGCATGTAATAGTTTTGAGTCTAGTTTGGTATTGTATTTGCCTTTTTTTAATATTTGGGATAAGTGTGTGAATGTTCTTTCTTCTCCCAATCCCTACCCAAGAAAAAATTATTTTAAAAGATTTGTTGGGAGCTCAATTGTGCCCAACAAGAATATGAAAGAAGAAAATCCACACACACAAAAAAGAAAAAAAAGGCTGCCGAGATAAAGTAGAAAGGTTACTAATATTCATTTATTTAACGATTATCAAAAACTCCAACTACTGAGGACAGAGAATGTACAGACTTTTCATAACGATCAAAATAAAGATGGGGATGCTAGTCAGAAGTTCAGAATTTAACAAATGACAATACGGTGCTGCCAAAACTTCATCTGGGACGTATCGTAGACTTCTGAAAACGGTTAGTGTTACAGTTGGCCTACCGTAGAAAGAAAAAAAAAAACATGCGCAAATTGTCCCACTACAAAAACCACAAGTGAAGAAAATAAACGAACATTTATCAAAATGTGAAATAATTACAAGGTAAACACTAATAATTACTATACGAATCAAAGTAAAACTAAATTAAAAAAAAGAAAAAAAATAGTCGTAATTTTACAATTACATTTTAAATGAAAGATAAGGAAGGTGAAAAAATACTGAAATTTCAACCAAGTGCTTCTTTTAAAAAAAGTCGTTCATTAAAAGTTTGTTTACTTTTTAGTTTTAAGATTATTTTTTATGTTGAATTTTTTTTTAATAAATTTGTTGTTTTCTCTCTATGAATAGATATTTTAATTTTCATGATTAAAGAAAAAGAATTTTTTTTTTAATCTTTAAAGTTTTTTAAAGTAATAATTTGCGTTTTTCTTTTCTTTTTTGGGGACATGAAATATAAAAATGCATTTATTATTTATTCTACAGACACACGAGGTTGTGGAAGAAAAACTTTTTGAAATTCTGAAAGCAAATACTTGTCAACAGTAAAAAATAGAAACAAAAATTGTTTGATCTTTTTTTGTTACAAAAATTGATTGTTGATGGAAACTCATCTTCTATTTTTTCTTTTCGGGAAAAAGTAATTTTTCTTTTTAATTTTAATTTTAGGGGTTCGTTAACTTAACTCTTTGCTTGTCGTTTTTTTTTCAAGTTTCAAGCATGTGTATTCCTGGATTTAAAAGAAGCAATTTTGGAAAATACCAAATGATCCTTACTTCATTCATTTCGTTTTGTTTTCAATTTGGATATTTATTTATTTATTCACAAATCATTTCTAGAAAAATATTTCCTGTCTGATTTTATTTGCATTGTCAGTGAACATGAAAAGATGATTTTTACATTTTTATTCACTAATCTGGATTCCAATATTTAAATTTTAAATGTATGAACAAAATTATCTGAAGCCTTTATTATTTTTAAAGTACTGAAAATTTTATCGAGCTTAAAAAAAAAAATTTTTTAAAATAGATTTATTTTTTTAGTAGAATTTTTAAAAAAAATCTGGGTGTTTGTCGCTATAAATTTTTATCTCGCAAAAAAAAAAAAACAAAAAAAAAACTGTTCTTGTATTTTTATAAAGTGAAAAAAAAAACACTTTCAATCAAACCTAACTCCGGTTCAATACGTCGGACGTAAAAACACGGTCGGGTACGTAAACAGATTTTATATTAAAAAATAAATAAATAAAATATCCAACCTTTTTTCTTATGAATAGTACAAAAAGAATTAAAATTATATATAATATACAAGTGTAGGTTTTTTTTGTCACCTATCAACTTTTTTTATTTTCCTTTCTTCAAAACGTGCATGAAAGTAGCTCAAAAGAAAATGACAATTTTAAAAAGTAGTAAACACATTCTTTACTGTCAGTGTCAAATATCAAAACAATAAATATTTCTTGTAAGATGTTGAAAAAATGAATAATAAAGGAAATAATTAAGTTTTTCAAGTCATTAGATGACAAGAATTACTGTACAGATGAGAAAACTAAAAAAATGCTATTGCTTACATTGCATAGTTGGTAAATAAATAAATACTGTATACTTACATTATTGTATATTATACAAGAACCGTGTAACCATACAAAAAAATTATTAAATTAAATAAAAATATATTTAATTTAATTATCTAAAGTTAGTTTAAATGATAAATTTAGCATCTTTTTCTGTCCAGATTAAATGAAATTGATTTCAAAATTCGATTATGTTTTTAAATGCCCGGCCCGGACTTCGCTTTTTCCTGTTCCCGGACAGTTTATAAAACATTTTCGTAATCAGATACAATGAATTTATGTTGTTTAATGCCATTATTATTAAATTAGTATCTTTCAAAATCCAGACGTTCGAATATAATCTTTCTGGATAACCAGACATCTTTTCACCGACAATCTTTGTTTATTTTTGTTTGATTTAACAACTAGTAGTAACAGCAGTAGCAATAGTTTTTGTTTTCAAATGTTTCTTTTGAGAACTTAAGGAAACGTCTTTTTAGAAATAATGTAAGTAAATTCAATTTTATAATCAAGACCCCTACGAGTGAATCTGCAAAACTCTGAACAGGGAAGCTAAGTTGAACATAATTTTATTTTTATTTATTTGTTGCTCTTTCTTTACAAAAGAAAAACGTGTGTGTATTTAAAATACACACACGTTTTTCTCAACAAAAATACAGTATTTTTGTTGAGAAATGTTTTTCTACTTTCTTTGTCCGACTATGACTTATTCTAGAAATTTTGATTTTTAAGAAAAATTACTTTTTTAAAAATAAAATGGAATGAACTACCAAATTTGTTAGTGGTAGGGATGGATTATTATTCCAAGGAGGATTTTTTTTTAATTAATTAAAAAGTTAACTCTATGATGAGAGCTCAATATATACATTTTTTGTATAGAGAAATATAAATGAATGAATAAATAATAAGGAAAGGGCTTAATAATTAGTCATCAATCGGTTTATGAGGCGGGTATATCTGTTGAAATAATAAACTTATTAAATTCAATTAAGATGACTAAATTAAGTCTATCATTCCTTATAAACAACAACTGATCAGATAAAATCGGGATCTTTATTTAATTAATACGATCCAAAGAAAAGTATATTCTTCCAGAATAATTAAACTTTTTAATGAATAATAAAAAAGCCCCCCTCCGTACTGTAAACCTTTTTTTATACTAAGGAATCGGTTCTGCTAAAAATTATTTTTATTTTAACGATGTAGTTTGTTTTGCTCTTTAGACTTGAAGACATTTATGAAAATATTCATTTATTTGGGAAATTCATTTACCATTTTAAAAAAAAAAAAAAAGAAGAAAAATATGAAACAAAACTTTTAAAGTGGAAACTAAAAAAAAAATGAGTGTTCGATTTATTTACGAACTATACGCATAACGAAATTATTTTTCCTAAACTTTATATTCTCTTTTCTTGAAATAAAAAAAGCCCCAAAATTATTTAATTACCAGTTGTTTACAATCTCTATTTTCATTCCCAACATCAAATGATAAAAAAAAAAACGTTATATTTTTCGGACGTGATTTACAGACATGTTTATATTTCCAGATCATTAAAACGAAAATCACTAATCTTCTATTCTTCCATAACTTACAACTAATCTGATATATAATCATCATATCATAAAATAACAAATAACTGATAATTTTCTATTATTAAAAAAAAGAAAATCTAAATTAAAATATAGACGCTTGTCAATTTGCGCGTAAAATACAAAAAAAAAAGAGTGATGACACATTGTGAATAATATTGATTATCATAAACAAATTGTACTTACACCCAATTGTACTAATTCCACAAGTTTTTTGGAGTCTTCGCTCTGAGCAATAGACAACAGCTTTATTCTCATCGCCATGATCACCTCTAAGAAAAACTAACTTCCAAAGAAAACAACATCCGAAACGAAGAGGAAAAAAAACAGTTGGAAAGTTAAAAATGGCGCCAACCATAAACAAATCTCGTTATTTCTCGCGCGGTTGAAATATCGTAGCAGAACCGCACATTTGTACTTACGAGTCATCAAAAGTGACATAATTATCAAGTGTTGATTTTTAAAAGCAAACACAGTATTTATTACTGATCAAGACGAATTGAAAATTGACCATTTCTATTTTCGTCAGATTGATATAGAAGCTTGCAAAGTTCAAGAGGATGAATATTTTTAAACCCATCAGCCAAACTATATTTCTTATTCAGTCAGTTATGTGCTATGCATGATACATGCTTAGGCGATCATGTATCGAAAGCAGAGGCAGATTTTTTACCACTGTAGGTTGCCATTTCTTTCTGCGGTAGACCAGTGAATGCTGTGCATAGCTAAGTAGTTAAAACATTATCATTCCAACCATGAGATCCAAGTTCAAATCTCACTATATTTCTGAGATAAGGTATTATGTACACTATTTACATTATTCAGACTATTGTCCTCATCTTTGTCGCCATATTTATTACGTTTCGACCGTTGTACACTCTGGCCTTCTTCAAGGACACATGGCACAGTGGATAAAGGTGTTAGTTAGATCCAGTGACAGGACCCAAAGAATGTGAGTTCAATACCTGGTTAAGGCAGTGGAGCTCTTGGAGAGGGAAATTAACAGGAGATAAATGACATCCATTAAACATGGCACGTGGAACTAGAACAGTCTACCCTAGTGAGCGAAATAAAGGGTTCAGTTCGACATTCCAGCCACCTGAAGAAGGCCGGTGTGTACAATGGCCGAAACATTGTAATAAATATGGCGACAAAGATGAAGACAATAGTCTGAATAATGTAATAATAGTGTTCAAATCTCACCATGGTCAATACATCAAGGAGGAAACTGTCTGATAGTACTGTCCCGAGAGACAATCCCAGCATTCAGTGACATGCAGAGGTTTGGTGATGCCTGATCCAATTCCTTGATTGTATGCCCCTAAGACTCAAATGGTGGGTGGGGTGGGCTATAGAGTCTACACTGAGAAATGTGAGAAAAGAAGACATGAGGTGGACCCCCTGGAGGGAACACGATATAATATGTGCACCCCAAATAAGGGATGGATGTCACAAGAGACCCACTAACATTTTAAAATAAAGGACATGAAATCTGACAGGTGGAACAAAAATGGACAACGGAAGGAGGATCTAAAAATTGATACAAGATTTATTTACATATGTACAAAAGTAAGTGTTCAGACTAAAGCAACATGAACAAACAATGACTCAAGTAATGGAGGCAGAATTAAGTAAATTGAAGAATACTGACCAGCTAGAAGATCGAGATAATATAACTGTCACTAAATGTTCAAATTAGAGTCCATATAAGTTAAGCTGGCATATAAATCCGAAAGTTCAGTTCACATGTCTGGCGAAAGTGTCGAAAAGTTGCTGGTTAAGTCCAATGGTGAACCTTCCGTAGTATTTTAACCGAAGTGTACGGAATAGGTTATTTGAAATCTGGATGATATAACCAAAGAGAAAAAAATTCAATTTAAATGTTTGGTGCTGGCGTTGTGTGGTTGCTGGGAAAGTCCAATGGTAAACCTTCCATAGTATTTTAACCAAAGTGTACAGAATAGGTTATTTGAAGTCTGGACGATATAACCAAAGAAAAAAAAGTTCAATTTCAATGTCCAGTGCTGGCGTTGTGTAGTTGCTGGGCAAATCCAATGGTGAACCTTCCGTAGTATTTTAATCAAAGTGTACGGAGTAGGTTGTTTGAGTCTAGACGATATACATGCAGCAATTTCCTAAACCAGGTGAGTTAGGTTGACAGGAAAGATGCCAGAAGTAGGAACCATGGTGTAGCCAGAAGTCCAGGGTTGTTGTAAGCAGGTTCATTAACACTGATCAACCCGTTGAGTTAGGTTGAAATAGAGATACGGGAAGTAGGGACAATGAGTAGCCAAAAGTTCAAGTCTGTAGTAAACAGGTCCATTAAAATAGATCAACCAGGTGAGTTAGGTTGAAGTAAGGGCCAGAAGTAATGAAGGTCAAGTATACCAGAAGATAAGGGTCTGTGGTAGCCGGAAATAATAAAGGGCAAGAGTGCCGGAAGTAAGAATGGATAGGAAATCAAACTAGCCTCGAGTTAGCAGATAAAAAAGAGGCATGTAAATCCACAGTCCGAAAGTTCAGTTCACATGTCCAGCGAAAGTGTTGAAAGTTTGCTGGATAAGTCCAATGATGAAATTTCCATAGTATTTTATCCAAAGTGTACAGTTTAGGTTATTTGAAGTCTGGATTGTATAGCCAAGGAGAAGAAAGTTCAATTTAAATGTCTGGTGCTGACATTTGCTGGTTAAGTACTATGGTGAACCTTCCTAAGTATTTTTACCGAAGTGTATGAAGTAGGCTATTTGAGTCGGGATGATATGCATGCAGCAATTACCTGAACCAGGTGAATTAGTTTGACAAGAAAGCCAGAAGCAGGGACTTAGTGTAGCTGGAAGTACAGGTCTGTTGTAAGCAGGTCCATTAATGCTAATCAACCAGGTGAATTAGGTTAAGATAGAGATGCTAGAAGATAAGGGTGGTGAGGCCAGAAGTTCAGGGCTGTTGTAAGCAGGTCCATTAATGCCAATCAACCAGGTGAGTTAGGTTGAGATAGAGATGCTGCAAGATAAGGGTGCTGAGGCCAGAAGTTCAGGGCTGTTGTAAGCAGGTCCATTAATGCCAATCAACCAGGTGAGTTAGGTTGAGATAGAGATGCTGCAAGATAAGGGTGGTGAGGCCAGAAGTTCAGGGCTGTTGTAAGCAGATCCATTAATGCCAATCAACCAGGTGAGTTAGGTTGAGATAGAGATGCTGCAAGATAAGGGTGGTGAGGCCAGAAGTTCAGGGCTGTTGTAAGCAGATCCATTAATGCCAATCAACCAGGTGAGTTAGGTTGAGATAGAGATGCTGCAAGATAAGGGTGGTGAGGCCAGAAGTTCAGGGCTCTTGTAAGCAGAACCATTAATGCCAATCAACCAGGTGAGTTAGGTTGAGATAGAGATGCTGCAAGATAAGGGTGGTGAGGCCAGAAGTTCAGGGCTGTTGTAAGCAGTACCATTAATGCCAATCAACCAGGTGAGTTAGGTTGAGATAGAGATGCTGCAAGATAAGGGTGGTGAGGCCAGAAGTTCAGGGCTGTTGTAAGCAGGTCCATTAATGCTAATCAACCAGGTGAGTTAGGTTGAGATAGAGATGCTGCAAGATAAGGGTGGTGAGGCCAGAAGTTCAGGGCTGTTGTAAGCAGGTCCATTAATGCCAATCAACCAGGTGAGTTAGGTTGAGATAGAGATGCTGCAAGATAAGGGTGGTGAGGCCAGAAGTTCAGGGCTGTTGTAAGCAGATCCATTAATGCCAATCAACCAGGTGAGTTAGGTTGAGATAGAGATGCTGCAAGATAAGGGTGGTGAGGCCAGAAGTTCAGGGCTGTTGTAAGCAGGTCCATTAATGCCAATCAACCAGGTGAGTTAGGTTGAGATAGAGATGCTGCAAGATAAGGGTGGTGAGGCCAGAAGTTCAGGGCTGTTGTAAGCAGGTCCATTAATGCCAATCAACCAGGTGAGTTAGGTTGAGATAGAGATGCTGCAAGATAAGGGTGGTGAGGCCAGAAGTTCAGGGCTCTTGTAAGCAGAACCATTAATGCCAATCAACCAGGTGAGTTAGGTTGAGATAGAGATGCTGCAAGATAAGGGTGGTG
The DNA here is from genome assembly GCA_964036315.1 of Acanthosepion esculentum. Taxonomy (NCBI): domain Eukaryota; kingdom Metazoa; phylum Mollusca; class Cephalopoda; order Sepiida; family Sepiidae; genus Acanthosepion; species Acanthosepion esculentum. The sequence goes on along the minus strand of OZ038508.1, from coordinate 86,100,236 downwards.
AGGCCAGAAGTTCAGGGCTGTTGTAAGCAGAACCATTAATGCCAATCAACCAGGTGAGTTAGGTTGAGATAGAGATGCTGCAAGATAAGGGTGGTGAGGCCAGAAGTTCAGGGCTGTTGTAAGCAGGTCCATTAATGCCAATCAACCAGGTGAGTTAGGTTGAGATAGAGATGCTGCAAGATAAGGGTGGTGAGGCCAGAAGTTCAGGGCTGTTGTAAGCAGGTCCATTAATGCCAATCAACCAGGTGAGTTAGGTTGAGATAGAGATGCTGCAAGATAAGGGTGGTGAGGCCAGAAGTTCAGGGCTGTTGTAAGCAGGTCCATTAATGCCAATCAACCAGGTGAGTTAGGTTGAGATAGAGATGCTGCAAGATAAGGGTGGTGAGGCCAGAAGTTCAGGGCTGTTGTAAGCAGATCCATTAATGCCAATCAACCAGGTGAGTTAGGTTGAGATAGAGATGCTGCAAGATAAGGGTGGTGAGGCCAGAAGTTCAGGGCTGTTGTAAGCAGGTCCATTAATGCCAATCAACCAGGTGAGTTAGGTTGAGATAGAGATGCTGCAAGATAAGGGTGGTGAGGCCAGAAGTTCAGGGCTGTTGTAAGCAGGTCCATTAATGCCAATCAACCAGGTGAGTTAGGTTGAGATAGAGATGCTGCAAGATAAGGGTGGTGAGGCCAGAAGTTCAGGGCTCTTGTAAGCAGAACCATTAATGCCAATCAACCAGGTGAGTTAGGTTGAGATAGAGATGCTGCAAGATAAGGGTGGTGAGGCCAGAAGTTCAGGGCTGTTGTAAGCAGAACCATTAATGCCAATCAACCAGGTGAGTTAGGTTGAGATAGAGATGCTGCAAGATAAGGGTGGTGAGGCCAGAAGTTCAGGGCTGTTGTAAGCAGGTCCATTAATGCTAATCAACCAGGTGAGTTAGGTTGAGATAGAGATGCTGCAAGATAAGGGTGGTGAGGCCAGAAGTTCAGGGCTGTTGTAAGCAGGTCCATTAATGCCAATCAACCAGGAGAGTTAGGTTGAGATAGAGATGCTGCAAGATAAGGGTGGTGAGGCCAGAAGTTCAGGGCTGTTGTAAGCAGATCCATTAATGCCAATCAACCAGGTGAGTTAGGTTGAGATAGAGATGCTGCAAGATAAGGGTGGTGAGGCCAGAAGTTCAGGGCTGTTGTAAGCAGGTCCATTAATGCCAATCAACCAGGTGAGTTAGGTTGAGATAGAGATGCTGCAAGATAAGGGTGGTGAGGCCAGAAGTTCAGGGCTGTTGTAAGCAGAACCATTAATGCCAATCAACCAGGTGAGTTAGGTTGAGATAGAGATGCTGCAAGATAAGGGTGGTGAGGCCAGAAGTTCAGGGCTGTTGTAAGCAGGTCCATTAATGCCAATCAACCAGGTGAGTTAGGTTGAGATAGAGATGCTGCAAGATAAGGGTGGTGAGGCCAGAAGTTCAGGGCTGTTGTAAGCAGGTCCATTAATGCCAATCAACCAGGTGAGTTAGGTTGAGATAGAGATGCTGCAAGATAAGGGTGGTGAGGCCAGAAGTTCAGGGCTGTTGTAAGCAGATCCATTAATGCCAATCAACCAGGTGAGTTAGGTTGAGATAGAGATGCTGCAAGATAAGGGTGGTGAGGCCAGAAGTTCAGGGCTGTTGTAAGCAGGTCCATTAATGCCAATCAACCAGGTGAGTTAGGTTGAGATAGAGATGCTGCAAGATAAGGGTGGTGAGGCCAGAAGTTCAGGGCTGTTGTAAGCAGGTCCATTAATGCCAATCAACCAGGTGAGTTAGGTTGAGATAGAGATGCTGCAAGATAAGGGTGGTGAGGCCAGAAGTTCAGGGCTCTTGTAAGCAGAACCATTAATGCCAATCAACCAGGTGAGTTAGGTTGAGATAGAGATGCTGCAAGATAAGGGTGGTGAGGCCAGAAGTTCAGGGCTGTTGTAAGCAGAACCATTAATGCCAATCAACCAGGTGAGTTAGGTTGAGATAGAGATGCTGCAAGATAAGGGTGGTGAGGCCAGAAGTTCAGGGCTGTTGTAAGCAGATCCATTAATGCCAATCAACCAGGTGAGTTAGGTTGAGATAGAGATGCTGCAAGATAAGGGTGGTGAGGCCAGAAGTTCAGGGCTGTTGTAAGCAGGTCCATTAATGCCAATCAACCAGGTGAGTTAGGTTGAGATAGAGATGCTGCAAGATAAGGGTGGTGAGGCCAGAAGTTCAGGGCTGTTGTAAGCAGATCCATTAATGCCAATCAACCAGGTGAGTTAGGTTGAGATAGAGATGCTGCAAGATAAGGGTGGTGAGGCCAGAAGTTCAGGGCTGTTGTAAGCAGGTCCATTAATGCCAATCAACCAGGTGAGTTAGGTTGAGATAGAGATGCTGCAAGATATGGGTGGTGAGGCCAGAAGTTCAGGGCTGTTGTAAGCAGGTCCATTAATGCCAATCAACCAGGTGAGTTAGGTTGAGATAGAGATGCTGCAAGATAAGGGTGGTGAGGCCAGAAGTTCAGGGCTGTTGTAAGCAGGTCCATTAATGCCAATCAACCAGGTGAGTTAGGTTGAGATAGAGATGCTGCAAGATAAGGGTGGTGAGGCCAGAAGTTCAGGGCTGTTGTAAGCAGAACCATTAATGCCAATCAACCAGGTGAGTTAGATTGAGATAGAGATGCTGCAAGATAAGGGTGGTGAGGCCAGAAGTTCAGGGCTGTTGTAAGCAGAACCATTAATGCTAATCAACCAGGTGAGTTAGGTTGAGATAGAGATGCTGCAAGATAAGGGTGGTGAGGCCAGAAGTTCAGGGCTGTTGTAAGCAGGTCCATTAATGCCAATCAACCAGGTGAGTTAGGTTGAGATAGAGATGCTGCAAGATAAGGGTGGTGAGGCCAGAAGTTCAGGGCTGTTGTAAGCAGGTCCATTAATGCCAATCAACCAGGTGAGTTAGGTTGAGATAGAGATGCTGCAAGATAAGGGTGGTGAGGCCAGAAGTTCAGGGCTGTTGTAAGCAGATCCATTAATGCCAATCAACCAGGTGAGTTAGGTTGAGATAGAGATGCTGCAAGATAAGGGTGGTGAGGCCAGAAGTTCAGGGCTGTTGTAAGCAGGTCCATTAATGCCAATCAACCAGGTGAGTTAGGTTGAGATAGAGATGCTGCAAGATAAGGGTGGTGAGGCCAGAAGTTCAGGGCTGTTGTAAGCAGGTCCATTAATGCCAATCAACCAGGTGAGTTAGGTTGAGATAGAGATGCTGCAAGATAAGGGTGGTGAGGCCAGAAGTTCAGGGCTCTTGTAAGCAGAACCATTAATGCCAATCAACCAGGTGAGTTACGTTGAGATAGAGATGCTGCAAGATAAGGGTGGTGAGGCCAGAAGTTCAGGGCTCTTGTAAGCAGAACCATTAATGCCAATCAACCAGGTGAGTTAGGTTGAGATAGAGATGCTGCAAGATAAGGGTGGTGAGGCCAGAAGTTCAGGGCTGTTGTAAGCAGGTCCATTAATGCCAATCAACCAGGTGAGTTAGGTTGAGATAGAGATGCTGCAAGATAAGGGTGGTGAGGCCAGAAGTTCAGGGCTGTTGTAAGCAGGTCCATTAATGCCAATCAACCAGGTGAGTTAGGTTGAGATAGAGATGCTGCAAGATAAGGGTGGTGAGGCCAGAAGTTCAGGGCTGTTGTAAGCAGGTCCATTAATGCCAATCAACCAGGTGAGTTAGGTTGAGATAGAGATGCTGCAAGATAAGGGTGGTGAGGCCAGAAGTTCAGGGCTGTTGTAAGCAGATCCATTAATGCCAATCAACCAGGTGAGTTAGGTTGAGATAGAGATGCTGCAAGATAAGGGTGGTGAGGCCAGAAGTTCAGGGCTCTTGTAAGCAGAACCATTAATGCCAATCAACCAGGTGAGTTAGGTTGAGATAGAGATGCTGCAAGATAAGGGTGGTGAGGCCAGAAGTTCAGGGCTGTTGTAAGCAGATCCATTAATGCCAATCAACCAGGTGAGTTAGGTTGAGATAGAGATGCTGCAAGATAAGGGTGGTGAGGCCAGAAGTTCAGGGCTCTTGTAAGCAGAACCATTAATGCCAATCAACCAGGTGATTTAGGTTGAGATAGAGATGCTGCAAGATAAGGGTGGTGAGGCCAGAAGTTCAGGGCTGTTGTAAGCAGGTCCATTAATGCCAATCAACCAGGTGAGTTAGGTTGAGATAGAGATGCTGCAAGATAAGGGTGGTGAGGCCAGAAGTTCAGGGCTGTTGTAAGCAGAACCATTAATGCCAATCAACCAGGTGATTTAGGTTGAGATAGAGATGCTGCAAGATAAGGGTGGTGAGGCCAGAAGTTCAGGGCTGTTGTAAGCAGGTCCATTAATGCCAATCAACCAGGTGAGTTAGGTTGAGATAGAGATGCTGCAAGATAAGGGTGGTGAGGCCAGAAGTTCAGGGCTCTTGTAAGCAGAACCATTAATGCCAATCAACCAGTTGATTTAGGTTGAGATAGAGATGCTGCAAGATAAGGGTGGTGAGGCCAGAAGTTCAGGGCTGTTGTAAGCAGGTCCATTAATGCCAATCAACCAGGTGAGTTAGGTTGAGATAGAGATGCTGCAAGATAAGGGTGGTGAGGCCAGAAGTTCAGGGCTGTTGTAAGCAGATCCATTAATGCCAATCAACCAGGTGAGTTAGGTTGAGATAGAGATGCTGCAAGATAAGGGTGGTGAGGCCAGAAGTTCAGGGCTGTTGTAAGCAGGTCCATTAATGCCAATCAACCAGGTGAGTTAGGTTGAGATAGAGATGCTGCAAGATAAGGGTGGTGAGGCCAGAAGTTCAGGGCTGTTGTAAGCAGGTCCATTAATGCCAATCAACCAGGTGAGTTAGGTTGAGATAGAGATGCTGCAAGATAAGGGTGGTGAGGCCAGAAGTTCAGGGCTGTTGTAAGCAGGTCCATTAATGCCAATCAACCAGGTGAGTTAGGTTGAGATAGAGATGCTGCAAGATAAGGGTGGTGAGGCCAGAAGTTCAGGGCTGTTGTAAGCAGATCCATTAATGCCAATCAACCAGGTGAGTTAGGTTGAGATAGAGATGCTGCAAGATAAGGGTGGTGAGGCCAGAAGTTCAGGGCTCTTGTAAGCAGAACCATTAATGCCAATCAACCAGGTGAGTTAGGTTGAGATAGAGATGCTGCAAGATAAGGGTGGTGAGGCCAGAAGTTCAGGGCTGTTGTAAGCAGATCCATTAATGCCAATCAACCAGGTGAGTTAGGTTGAGATAGAGATGCTGCAAGATAAGGGTGGTGAGGCCAGAAGTTCAGGGCTCTTGTAAGCAGAACCATTAATGCCAATCAACCAGGTGATTTAGGTTGAGATAGAGATGCTGCAAGATAAGGGTGGTGAGGCCAGAAGTTCAGGGCTGTTGTAAGCAGGTCCATTAATGCCAATCAACCAGGTGAGTTAGGTTGAGATAGAGATGCTGCAAGATAAGGGTGGTGAGGCCAGAAGTTCAGGGCTGTTGTAAGCAGGTCCATTAATGCCAATCAACCAGGTGAGTTAGGTTGAGATAGAGATGCTGCAAGATAAGGGTGGTGAGGCCAGAAGTTCAGGGCTGTTGTAAGCAGAACCATTAATGCCAATCAACCAGGTGATTTAGGTTGAGATAGAGATGCTGCAAGATAAGGGTGGTGAGGGCAGAAGTTCAGGGCTGTTGTAAGCAGGTCCATTAATGCCAATCAACCAGGTGAGTTAGGTTGAGATAGAGATGCTGCAAGATAAGGGTGGTGAGGCCAGAAGTTCAGGGCTCTTGTAAGCAGAACCATTAATGCCAATCAACCAGTTAATTTAGGTTGAGATAGAGATGCTGCAAGATAAGGGTGGTGAGGCCAGAAGTTCAGGGCTGTTGTAAGCAGGTCCATTAATGCCAATCAACCAGGTGAGTTAGGTTGAGATAGAGATGCTGCAAGATAAGGGTGGTGAGGCCAGAAGTTCAGGGCTGTTGTAAGCAGATCCATTAATGCCAATCAACCAGGTGAGTTAGGTTGAGATAGAGATGCTGCAAGATAAAGGTGGTGAGGCCAGAAGTTCAGGGCTGTTGTAAGCAGGTCCATTAATGCCAATCAACCAGGTGAGTTAGGTTGAGATAGAGATTCTGCAAGATAAGGGTGGTGAGGCCAGAAGTTCAGGGCTGTTGTAAGCAGGTCCATTAATGCCAATCAACCAAGTGAGTTAGGTTGAGATAGAGATGCTGCAAGATAAGGGTGGTGAGGCCAGAAGTTCAGGGCTGTTGTAAGCAGATCCATTAATGCCAATCAACCAGGTGAGTTAGGTTGAGATAGAGATGCTGCAAGATAAGGGTGCTGAGGCCAGAAGTTCAGGGCTGTTGTAAGCAGAACCATTAATGCCAATCAACCAGGTGAGTTAGGTTGAGATAGAGATTCTGCAAGATAAGGGTGGTGAGGCCAGAAGTTCAGGGCTGTTGTAAGCAGGTCCATTAATGCCAATCAACCAGGTGAGTTAGGTTGAGATAGAGATGCTGCAAGATAAGGGTGGTGAGGCCAGAAGTTCAGGGCTGTTGTAAGCAGATCCATTAATGCCAATCAACCAGGTGAGTTAGGTTGAGATAGAGATGCTGCAAGATAAGGGTGGTGAGGCCAGAAGTTCAGGGCTCTTGTAAGCAGAACCATTAATGCCAATCAACCAGGTGATTTAGGTTGAGATAGAGATTCTGCAAGATAAGGGTGGTGAGGCCAGAAGTTCAGGGCTGTTGTAAGCAGGTCCATTAATGCCAATCAACCAGGTGAGTTAGGTTGAGATAGAGATGCTGCAAGATAAGGGTGGTGAGGCCAGAAGTTCAGGGCTGTTGTAAGCAGGTACATTAATGCCAATCAACCAGGTGAGTTAGGTTGAGATAGAGATTCTGCAAGATAAGGGTGGTGAGGCCAGAAGTTCAGGGCTGTTGTAAGCAGGTCCATTAATGCCAATCAACCAGGTGAGTTAGGTTGAGATAGAGATGCTGCAAGATAAGGGTGGTGAGGCCAGAAGTTCAGGGCTGTTGTAAGCAGATCCATTAATGCCAATCAACCAGGTGAGTTAGGTTGAGATAGAGATGCTGCAAGATAAGGGTGGTGAGGCCAGAAGTTCAGGGCTCTTGTAAGCAGAACCATTAATGCCAATCAACCAGGTGATTTAGGTTGAGATAGAGATTCTGCAAGATAAGGGTGGTGAGGCCAGAAGTTCAGGGCTGTTGTAAGCAGGTCCATTAATGCCAATCAACCAGGTGAGTTAGGTTGAGATAGAGATGCTGCAAGATAAGGGTGGTGAGGCCAGAAGTTCAGGGCTGTTGTAAGCAGATCCATTAATGCCAATCAACCAGGTGAGTTAGGTTGAGATAGAGATTCTGCAAGATAAGGGTGGTGAGGCCAGAAGTTCAGGGCTGTTGTAAGCAGAACCATTAATGCCAATCAACCAGGTGAGTTAGGTTGAGATAGAGATGCTGCAAGATAAGGGTGGTGAGGCCAGAAGTTCAGGGCTGTTGTAAGCAGAACCATTAATGCCAATCAACCAGGTGAGTTAGGTTGAGATAGAGATGCTGCAAGATAAGGGTGGTGAGGCCAGAAGTTCAGGGCTGTTGTAAGCAGATCCATTAATGCCAATCAACCAGGTGAGTTAGGTTGAGATAGAGATGCTGCAAGATAAGGGTGGTGAGGCCAGAAGTTCAGGGCTGTTGTAAGCAGAACCATTAATGCCAATCAACCAGGTGAGTTAGGTTGAGATAGAGATGCTGCAAGATAAGGGTGGTGAGGCCAGAAGTTCAGGGCTGTTGTAAGCAGATCCATTAATGCCAATCAACCAGGTGAGTTAGGTTGAGATAGAGATGCTGCAAGATAAGGGTGGTGAGGCCAGAAGTTCAGGGCTGTTGTAAGCAGATCCATTAATGCCAATCAACCAGGTGAGTTAGGTTGAGATAGAGATGCTGCAAGATAAGGGTGGTGAGGCCAGAAGTTCAGGGCTGTTGTAAGCAGAACCATTAATGCCAATCAACCAGGTGAGTTAGGTTGAGATAGAGATTCTGCAAGATAAGGGTGGTGAGGCCAGAAGTTCAGGGCTGTTGTAAGCAGATCCATTAATGCCAATCAACCAGGTGAGTTAGGTTGAGATAGAGATGCTGCAAGATAAGGGGGGTGAGGCCAGAAGTTCAGGGCTGTTGTAAGCAGAACCATTAATGCCAATACACCAGGTGAGTTAGGTTGAGATAGAGATGCTGCAAGATAAGGGTGGTGAGGCCAGAAGTTCAGGGCTGTTGTAAGCAGATCCATTAATGCCAATCAACCAGGTGAGTTAGGTTGAGATAGAGATGCTGCAAGATAAGGGTGGTGAGGCCAGAAGTTCAGGGCTGTTGTAAGCAGAACCATTAATGCCAATCAACCAGGTGAGTTAGGTTGAGATAGAGATGCTGCAAGATAAGGGTGGTGAGGCCAGAAGTTCAGGGCTGTTGTAAGCAGATCCATTAATGCCAATCAACCAGGTGAGTTAGGTTGAGATAGAGATGCTGCAAGATAAGGGTGGTGAGGCCAGAAGTTCAGGGCTGTTGTAAGCAGATCCATTAATGCCAATCAACCAGGTGAGTTAGGTTGAGATAGAGATGCTGCAAGATAAGGGTGGTGAGGCCAGAAGTTCAGGGCTGTTGTAAGCAGAACCATTAATGCCAATCAACCAGGTGAGTTAGGTTGAGATAGAGATTCTGCAAGATAAGGGTGGTGAGGCCAGAAGTTCAGGGCTGTTGTAAGCAGATCCATTAATGCCAATCAACCAGGTGAGTTAGGTTGAGATAGAGATGCTGCAAGATAAGGGTGCTGAGGCCAGAAGTTCAGGGCTGTTGTAAGCAGAACCATTAATGCCAATCAACCAGGTGAGTTAGGTTGAGATAGAGATGCTGCAAGATAAGGGTGGTGAGGCCAGAAGTTCAGGGCTGTTGTAAGCAGGTCCATTAATGCCAATCAACCAGGTGAGTTAGGTTGAGATAGAGATGCTGCAAGATAAGGGTGGTGAGGCCAGAAGTTCAGGGCTGTTGTAAGCAGAACCATTAATGCCAATCAACCAGGTGAGTTAGGTTGAGATAGAGATGCTGCAAGATAAGGGTGGTGAGGCCAGAAGTTCAGGGCTCTTGTAAGCAGAACCATTAATGCCAATCAACCAGGTGAGTTAGGTTGAGATAGAGATGCTGCAAGATAAGGGTGGTGAGGCCAGAAGTTCAGGGCTGTTGTAAGCAGATCCATTAATGCCAATCAACCAGGTGAGTTAGGTTGAGATAGAGATGCTGCAAGATAAGGGTGGTGAGGCCAGAAGTTCAGGGCTGTTGTAAGCAGGTCCATTAATGCCAATCAACCAGGTGAGTTAGGTTGAGATAGAGATGCTGCAAGATAAGGGTGGTGAGGCCAGAAGTTCAGGGCTGTTGTAAGCAGGTCCATTAATGCCAATCAACCAGGTGAGTTAGGTTGAGATAGAGATGCTGCAAGATAAGGGTGGTGAGGCCAGAAGTTCAGGGCTGTTGTAAGCAGGTCCATTAATGCCAATCAACCAGGTGAGTTAGGTTGAGATAGAGATGCTGCAAGATAAGGGTGGTGAGGCCAGAAGTTCAGGGCTGTTGTAAGCAGAACCATTAATGCCAATCAACCAGGTGAGTTAGGTTGAGATAGAGATGCTGCAAGATAAGGGTGGTGAGGCCAGAAGTTCAGGGCTCTTGTAAGCAGAACCATTAATGCCAATCAACCAGGTGAGTTAGGTTGAGATAGAGATGCTGCAAGATAAGGGTGGTGAGGCCAGAAGTTCAGGGCTGTTGTAAGCAGATCCATTAATGCCAATCAACCAGGTGAGTTAGGTTGAGATAGAGATGCTGCAAGATAAGGGTGGTGAGGCCAGAAGTTCAGGGCTGTTGTAAGCAGGTCCATTAATGCCAATCAACCAGGTGAGTTAGGTTGAGATAGAGATGCTGCAAGATAAGGGTGGTGAGGCCAGAAGTTCAGGGCTGTTGTAAGCAGATCCATTAATGCCAATCAACCAGGTGAGTTAGGTTGAGATAGAGATGCTGCAAGATAAGGGTGGTGAGGCCAGAAGTTCAGGGCTGTTGTAAGCAGGTCCATTAATGCCAATCAACCAGGTGAGTTAGGTTGAGATAGAGATGCTGCAAGATAAGGGTGGTGAGGCCAGAAGTTCAGGGCTGTTGTAAGCAGAACCATTAATGCCAATCAACCAGGTGAGTTAGGTTGAGATAGAGATGCTGCAAGATAAGGGTGGTGAGGCCAGAAGTTCAGGGCTGTTGTAAGCAGATCCATTAATGCCAATCAACCAGGTGAGTTAGGTTGAGATAGAGATGCTGCAAGATAAGGGTGGTGAGGCCAGAAGTTCAGGGCTGTTGTAAGCAGGTCCATTAATGCCAATCAATCAGGTGAGTTAGGTTGAGATAGAGATGCTGCAAGATAAGGGTGGTGAGGCCAGAAGTTCAGGGCTGTTGTAAGCAGAACCATTAATGCCAATCAACCAGGTGAGTTAGGTTGAGATAGAGATTCTGCAAGATAAGGGTGGTGAGGCCAGAAGTTCAGGGCTGTTGTAAGCAGATCCATTAATGCCAATCAACCAGGTGAGTTAGGTTGAGATAGAGATGCTGCAAGATAAGGGTGCTGAGGCCAGAAGTTCAGGGCTGTTGTAAGCAGAACCATTAATGCCAATCAACCAGGTGAGTTAGGTTGAGATAGAGATGCTGCAAGATAAGGGTGGTGAGGCCAGAAGTTCAGGGCTGTTGTAAGCAGGTCCATTAATGCCAATCAACCAGGAGAGTTAGGTTGAGATAGAGATGCTGCAAGATAAGGGTGGTGAGGCCAGAAGTTCAGGGCTGTTGTAAGCAGATCCATTAATGCCAATCAACCAGGTGAGTTAGGTTGAGATAGAGATGCTGCAAGATAAGGGTGGTGAGGCCAGAAGTTCAGGGCTGTTGTAAGCAGGTCCATTAATGCCAATCAACCAGGTGAGTTAGGTTGAGATAGAGATGCTGCAAGATAAGGGTGGTGAGGCCAGAAGTTCAGGGCTGTTGTAAGCAGAACCATTAATGCCAATCAACCAGGTGAGTTAGGTTGAGATAGAGATGCTGCAAGATAAGGGTGGTGAGGCCAGAAGTTCAGGGCTGTTGTAATCAGATCCATTAATGCCAATCAACCAGGTGAGTTAGGTTGAGATAGAGATGCTGCAAGATAAGGGTGGTGAGGCCAGAAGTTCAGGGCTGTTGTAAGCAGATCCATTAATGCCAATCAACCAGGTGAGTTAGGTTGAGATAGAGATGCTGCAAGATAAGGGTGGTGAGGCCAGAAGTTCAGGGCTGTTGTAAGCAGAACCATTAATGCCAATCAACCAGGTGAGTTAGGTTGAGATAGAGATTCTGCAAGATAAGGGTGGTGAGGCCAGAAGTTCAGGGCTGTTGTAAGCAGATCCATTAATGCCAATCAACCAGGTGAGTTAGGTTGAGATAGAGATGCTGCAAGATAAGGGTGCTGAGGCCAGAAGTTCAGGGCTGTTGTAAGCAGAACCATTAATGCCAATCAACCAGGTGAGTTAGGTTGAGATAGAGATGCTGCAAGATAAGGGTGGTGAGGCCAGAAGTTCAGGGCTGTTGTAAGCAGATCCATTAATGCCAATCAACCAGGTGAGTTAGGTTGAGATAGAGATGCTGCAAGATAAGGGTGGTGAGGCCAGAAGTTCAGGGCTGTTGTAAGCAGAACCATTAATGCCAATCAACCAGGTGAGTTAGGTTGAGATAGAGATGCTGCAAGATAAGGGTGGTGAGGCCAGAAGTTCAGGGCTGTTGTAAGCAGATCCATTAATGCCAATCAACCAGGTGAGTTAGGTTGAGATAGAGATGCTGCAAGATAAGGGTGGTGAGGCCAGAAGTTCAGGGCTGTTGTAAGCAGGTCCATTAATGCCAATCAACCAGGTGAGTTAGGTTGAGATAGAGATGCTGCAAGATAAGGGTGGTGAGGTCAGAAGTTCAGGGCTGTTGTAAGCAGAACCATTAATGCCAATCAACCAGGTGAGTTAGGTTGAGATAGAGATGCTGCAAGATAAGGGTGGTGAGGCCAGAAGTTCAGGGCTCTTGTAAGCAGAACCATTAATGCCAATCAACCAGGTGAGTTAGGTTGAGATAGAGATGCTGCAAGATAAGGGTGGTGAGGCCAGAAGTTCAGGGCTGTTGTAAGCAGGTCCATTAATGCCAATCAACCAGGTGAGTTAGGTTGAGATAGAGATGCTGCAAGATAAGGGTGGTGAGGCCAGAAGTTCAGGGCTGTTGTAAGCAGGTCCATTAATGCCAATCAACCAGGTGAGTTAGGCTGAGATAGAGATGCTGCAAGATAAGGGTGGTGAGGCCAGAAGTTCAGGGCTGTTGTAAGCAGGTCCATTAATGCCAATCAACCAGGTGAGTTAGGTTGAGATAGAGATGCTGCAAGATAAGGGTGGTGAGGCCAGAAGTTCAGGGCTGTTGTAAGCAGAACCATTAATGCCAATCAACCAGGTGAGTTAGGTTGAGATAGAGATGCTGCAAGATAAGGGTGGTGAGGCCAGAAGTTCAGGGCTCTTGTAAGCAGAACCATTAATGCCAATCAACCAGGTGAGTTAGGTTGAGATAGAGATGCTGCAAGATAAGGGTGGTGAGGCCAGAAGTTCAGGGCTGTTGTAAGCAGATCCATTAATGCCAATCAACCAGGTGAGTTAGGTTGAGATAGAGATGCTGCAAGATAAGGGTGGTGAGGCCAGAAGTTCAGGGCTGTTGTAAGCAGGTCCATTAATGCCAATCAACCAGGTGAGTTAGGTTGAGATAGAGATGCTGCAAGATAAGGGTGGTGAGGCCAGAAGTTCAGGGCTGTTGTAAGCAGATCCATTAATGCCAATCAACCAGGTGAGTTAGGTTGAGATAGAGATGCTGCAAGATAAGGGTGGTGAGGCCAGAAGTTCAGGGCTGTTGTAAGCAGGTCCATTAATGCCAATCAACCAGGTGAGTTAGGTTGAGATAGAGATGCTGCAAGATAAGGGTGGTGAGGCCAGAAGTTCAGGGCTGTTGTAAGCAGAACCATTAATGCCAATCAACCAGGTGAGTTAGGTTGAGATAGAGATGCTGCAAGATAAGGGTGGTGAGGCCAGAAGTTCAGGGCTGTTGTAAGCAGATCCATTAATGCCAATCAACCAGGTGAGTTAGGTTGAGATAGAGATGCTGCAAGATAAGGGTGGTGAGGCCAGAAGTTCAGGGCTGTTGTAAGCAGATCCATTAATGCCAATCAACCAGGTGAGTTAGGTTGAGATAGAGATGCTGCAAGATAAGGGTGGTGAGGCCAGAAGTTCAGGGCTGTTGTAAGCAGAACCATTAATGCCAATCAACCAGGTGAGTTAGGTTGAGATAGAGATTCTGCAAGATAAGGGTGGTGAGGCCAGAAGTTCAGGGCTGTTGTAAGCAGATCCATTAATGCCAATCAACCAGGTGAGTTAGGTTGAGATAGAGATGCTGCAAGATAAGGGTGCTGAGGCCAGAAGTTCAGGGCTGTTGTAAGCAGAACCATTAATGCCAATCAACCAGGTGAGTTAGGTTGAGATAGAGATGCTGCAAGATAAGGGTGGTGAGGCCAGAAGTTCAGGGCTGTTGTAAGCAGATCCATTAATGCCAATCAACCAGGTGAGTTAGGTTGAGATAGAGATGCTGCAAGATAAGGGTGGTGAGGCCAGAAGTTCAGGGTTGTTGTAAGCAGAACCATTAATGCCAATCAACCAGGTGAGTTAGGTTGAGATAGAGATGCTGCAAGATAAGGGTGGTGAGGCCAGAAGTTCAGGGCTGTTGTAAGCAGATCCATTAATGCCAATCAACCAGGTGAGTTAGGTTGAGATAGAGATGCTGCAAGATAAGGGTGGTGAGGCCAGAAGTTCTGGGCTGTTGTAAGCAGATCCATTAATGCCAATCAACCAGGTGAGTTAGGTTGAGATAGAGATGCTGCAAGATAAGGGTGGTGAGGCCAGAAGTTCAGGGCTGTTGTAAGCAGAACCATTAATGCCAATCAACCAGGTGAGTTAGGTTGAGATAGAGATTCTGCAAGATAAGGGTGGTGAGGCCAGAAGTTCAGGGCTGTTGTAAGCAGATCCATTAATGCCAATCAACCAGGTGAGTTAGGTTGAGATAGAGATGCTGCAAGATAAGGGTGCTGAGGCCAGAAGTTCAGGGCTGTTGTAAGCAGAACCATTAATGCCAATCAACCAGGTGAGTTAGGTTGAGATAGAGATGCTGCAAGATAAGGGTGGTGAGGCCAGAAGTTCAGGGCTGTTGTAAGCAGGTCCATTAATGCCAATCAACCAGGTGAGTTAGGTTGAGATAGAGATGCTGCAAGATAAGGGTGGTGAGGCCAGAAGTTCAGGGCTGTTGTAAGCAGAACCATTAATGCCAATCAACCAGGTGAGTTAGGTTCAGATAGAGATTCTGCAAGATAAGGGTGGTGAGGCCAGAAGTTCAGGGCTGTTGTAAGCAGATCCATTAATGCCAATCAACCAGGTGAGTTAGGTTGAGATAGAGATGCTGCAAGATAAGGGTGCTGAGGCCAGAAGTTCAGGGCTGTTGTAAGCAGAACCATTAATGCCAATCAACCAGGTGAGTTAGGTTGAGATAGAGATGCTGCAAGATAAGGGTGGTGAGGCCAGAAGTTCAGGGCTGTTGTAAGCAGGTCCATTAATGCCAATCAACCAGGTGAGTTAGGTTGAGATAGAGATGCTGCAAGATAAGGGTGGTGAGGCCAGAAGTTCAGGGCTGTTGTAAGCAGAACCATTAATGCCAATCAACCAGGTGAGTTAGGTTGAGATAGAGATGCTGCAAGATAAGGGTGGTGAGGCCAGAAGTTCAGAGCTCTTGTAAGCAGAACCATTAATGCCAATCAACCAGGTGAGTTAGGTTGAGATAGAGATGCTGCAAGATAAGGGTGGTGAGGCCAGAAGTTCAGGGCTGTTGTAAGCAGATCCATTAATGCCAATCAACCAGGTGAGTTAGGTTGAGATAGAGATGCTGCAAGATAAGGGTGGTGAGGCCAGAAGTTCAGGGCTGTTGTAAGCAGGTCCATTAATGCCAATCAACCAGGTGAGTTAGGTTGAGATAGAGATGCTGCAAGATAAGGGTGGTGAGGCCAGAAGTTCAGGGCTGTTGTAAGCAGGTCCATTAATGCCAATCAACCAGGTGAGTTAGGTTGAGATAGAGATGCTGCAAGATAAGGGTGGTGAGGCCAGAAGTTCAGGGCTGTTGTAAGCAGGTCCATTAATGCCAATCAACCAGGTGAGTTAGGTTGAGATAGAGATGCTGCAAGATAAGGGTGGTGAGGCCAGAAGTTCAGGGCTGTTGTAAGCAGAACCATTAATGCCAATCAACCAGGTGAGTTAGGTTGAGATAGAGATGCTGCAAGATAAGGGTGGTGAGGCCAGAAGTTCAGGGCTCTTGTAAGCAGAACCATTAATGCCAATCAACCAGGTGAGTTAGGTTGAGATAGAGATGCTGCAAGATAAGGGTGGTGAGGCCAGAAGTTCAGGGCTCTTGTAAGCAGAACCATTAATGCCAATCAACCAGGTGAGTTAGGTTGAGATAGAGATGCTGCAAGATAAGGGTGGTGAGGCCAGAAGTTCAGGGCTGTTGTAAGCAGATCCATTAATGCCAATCAACCAGGTGAGTTAGGTTGAGATAGAGATGCTGCAAGATAAGGGTGGTGAGGCCAGAAGTTCAGGGCTGTTGTAAGCAGAACCATTAATGCCAATCAACCAGGTGAGTTAGGTTGAGATAGAGATGCTGCAAGATAAGGGTGGTGAGGCCAGAAGTTCAGGGCTGTTGTAAGCAGATCCATTAATGCCAATCAACCAGGTGAGTTAGGTTGAGATAGAGATGCTGCAAGATAAGGGTGGTGAGGCCAGAAGTTCAGGGCTGTTGTAAGCAGGTCCATTAATGCCAATCAACCAGGTGAGTTAGGTTGAGATAGAGATGCTGCAAGATAAGGGTGGTGAGGCCAGAAGTTCAGGGCTGTTGTAAGCAGAACCATTAATGCCAATCAACCAGGTGTGTTAGGTTGAGATAGAGATGCTGCAAGATAAGGGTGGTGAGGCCAGAAGTTCAGGGCTCTTGTAAGCAGAACCATTAATGCCAATCAACCAGGTGAGTTAGGTTGAGATAGAGATGCTGCAAGATAAGGGTGGTGAGGCCAGAAGTTCAGGGCTGTTGTAAGCAGATCCATTAATGCCAATCAACCAGGTGAGTTAGGTTGAGATAGAGATGCTGCAAGATAAGGGTGGTGAGGCCAGAAGTTCAGGGCTGTTGTAAGCAGATCCATTAATGCCAATCAACCAGGTGAGTTAGGTTGAGATAGAGATGCTGCAAGATAAGGGTGGTGAGGCCAGAAGTTCAGGGCTGTTGTAAGCAGAACCATTAATGCCAATCAACCAGGTGAGTTAGGTTGAGATAGAGATTCTGCAAGATAAGGGTGGTGAGGCCAGAAGTTCAGGGCTGTTGTAAGCAGATCCATTAATGCCAATCAACCAGGTGAGTTAGGTTGAGATAGAGATGCTGCAAGATAAGGGTGCTGAGGCCAGAAGTTCAGGGCTGTTGTAAGCAGAACCATTAATGCCAATCAACCAGGTGAGTTAGGTTGAGATAGAGATGCTGCAAGATAAGGGTGGTGAGGCCAGAAGTTCAGGGCTGTTGTAAGCAGGTCCATTAATGCCAATCAACCAGGTGAGTTAGGTTGAGATAGAGATGCTGCAAGATAAGGGTGGTGAAGCCAGAAGTTCAGGGCTGTTGTAAGCAGAACCATTAATGCCAATCAACCAGGTGAGTTAGGTTGAGATAGAGATACTGCAAGATAAGGGTGGTGAGGCCAGAAGTTCAGGGCTGTTGTAAGCAGGTACATAGTCTGTGGTAGCTGGAAATAATAAAGGCCTGGAATGCTGTAAGATAGAATGGTTGGGAAAGCCCAACTAGCGGCAGACAAAAATGAATGTGCATGTAACTCAATACATAATCCATCCAAGCACCCTGACCACAATGGCCCGAGACCTGTGTTTCTCATCCTCCTCGTCCTCCATACGTTCGGCAAGAATTCACTGGATTATAAAAGGGAGTGTAAACATTAACTGGGCCTCCATACCTACTTAATATTTAGAGAAAATAAATTCAGAATTACTACAATGTTCATAAAAATTATTCAGACTAAGTTCATATTATTGAAACAATTAAAACGACATCAGGTTTATTATAAATTTATGTGAACTTGTTATATTAAATTGAAGAGTGCGCGGCAATGCAATGAAGAAAAGGTCAAGGTCATGGAGATATATAGAATCTATTCAAGGTCATGAAGGTATATAAATCTGCCCTTGGTCACATGAACAGAGTAGCAGAGGACTACAATAGACATTTTAAATATGTAAAAACAGACGAAACATGAATTAAAAAACTTTATTCAAATTAAATAGGAACTAAATTTTTCTTTCACTTTTTGACTCGATGGCCTCCCAATATGGATGCCCGGGGCTGCCGCACCCTCTGCCCCCTCATATGGTTGATGCTGTTGTGCAAGGTTTTTATATTCGGCACCATCGATGTCAATGATAGTTAAAGATCACTCCCCACCTTTTCACAATGTTGGGTCTATTACTATGTTAATTCATTTATATTAATATATTAATATTTTATTTTATTAATATTTGAAATTAATATTATTAATATATTAAATTAATTTATGTAATAAATTAAAATCTTTATATAATTTTCCTTTATATATATATAATCCTTCCTTTATATATCCTTCTCAGTTTTTATTCAACTTTTACAATCAAAACATCTAGTAAAGTAAAAGGGACGCTAAAACTTACATTGCTTGATCTTGTTTTCTGCTAATTTTAAAGTTATTTTTCTATTTTTAGCATTTTAATATGGCATAGATTACTGTCGACACTCCAATTCTCAGTTGTAACAACCATTCTGAAGTGAAATTACTCTATGGACCACTAAAATATTACCGTGGGCACCCAAGTTGCTATTTTTTTGTGCAGACACCCTGTAATGTTACATGGACCTCAGGGTCGATATAGACCCCAGTTAAGAACTACTGGCATAGATAATACAAGTTATTGACTCTTTCTTACACCATTTTTGCAGAGACACTCTTAAAAACATTCCTGGAATTCACAATTTCTTTCAAGAACATTCCTTGAAATTTTCTCTACATGAAAATATTCCCGATAGAATAAAAATTTCTAATTCATTTTGTTTGTCTATTTTCTCAATCATTTCAACATTTTCTATTCTTGTTTGTCAACCAATGAACCCTGATTTCATAAAAACAACAGGTTGACCCAAACCTTGTGAAGGAAATTGGGTAAACAAAACTGTTTTGGAGACTGTCAATTGTTGTGTGCTAGTATGAAGTCATAAGACATTATGACTGAGTGTTTCACCATTCAAACCATGCCAAATTAGTCTCCCTTTCCCAGAAATAGTAACTTTGATCCGTTCAACATAGTTGCAGAATAAACCACAGTTTCTCTCTGTGGGCGTTGGCGAAACACAAGTGTATCTGAGCAGGAATCTGCAACAGGGATTAACTAGGCACCCTAGTAGGTAAGTATACCCAGAAACAAGCAACCATTATATATATATATATATATATATATATATATATATATATATATATATACATAATTATTTATTCAAAAATTATAACATAAATATGTTATAAAATCACTACAAAAATAGGCATTTTGTTTCAACACTTCTGGTGTCTTATCAAGTGATGGTGTTGAATGTAGAATACAGTGTTTTAAAAGGTTCAAATCAATCAAACACCCCTCGCTAGGGGAAATGCTGTTACATAAGATGGAATGACCAATCAGAATACAAGTATATGAGAATTCAAAAAACTTGACAACGGAATTAGGTTATAATAATAATTTAATGCTTTAATGTTAGGGTTAGACTAGAATAGAATTTTATATATATATATATATATATATATATATATATATATATATATATATATATAAAGAGAAGAGGTTGTAGTTGTTCCAACGAGAGAAAAGTGTATTTATTAAAAAGAAGAGGGAAACCACAAATGTATTTGGTTGTAATGTGGATTTTTAAAAAATATATATTATGCTTTATTTTCCATAATTTTTGCAACACACGTTTCGGGTCTCACAACCTTCTTCAGGCAAAGAGTGGATATTTCCACATATTATTAAAATGAATTAATTTTCCTTATATTTTTCGATGTTAAACATTCTCAGTGTTAAACATTCTCTTTTTCGTGTGATAGTGACACAAATGTTTTTTGAACTGGCAGTGAGAAAGTTCTTCTGCGAGAGGGGTAATAAAACAATTAAGATTGTTCAGAGAAAGATTGAAGAAAGATATCTGTATTCTTATCTTTTAATGACCCCTGTGTGTTCTTAGATCTATAGCGAAGAAAACGGCGACTAACCTTGTCAAACTAAGCGACAGCGCGTCGCGTGTATTCTACGACGGAAAATGTGGCGAAAAAGAAAATTACTTACCAAACAAAAGGGCACATATTCAGTATGACATGCTAAAGATGGAATATTTGAATTAAAAAACAAGTCCATCGCAGGAGTCGCAATAAAAGTATTTTGATATGCAAAATACAGAACACCCTCTCCCAGCTGTCAACGAATGGAAAAAATGTTAGGCCGATAAAAGCAGTTGGTGTTCTCGAATCTGGGAATTTGGGGGCATTTTGGCTACCGCGTTTGTTGGAGAACAAGTTAGTTTTTCTGACTGGTTGCGTGCATTGTGATTTGTGAGATAGTACCTGCGAATCGAGTTTTCGGCATTTCTTTCTGCCCCCGATGTTCAAGTGTGAACTTAGTGATTTATTCTCTGTGACGTGGAAATAATCTGCGATAAACATTTCCTTTGCAACACCAGTTTACATACAAGATCTATTTCCATTTTTTGTATTGTGTTTTTGTCAGTATGCATATGTATATGTATATTCCCTCTCTATATATACATACTGTCTTATTATAAGGAATTAGTATACACACATACACATATATATATACATACATACACACACTTCCTATATTGTGTAGGGTTCGTGTGTGTGCTTGTAAGCAGTCTTGATTTTCCCAATATGTGTGTATATATATATATCAGTATGCATATGTATATTCCCTCTAAATACATACATACATACATACTGTCTTATTATAAGGAATTAGTATACACACATATACACACATACATACATACATACACATACATACATATATACATACATACATATACACACACTTCCTATGTTGTGTAGGGTTTGTGTGTGTGCTTGTGAGTACTCTATTGTTTTTGCCAATATATGTATACATATTCATGCTCCACAGATACCCGCATGTGAGTGTGTGTGCATGCAGGCGAGTGGTTCGGCCACTGTATTTGGCCATTATGTGTGCATGTTGTGTGTGGGGTTATGATCTATTTAGTGCTGGTTTAAATTTGTTTATGAAGTTTTTTCTTGTATTTGTAGGTAAGAATAATTGCCTGTTTGATATATTGGCATAATTTTAAATTCACCCTGGTTACATTTATCAATGTGTTGTGATGCAAAGAGTTTTCTGTTGTCTGGTAATTTTATGTTGCTTTTGTGGAGGGAAACTCTGTTGTTTAGTTGTTGGCTGATACCTGTATATGACTTCTTGCATTTTGTGCATTTGAGTGCATAACTCATATTTTGGAGTTGCAGTTTAAATTTTTATTTATTATGAATGTCGTTTTGGAGTTTTCAAAAGTGTAGGCATTTCCTTCTATAATGATGTCACAAACCCCAGATCTTGTTTTGTTGCATTTTATGACTCCCTGTATTGTGTGTTGGTTAAATTTGGATGAGGTTAATATAAGTTTCAGGTTTTTGGATTTTGCTCTTTTTTTTTTGCATTTGCTTTTAATTATTTTGGTTGTTTTTAGTATATTTTTCAGTTTGTCATTCTTGCTAATTAAGTTTTTTGTAATTTCTTTAAATAGTTCTGGATTGTTCTTGTTTTGTGTCGAAACATGTGCTAGAGTTTGTTCAATTTTATGTTTCTTTGGATTTCGTAGTTGGTCTAAAAGAATTTTTTTGCCAGATCTCAAAAATGATACTTAGATGATTGTTTCATTTTCTGGAAATCCTCATGGTATGATATTAACCAAATCTACACACTACTTCAGAACTTACACCCAAAAATCAAATTCACCCAAGAATATAATTTCAACGAATTACTATTTTTAGATATACTCATTAGAAATAAAAACAATCACAGATATCTACCACAAACCTACAGACAAGCAACAATATCTTTATTTCAAGAGCCATCACCCAAAAATCTGCCTGAAATCCATCCCCTATTCTCTAGCATGTAGGGTTTATTCTCTAGTGACTGATAAACACCTCCGAAAAACCTGCCTAGAAGAACTACACAGAACTCTAAAAAAACGAGGATACCCCACAACACTAATAAACAAAGGTTTTAAACTCACAAAAACAATGTATGTAAAATAAAAGCCAGTAGTACCCGTTGGACAACACGATAGAGATCAAACTCACATTGTCCATAACTCCTAAACAGTAATAGAACATAAAATTTTAATGTCATTTTCAAAATAATCAGACAATTTCACACCATAATGGAACATTTTCATTGCCGTTGGCTTTTTGGTGCTTATACAGCAAATTAACCAAAGTTGGTTTATTCCTTAATGTCCCTTGAGTACTTGTGCTAGAGAAAGTCTTCAAGTCTGTAATTCAAACATGCAGAAATGACCCCTAGGGATAAAAGTCACTTTGAGGTTCTGATAACTATGCTTGCAGCTATGAAGAACACTTGCATAAATTGATTATAAACAGAATGAAGCAGGAATTGAATTTGGCATACTGCATTCAAATTCTACATCAATACCTCTTATTCCATTTGTACCTTGTGAGGCAATCAATTACTAAAACACAAATAAAAAAAGCTTTTAAAAAAATAAGGAAAACTTAAATTTTTATTCTTTCAGGCATGCAATTTTGATTTTATTTCTCATTTTTACTGCTATATTTGGAATCGCACATTCATTTTAAACTTCATGCATTGTGCAGTAATAAATTCAAGTGAAGCTTCCACACATGACTACTTGAGGCAAACGTATGTGTTATGAGACATTACCTATGACAACAGAGTGAACTCTTCCTGACACTATAAATACTGCGCCTCTCAAGAGAGAGGGACGAGACGGAATCGAGTTGAGCCAATAGTAGTTCACTCCAAACCAGACTGACAGTCATACTAACACCTTCCACATCTTGTATTATTATTCTGTTTAATATATCTTTGTTATTTCTACTCTTGTGTTCGTGTTGTTCTTCCTTGGTCCTAACCTTGGACCATAACAGTATGTAAAAAAAAAGCCTGTAATAGCAGTCAGACAACACGATAGAGATCAAACTCACATTGTCCATAACTCCTAAACAGTAATAGAGCATAAAATTTTAACGTCATTTTCAAAATAATCAGGCAATTTCACACCATAATGGAACATTTTCATTACCATGAGCTTTTGGCGCTTATACTGCAAATTAACCCAACCTAAATATATTTTTCTGGATTGAAATAACCTACAAAAGGTTGATAAGCCATAAAAAACAGAAATCGATCAATCATGGCTTCTCTTTTATTTATTGTCTTCAGTTTTCCTATCAAGTTAGACACTAATTTCCTGTTCTCGTTTACTTGTTCATTTGTTCTTCAGTTTTCATGGCTTTGAAACAGACATCATAATACAAAATAGAGGAAATCTCCAATAGCCAGAATCAATTTTCTGGATATTAAGATTAAGTAAAGAATTGAAAGAACAATCGAAATAATCTTAGAGAGAGAGAGAAAGAGATCATCAAACTGAAAATCTGAGGTTCAATTCCTTGCTAGGTAAAATTATTCATTAATTGAATTATCCTATCCCTGGTTAATATCTGTGGAAATGGGTTTGTTACTTTGGCTGGAGAGAAGTCAATTATGGATGAAATGGATTGTCCTAAATTTCTATTCATGTATTTCGTCTCTACAAAGTCGGTTATTATGTTGTGCTATTATTAAGTCATATCGTTCAATTTATCCTGATTGGGAAATAAGGTCTTAATCACATCCCTTCATTGAATTTGTTTTGACCGCGTTTCTACTGGTAGTATATACTAGTCTTGCTTTAGATTGTGCAGTCCGTGTCTTTCAGAGAAGCCAGTTGCAGGATTGACCTGAAAATGACCTCCGAGTCTGGTACCAACAACCATGCAGCTTTCGAAGTCACTTAAATCACTTTAATTCCCAAAATAATGCATGAAATGAAATTCAACAGCTAGTGATATCTGTGTTTAATTGCTACCATGTCACTGGCTGATTAGAGATTTGCATAAAAGAGCATTTACTCACTAGATATCTAATTAAGTGGCCAGTAAGTGTATGTGTTTAATATTCACCACTGAATTAGTGAATTGAGTGCATTGACAAGGAAGAAATTTATGTTGAAAAATAAATATTTATTTTATAAATATTTACTTTGCACATATATGCTTTTTATCATTAGGCTACAGACTTAATATATATATATATATATATATATATATATATATATATATAAGTAATGAAAATCTTGGTAATCCATATGGATAATCCCAAGGAGGATGACATCCAGAGAGCTCAGTGTTAAATAAGAGTAATTAATTCAATGAAAACAGACAATTTTAAGGGTTCATTGGTTATAATTTATTTCCTCAGGGAATTTCTTTTTCCCTGGCTCATCAAACCAGACTTGCAAGGGTGAAAAAATAAATTTAAATTTACATAAATATATATATATATATATATGGTAAACTCTCCCCCGTCGTATTCAATGTATGAGAGTCAAGCAGCTCAGTTGCTAGGAACTGACATCCCAGACACCAACCAGCACATATGACTTGATTATAGTGGTGAAGGGTTTGTGCAGAACCAACCACACTTTTTAAAAAACCAAAAACAGAGACCTGGTGCACTATGGGTGACAAGATCCTCAAACATCCCGTTACAAGTTTTGAATTCAGAGTTTTCTTTCTCCTAGACCAGTTGCCATCCAAGGCTATAAAACCCAGTCTGTCCTGCTAATTAGCCATAGCTGGAGGGTGAAGAAGAGGATTAATACCTTTCCGAAGGGTATTAGCACATAAGTGAATGTAATGGATTTGACTGGAATTCAAACCTGACTTTCTGATTCCTCAATCCAACCCACTATCCACTACTCCACCGTGCCTCCTATATATATATATATATATATATATATATATATATATATATATATATATATATATATATAAACACACACAGAATTTAGTATCGTGACCATATTAAGTTAAAAAAAATTGGATGAAATCTAATACTACTAAATCTGACATTATCACTTCATGAACAAACATTAAAAATCACTTGTCATACTTGTTACAGCAATTTCAAATATCTAAATCCAAATATAGAGCCTTCTCATGCCTGTGGGAGGAGCCCCTGCCTCTCGTGATGAGTGAACAGAATGATTACAAAAAGACTTTTCTACAAAACTCTTGAGTCAGGGTGCTGAATATAACATCAGTCAATTAAGTGACAAATTTTATATTTGTAATAATCCTATATATATATATATATATATATATATATATATATATATATATGTTGGTCACACCACAAACTCGCTTTCACAATGCTTGACACTACATTTGAATGATAACTCTTAACATTTTTAGGCATTTAAAACAACATGCCTGGCCGCATACAAAATTCCGGAAAATCCTTGTTGACAACACAATTACACTTAAATTAAAATTCTTGAAGCTATATACATAAAACAGTTGAAACCTAACCTAAACAAAATAAACTATGAAATGCCCACAAATATTCTTAAATACCTATAATTGGTAACAGAAGCCATTGGTTTATACCAACGGCTTCCCATACTTAATACTTCTCATTTTCGCTCTCGCGTGGTCATGTGTGACGTCATGAGCTACAGTGCAATTTTTGCTTCCAGCGTCTTATATGCACAAGTTTGTCATTGCTTGGAAATCTTCCATGTAAACAAAAACAGACTATCATCACTGTTTTGTCCGTGTATTGCTTAATATATTGTAATGTAATTGCCATTTTTGATAATGGCTTATGTAAGCTGAAAGCTTAGATAGGATTAAAAAATATGTATCAATATTGTGATTTTCTTTCTTCATTTAATGATAATGTTATTAAGCTTATCAGACAATATGAAAAGAATTTACATAAAATAAATAGACAACACTTGTTTATATTATTTAATGAAACATGCATCAAAATATATATATATATATATATATATATATATATATATAATTTTATTTTCTTAAGGGTACAGAATTTTATTATAGAAATAAAAATGGCAAGACATGATTGAAAAAAAAATTAACCAGACAAACAGTTAATTTTAAAAAAAATCATAAATGGTAAATCTCATCTTGCCATATGGAAAGACTATATTGAATCCATGTGAGACAATTTTTCTCTCCAGAATCGGTCTTACATATCTATAAGTCTACCATTCACTCACACTTAAAATATTGCTGCCACATATGGTTCAGTGCCCCTGCTATTTACCTTGAGCTCCTTCATAAAATCTAAAGAAGAATCAGCAATATTATCGGTCCTGATCTGGCAGCTCGGCTTCAGTCACTTACCTACTGCCATAAGGTTGCCTCTCTGTGCCTTTTCTATAAATACTTTCATGATAATTGTTCAGATGAGCTCTTCACTACAGTACCTAGACTTTATGAATTTAAGCTCAGTACTAGACTGGTGTTAACATCTCATCAATTCACAGTTGAGCTGGCTAGATAAAGCCGTAAAGAATCAGCAATATCATTGGTCCTCATCTGGCAGCTCGGCTTCAGTCACTTACCTACTGCCATAAGGTTGCCTCTCTGTGCCTTTTCTATAAATACTTTCATGATAATTGTTCGGTTGAACTCTTTGCTATGGTACCTAGACTTTATGAATTTAAGTGCAATATGAGACTGGCATTAAGAGCTGATCAATCTACAGTTGAGCTGGCTAGATATAGCTGTAAATCCTATGCTAACAGTTTCTTTTCTTGCATTCTCACCTATGGAGCTTCATTCTAGCTCCATGCTTTCCAGCCAACTTTAATCTTTGAAAATTTAAATACAATGTCAAACAACAAATTTACATATAATCAATTTAGGTCTTTACAAATAAAATTAATGTATTTTGGTTGTCTTTGAAGTAATTGCTCAGTCTTAAAATGTTCCATTCCTTTATCAAGTATAAAAGAGGTGAGGGAGAAAGGTAGAGATAATAATAATGATCCCTTGACGTTTGTCAAGGGACATGTTAATACACTCATCTCCTCCTCTCTGGTGACAAGCAAACTTGCCTGTCTTTTGTTTTATTTGTGGTGCTTGAAAAGGTCATTTGGGAATTCACTCCCAGATATGATTCAGGCCTTTCCATTGGACAATGAGCAAATTTCGCGTCGGCTCGCGAAAAGGTCTGTAAAAGAATTTGTTTCTGAGAATTGAAGATTATTTGAATTTTGTTTTTAAATGTTTCCTAGTTTTCTATTGGCCAAAAAACATTTCGCATCAAGGTGTGAAATTTCACGAGTTTTGTTTTGGATTTGCTTTTGCATGTGTGTTAAGCAAAGTTTGTAAATTCGAGTGTTTTTAATTTCTAACAAAATCAATGAGTCGGTGCTTAGCATTTGAATTTTTAAAATCTAGATCTTGTTTTGTTCGCTACACAATTCTTCCATGCTCTGTAACCCCTTGTGTCTTAGTGACTTTACTGCCTTGCATGGGGTGATACCGACTTTTAAAAAAATTCTCACTGTTTTTTAGCCATGTATAATAATTTTCTCTTATTTAAAGTACAAAACAACTACTTTTTGGTCCAATTTAAAAAATTATCAGAGGTGTCTTCAAACTTTTGAACTGTAGTGTATATTATAATATATATAATTATTAAATGTCTTTTTGATAGAAAAGGTTATGCCAAAAATACTATACTTTCAAAATATATATGAGAACAGGAAGAAAACGAACTCCACCAACATTAAATGGGAAATCATTAAAAGGTCACCTCCTTGAAATGCAAGGTTGTAAAAGAAAGCCAGAAGAACGGATAAAACATAAATTGTTAGAAGACAACGTGTATGGTCATCAGTAGAAGGAACAACCCAGCATGTGAACTACAAACTAGGGAAACTAAAATCAAACAGGTACAAAATTTTAGATATCTAGGAAGTGTTTTAATAGAGGACAGAAAATGTGATACCAAAATCCAAAGGCACATTGGAATAGCAAAAGGTGCCTTCCAAAAGCTAAGCAATGTATTAAGAAACAGGAAAATTTCATTAGAAACAAAGTAAAGAGTACAGAATTGTTACATACTTTTTATCCTCCTATATGGCAGTGAATGTTGGACAATTTCATCACAGATGAAGAAGAGACCTGAGGCAACATTAATGTGGTTCTACAGAAGGATGCTAAGCCTACCATGGGCTGAACATTGAATCAATGACAAAGTTTTAGGGACAAATGGAAACAAAAAGAACATTAGAATCACAAAGAGACAACTGAAATTTTTAGGGGGCATAATAAGGAAAAAGGGCTTGAAGAATTTGACATTTACTGAACATATTGAAGGGAAGAGAGACAGATGAAAACATTGAATAACCTAATACCTAACAAATAAATAATTGGCAGAACAGGATTTTGGAGGGATAACAAAAAGACAAAATTTATTTAAGAGATATAGTAAAAATTTATTAAATCTACAAAAAATAGGAAATTATGGAGAGCCATGCTTGCAATCATCCTGAAGGGATATGGCATGTACAAGAAAAGCACATGGCATCTTGACTTCAATCAAATTTGAATGCAGTACTAGATTGGCAGGTAGGTCTCATGATCATTTTATTGTTGAAATAATAATATTAAGATGTAAATGTAAGTTCTATTCTCACTTGTGGAACTCTCTTTTAGCTTCCTGTCAACTATGATCTTCAAAACTTTAAATTCAATATCAATTGTCATCTTATGTCTTTTTGAAACCAATTCTTTTATTGTCCTTTTTTCTCAATAATGCTTTCTCAGTTTTTTTCACTTTTAGTAACCCCTTGCATCTTAGTGGCTTTATCACATTGTTTGGGACTAAAAGATTAAAAAAAAGTTGACATCTTTTAAGTCATACTTAAATCCAATCTAGCCAGTCAGTTAAATGCCATACATGATACATGCTTGGGAAACCATGTCTCCTTTGAATCATGACTGACCAGCCAGGTTTTCCTATATTGCATCTCTTTTTCTCGGCCGGTGATTGGTGACATCAACACAGAGAATTTTAACTTTTTTTATTAAAAATTTATTTACTATTTTATTAATGTCAACATGTATTAACTATCTAGTGAGGGGGATGACCAACCCCACTGGGGAGCCATTCCAGACATGAAAGTGAATACATCTATATTTCTTGACATGTAAGAACCAACTCACTGAAAAACCTTTCTCTATCTATCATTTCCACGCTAGCTAAGCCAATCAAAATCGACTTCCCATATTATGACTTGCATCTGACTCCAAAGGTCAACCTCAGGAAGTCAGAGCAGAGATACACTTCCTCTAAAAAATAATAGTCTACTAAACTATTATTTAACATCCACAGTAGGTTACTGTTTTTTTCTTTGATAGATCGGTTACTAACCAAGGCTATAAGACTCAGGCTGTCCTGTTATTCAACCCATAGCTGGGGAGAGAAGAGATGGATCCATTCATATCTCAAGGTTGTTTGTGCATAAGAGAATGTAATGAACCCAAATGGAATTCGAACACGGCTCTCTGTTTCCTCGTTTCAAACCGATATCTACTAGACCACGGCACATATCCAATTTAACAACACACAAATTCATGCAATCGATGCACAAAAGAGGAAAGATCATCAGAGAAATTGCCATGAAAATATTTATAAAGACAGAGGGAAGCCATGACATATTAGTGAGAAAGTGAGTGAAGTCGAGATGCCAGGTCAGGATTGATAATATTGCAGATCCTTAGAATTTTGTCAAGAATCTCAAGATATATAGTAAGAGGTAAATCTACTATCTAAACCTCCTGATGAGCAGATAACATTTCTGCAAAACTCCAAATCAGGAAGATAAGTTTGAACCCGTTCTATGACAATTTCTCTGTTTCAAGATGTTTATCGAAAGTGATCAGGAAATGTCAACTGTAAAGGTGAGTTATTACATGAACGATTGGTTTCAGCATGGTCATGGTGCTGAGACGAGGCAACTCCACATTTTGTTTGCTTTCGTTTTTTCTGAAAAGATGACTTGCAAAGTTGGAATGATATCTTTGAGCATTTTAGAAATATGAGAATTACTCGTGCATTAATTATGCTTGTTGAAATCCACACCGTATTTAGTATTGTTATCACTAATATTGCTTGTTTCGATTTACAAACTCTATGTTTCGTTCAATTCCACAACCAATCGATGAAATTTGAATAAGCTTTTTTGTTTGGAAAGATTCTTCGCCTCAAACCCTACTTGACAGTTTAATAATTTCTTTAATTTAATTTTACAGGACTTTATGGTAAACAATATTTTTTAATAAAATTTTTTTTCTAACGGCGAAGAATAAATTCTTAGAGTTTCTTATTCTTGAGCATGCAACATACAACTGACCAAGCTTAAATATTTCTTTCTGGAGCCAAATTCCAACTTTTGGAAGCATTTGGCTTTGTGTTTTGTTTATAGTTCTTACAAATGATGAGTGAACGGGAAACTCAATTCTTGTACATAAATAAATATGCAACAAACAATATTGCATTTTTATTAAATAAGTATTCGTTATTTTAATCATTAAATTGTTTTTAAAATAATGGGAGTATTTTGTATGTTAAGTAATAAAACATTTAATTTTTCCAAAAACATTAATGAAAATTTATTGTACTATGCTACGCATTTGAGTAAAACCAACTGTACTTTGTACCCTGTACCTGTTTGCATATCTCTTCCAAAATTTGGTTTTGATCAGTATGTATGTCTATTTTAGAGGGTGTGACAGATGGACTAACAGAAATCACAGGATTTTATATATAGACAGATTCTTTTATTCATGATCTGATATCGAATTTCGATATTACATTCCCTGAAAAGAAAACATCCACAAGCAATGAATACTGAAATGAACTGGGAATGTCCATCATGTTGCATAAACAGGAAAAGTACGATTGCACTCTCCAAACAAATGCAGGCCAAATATTCTTCTCTGCTGATTGAGTGCGTATCTGTGTTCCTGCCTACTGAAGGTCAAAACTAGTAGAAATGACATTTGGTTAAATAAATGACGGATGATAAACATGACGGAACATGAACAGAAAAAACAAATCTTATTTCTTATATGGCTGAAACTATATGTAAACTATCTCAATCAAGACTTGGAGTGTATTACTATTTCTGATGAATATTGAGTTTTTTTTCACTAGATTACACCTATAAGGTTCAAGAGCCACTTAAGGTAGAGTGTTACAGTCAAAATGGTAATGATGAATCAGATGTGTAATATGAATGGAAGGGAAGGTGGGAGGAAGTGAAGATTATGAGAATAATCGCTTTATGAGATTGGTGGGGGGGGGGGGCTTTAACTTAGATGGCAATGTAGACTTTTGTCTAGAATCCAAAGACTCTTTCAACAAAGAATAAAAGAATTAGTTTTAACTAGACCACGCAGAAAATAATGTGGAAGTTTTTAACTAAAATGGAAACAAAAAGGATGTTTTGAATCAGAAAATACAAAATGAGGAAAGAGGGCTTGGAGAATTTGACACTCACAGGGCATATTGAAGACAAGCTGGGGGCAGTATAAACCACATGTGAGTGTTGAACAAACATAAAATATGTCTTAGCAGTTGTCTGTAAGAGGGATTGTCCAGCAGACAAGTGTGCTCAGAAACAAGTAGCCAGTCACTATATATAATACATATGTGTGGACATAGAAATCAACATTGCATGGTGACTGACAGTGTCACACCTTGAGTAATCACCAGATGATATATATATATATATATATATATATATATATATATATATATATATCTGCATACACTTTACCCCCAATGTAAAGAATTCTTCCCCCAAGTTTTATTAAATTCATCTAACAAAGTCTGTCTAATTAATCATTCTAAACACAACGTCACTCATATGATAAATGTATGTGTAAATTTAAAATGTATTAATTGATTCGTTTTTTACAGATTATCAACCCATTGCAAGTTATTAAAAGGCAGAAAATATTTTTAGATACTAAGAATTTTTTTTATTTTGAAATAATAATGGTTAAGTGATACAAGTCTTAATAATTAACCCATAGATGGAGGGAGAAGAGGTGGATTCATATCTTTCCCAAGGGTATTTGTGTATAAGTGAATATAACAAACCCAACAAGAATTGGAACTCAGTTCTCCAGTTAACAATTCCAAGCCATTATCCATTACACCACCTGCACATCCAAGCTTACTATATCTGCTGTTCCCTAGTGGTCACTTATCTAAGCTCGATGTTTAATTTCAGTGATTGTACAGGAACTGGTGTTTCAACATGATGTGGTCATAAGCCTTATCTTGTCAATGCCATTGTGTATATAAATATATTTTTGAAAAAAACTCTTATGTGTTGAATTCATTTATTTTGAAAGTCTTCAAGTGTGGGAAATTTGTCCCAGTTTCCTCACATGAAAGGGTTAATGCTAAAGGTGACAGAATCGATAAAAGCAATAATGGCTTGAAAGCTTAGAGCGGACAATTCTCTCTTTTAGGCAGAAGAATAAAGACTCAAACTCCTGCTCTGGGTTTAACAATAGAAGAAGAAAATGTTTATTTACTGTCATCTAGGAAGAAAATGAGTAACTACCAACACTGAGGTTCGAGCATGACACTCTGGACTTATGAATATATGTTTTCTGCCAGGTATATAAATAGCAGTGTCAGGCTACTGACTGGAGTGAATACTGAGTGACTATTGAGTGGAACTATCAAGTCAAATTAGTGTGAATTATTGTTCACCGATGTTTTGATTTAGGATTTACCAGACGTTAAGCCAAGCCACGTTACTAACAAGGTATTCACTGAAATGGTTAATTATCTTTGGTTGACTTGAGTGTGCTGGCCTTGTTCAAATTGTTGATCATGCTCGATAACACACTCTTTCCCAGAAACTGTAAC
This sequence comes from Acanthosepion esculentum, assembly GCA_964036315.1. Classification (NCBI taxonomy): domain Eukaryota; kingdom Metazoa; phylum Mollusca; class Cephalopoda; order Sepiida; family Sepiidae; genus Acanthosepion; species Acanthosepion esculentum. Next base: position 86,067,898 of record OZ038508.1, on the reverse strand, counting down.
TAAGGTCTGCTCAGCATAATTGCAGTATAAACCACAGGTGGGCTCTGTGGGTGTTGAATAAACACAAATGCACCTGAGCAAGTGTCTGCAATAGGGATTAGCTAGCCGCCATAGTAGTAGTATTCTCGAATACGAGTGGCCAGCTATACATAATGCTGCCCCGTGTTTCTGAAGCTAAAACCAAGGAATAAATTACACCCGTGAATATAATACGACCCTGTGATACAGCCACTGTTATGTAATTTTTTCTTGAAAAGTTGTACCATATTTTCCAAGTTCAAATAGATGTTGTCATATAGGAAAAAAAATAAGTGACTACCGACACTGAGGATCAAGTGCAACACTCTGGACTTATGAATATGTTTTTTGCCAGGTGTATAAATAGCGGTGTCAGGCTACTGACTGTGGTGATTACTGAGTGGAACTATCCAGTTGAATTAGTGTGATGATTTGGGTTTTGATTTAGGATTTACTGGATGTTAAGCCGAACCCCGCTAGTAACAAGGTATTCACTGAAATGGTTAATTATCTTTGGTTGACTTTTACTTCTTTGTTCTTGTTAAGTATTTATTTGCGGTTGTAATTAAATATTGTTTTATTTTAACATTGAAATCTTGAGTAATACTTAATTATTAACAGCCACTGTAGGTCACAAAATTTACATACACAAAAAAAGGTAAAGGCATATATACAAAATATGAGAGAAAGAAAAGAAGAAAATTCCTTTAACTTTAAAAGTGTTCATATAAACGCTTGCTCAAAAATATTTCTCTGAACACCTAAAAGTTCTTTAAGTAAATTGTTCTTAAGGGGTTGACATTCACATAAGATTTCTTCAGAGCTCTTGTTGAGGGGGAAACAATTGGAAGATCCATACTTTGTAGTTGAGTACGTAGGCAAACAACAGGAATTTCTAGGTTCAAGGAAGCAGATCTTGATTAGTTTTTAGTAGCTGGCTGATGTTTTGTCTTTAGAGCCCAACATGTAGAAGACTGGTGCTACTGTCACCAACCTGATGTTATCACAAACAATGTCAAGTAGTCACTGCCAAAGAAGTGCATATCTCCTGTGGTGTAACCTAGGGAAGGTTACTGAATAGAATAATCACACAAAGGTTGGTAATGAATGATAATACTTAGGACAAGAACAACACATTCGCCAGCAGCACATAGAAGTAATCAACTGCTAGAAGTGAGTCAAGTGAATTCCACAATGAATCTCCAACTGCAGGATATCTACCAACCACCCCACGTGGTCAAATATGGCACAAGGCCGAATTTAATGTGGAGTATCTGAGTCTGTATGCCCGGAAAAAAATTCCCTGTAGACCTGTATAAAACGGGGTCGGGCAGCTGCTTCCTGATACGAGAAACTGCCCTTTGACATAGGCCTGTCCAGGAATCCTCTCTGCCTGGAGACAGAGAGCCCAACGAACTGCCAACTGCAGACCAACATACAGTATTTACTACTTTATTTATGTATCTCCGTAGGTATGCTACCTATCATCCGTAGGTATGCTACAACACTCTGTATTCATCAAGATTAGAAGGCTCAGAAATATCTTGAACTTTTCCCTCCAAAATTGCTATGCACTTTCTCCGCCACTCATTTGTCAGAAAATATATTCTTATCTCTAAGAATCAAAGGTTTGGGAGCTGGTTCTTGGAAGCAAGGATCCACGAGTTGTGAGCATTACCTCCCCCTCCACCCGATTTTGTGGCACTATGGTCAGGGCGAAGGTAGTCAGATTTCTTTTATATTTTCCAGCTCTCCTGCTTGACAGAAAAAATATTCTTATCTCTGATAAGGATCAAGGCTTTGGGATCTGGATTTGAACGCAAGGGTGAAAGTTGAATCAGAAAAAGACACGAGAACGTGAAGTTGTAAATCATTTTAGTAGTGGTTCTCAAGTTAAATTCTAAGATGACAGAATAAATATTATCTTGTATGAAATTCTAGTAAATTTTTAGTAATTAATTAGTTTGATAGTTAATTAGTTCTTATTCATCTTCCTAAGATCCTTGTGTCCTGCCGTTTATTAACCAAGATTTTTTTTCATGAGTCAAAGCTAAAGCCAACTTTGCTTTCACAAATAGTTGACAACTTATTTTAAAATTGAAAACACGCAAGATTTTTTTCTGACACAGAGAAAAACTAAAGTCAATTATTTCCTTCGTATTCAGCTATAAAAGTCAAGCAGAACAAAAAAATTAAAATTTTGACAGCATTAAACAAAACCATATTTACTCCATTTTATTAAAGTGTTTTCTTTTTTCCTTCTTTTACAAAATAATGATTTTAAAACTAAATTTCCGACTGATATTTTTATGCCCTCAGCTGTAACACAGTCAGATTTATGTTTTCTGCTTGACCTGTCACACTACATGTTTGATAACATAGGGGTTAGTTTTTCTGTCAGGGACATACATAAAAAAAAACAATAAATAAATAAAAAAAATACTGTATATACGCATGTAAGCAAATATATGGATATAGATCCGACAGTATGAGGAAAAATACAGAGAAACAAAAATCCGAATATGCAAGTTACTGTATTTAATATTGTTTCAATGTCGACATCAGACGTTTCGGTCTAGTAGACCTTCTTCAGGACATAGTTATTAAAGCATAATTAAAATTAGACGATATTCAAGTCAACATGAAAAGACGATAGACAAGAATAATCAAAACAAAATAACCGAATTTTAAGATCAGCGTTCCGTTTTGAAATGTGATCACGTCGGTGTCACATGGGCGATGTTGTGAAAATGTATTCCTAAAATAGAGTTTATTATTTATGAAAAAGAAGAATTTCACTAGAATCTAAAGGCAGGCATAATATCTATCTCGCGCACGGTGAATACTAGACCCGGCTTCTTTAATATTTCCCCTTTTCTGGCAAGATTAATGCTAGACAAACATACTTATAAACTTTAGATTTTAGGAATATGTTTTCACAACATCGCCCACGTGAGCGCATTTCAAAACGGAACGCTGATCTTAAAATTCAGTCATTTTGTTTTGATGATTCTTATGTCTATCGTCTTTTCATGTTGACTTGAATCTCGTCTAATTTTAATTATGTTTTAATAACTATGTCCTGAAGAAGGTCTACTAGACCGAAACGTCTGACGTCGACATTGAAACCATATTAAATACAGTAACTTGCATATTCAGATTTTTGTTTTTCCATATTTTTCCACATATACGCATGTATAAGCTGATTTCATATATATAGTGCAACCACTGAATTTAATCTGTATTTTAACCTCAAATTTTTGTAACTGGGTGATCCAAGAGATTTTCAACACATCTTCCTATATTAAACTTAGGATTCCATTATTTTTTATTTTATGATTCAGAGCAGATTTTCTGTAACTAGGGTTCCTGTTTTACAAAAATAAAGTTGATGATTTAATTTCTCCAAGGATTTGTGCTTATAACTAATATAAACATTAATCTCTCCAACAATTAATATCTTGAAATTTCATAAAGTGCATAAAAAGTCTAAAAAGAAAAATTGTATAATTTCATGCCTAACTTAAAATACATGCAAAAAAATGTAAGAAATAAAGAACACCAATCAAGAAACTGGTAATATGTTTAACTATAAATTATCATTAATCTTATATGACCAATAATTTAAGAATATCATATATACTCCTGTATAAATTGATCCCATGAATTTTAACCCCAGCAAAAATTTACCTGTGTATAGTGCAACTGGTCATGTAAAAAAAAAAATTACCTATGCATAGCACAATATCCTATCTTTCTCTTAAAACTAATCATAAAAAGTTGTACTATACTCAAATATATATGGTAAAAAATATTTTCCAGTCAGACAAATTTAAAACATACAAAAAAATGCTCTTGTTGTTTGGAGATATATTTAGTTAACAAGAACTTATATACATTACTTACATTATTGCTTCATTGCCATATTCACAATGTTTTGGCTGTTGTGTGCTCTGGTCTTCTTCAAGTGATTGGAATTTTAAACCAAACCCTTTATTTCGTCCCCCAAGGCAGATTGTTCTAGTTCCACATGCCATGCCTCTTCCAGATGTCTCGATTATCATCCTTTAACTCAACTGTCTGCGATTTTTGGTTCACCACTGCCGCAGCCTGGTATTGAACTCACAACTCTTTAGTCACTGGATCTAACCAACATCTTTATCTACTGAGCCATGTGCCATTGAGGACAAAGACGTTGGCTGCTCGGTCAATGAATGCCAAATGTTTCCTTGTAGAGAAACAGTTAATATTATCATTACAATTACCAATACCAAATAGGCTCTTTAGCCGATTAAATTTTTTTATTTCTCATAAGAAAGCGAGGTATAATCTGTCCTGTTTCGCTTGTAAACAAATGAAGTATTGTGTTATCATCTGATATGTTCTTGAAACTAAAAAAATACAAAACAAAATTTGTGCAAGTAATAGAGATGGCTTCACATATCATCCAACATTGACATCAATAGAGGTGAAAAAAAAAAGAAAAAAAAAAGGAAAGTTCTCTCAGCAAAGAGGTAGCCTACTTTAGACCTCACAAATAATTACCGTCTGGAGAGAGAAGAGTTATGGCGTGATAAGCAAGTATGCGACCAGAAAAGTAGGCGAAATTAACACGATTAGAATTCTCAGTTGAATTTGCACATCAAATTGGTGTACACTGAAAAAGTTCAAATGTGAAAAGACATCATTTAAACTCAAGTGAAATGTTGACCATTTGTTTTTTATTTCTTTAACTCTTTTTTAGGGCATTTTTTTTCAATATTGACTCAGACGAACAACTATTAGATGCTAAATTTGACAGAGAAAAGAAACATATGGTTTATTTTTGTTTGTTTGGTTATAAAAGCCTGGAATATATCATTTTGACTCATTGTTACATGTTCTATGGCTTATCAACCCATTACAGGTTATTTAAAACCAGAAAATATTTTGGCGGGATTGTAGGAAATTTTTTGGAGATAATAATAATTTAGTGATACAAGTCTTACTAATTAACCCATAGTTGGGGGAAGAATGGTGAATTCATCCCTTTCTCAAGAGTATTTGCATGTAAGTAAATATAACAAAGCCAATTGGAATTGGAACTTAGTTCTTCAAGTAACAATCCATTATCCATTACGCCACCTGCACATCCAAGTGGCTGTGGTTGTTGACACCGGCTCACATCCACGCATTAGGATCATCATTCTCTCTCCCTATTTCTTTCCTCCCACCTGGTGGTTGCGGCGGATATATCTATGAGGGAGCAGCCTACTCCTGAAGAGTCGTCAACAGGAGTCACAGAGGAGTGTACACGGTGGACACAGTTGGGCAAGTTGGACCCTCCTTACTGCATGTCGTAGATCCTTTTCATGTCAATGGTTGGACGCCAATGACTTGGTACCTACTTATTAAAAGCCAGAAAATTCATATTTTTTTAATACTGACTCAAGCAAACAGCTGTTAGGTGCTAAATTTGACAGAGAAAAGAAAAATGGTTTATTTTTGCTTGTTTGGTTATAAGAGCTTGGAATATATCATTTTGATTAATCCTTTTCATGTCAATGGTTGGATGCCAAAGACTTACCACCTAATCCTGGATTATCCTACATGTTGCAGCTGCTGAATGTATAAATGTACATATTTTTTATTAAGTTTTAAAAATTCTAAAAGAATTCTGTGGAAAAATGAAATAAAATAGATAATTAAAATAATAACGAATAATAAAAAAAAAAGAAGTATATGATACTAAAAATAAAGAAACTGGAAATATAATTGTCCCACTTTCTATGGAAGTTTACTGAATAGAATAATCAACTGAGGGTTGGAAATGAATGATAATACTTAGGACAAGAATAACACATATAAGATTTGCCAGCAGCGCGTAGAGGAAGTATCAACTGCTAGAAGTGTCAAGTGAATTCCACAATGAATCTTCAACTGCTGCACAACATACAGTATTTACTACTGTATTTATATGAGTGGCAACATACCCATTATCGTCCATAGGTATGCTACAACAGTTTCATCAAACTGTTAGACGCTGCTGATTAAATCTATAAAAATACAAACATTTTCCTGCCTCACTCTCTTTCTCCTTTTGCGCCAAGATGTAGAACCACTGTACTCTCATTTCACTTTCAAATGCATGGTATGTGTCTTCTAAAACCTTCACTTAAGAAGACAAGCTTTTCTTTGGTTGTTCCAACTCTGCACAAAGCTGATAAGCTAGATCATTAATACAATGCTAATATATACTGACCCTAACTTCTGGAACAAAAAAAAAATGGACATCCACAACTATGTTTAAACCTTCCAACAATAAATTAAGTACAAACTTTTCTTTGGTTGTTCTAACTCTGTGCAAGGCTGATGTGAGCTCAACCATTAGGGCGATGCTTATACTGACTTATCGTAACTCCTGGATGTAAAAGAAAAAACAGTCGGTAGTAGAAACCAAAGTTTTTGTATGCTGCTTCTTCTTTAATTGTTTACATACAAAAACATCGCCACATAAAATAAACACCAACAATCAGTTACGTGCCATGCGTGACACACACTTAGGCTATCATGTATCTTTCAGTACATGACTGACAAGGCAGATTATTTCCTGCAGTAGATTGCCATTTATTTCTGCAGTAGACCAGTTGCCATCCAAGGCTATAGAACCCAATCTGTCCTGCTATTTACCCATAGCAGGGGGGTGAAAAAACGGATTCATACCTTTCCGAAGGGTATTAGCATGTAAGTGAATGTAATGAATTCAACTGGAATTTGAACTCAGCTCTCAGATTCCTCAGTCCAAGTGGCTATCCATTAGTCCACTGTGCCTCATACAAACACCAACACACAACCTTTTTAAATTCTATAATTGGTGACCCCGAGGTGATATGAACACAACCTTACCACATGTACATCATTACCTTTCTTCCATGGGGCTCACATTTTATGTTCAGTTGTGGAGATTTACTCCTTTCAATTCACTGCCTTTTATGCTGAACATTGTTGTATGCAACCCACTTTTCATCACCTGTTACGATATATTTAAGGAACAGTTAATTAGGATGATTCATTTGTTATTGCAGGTGGTTCCCTAAAACGGAAATTATTTATGACAACCTATTATTAATAGGGTCTCACATGTGAGTCATTAAATATATTTTTTTGAATCATTTCACCCCAAGCAAGGCAATGAAGCTGCTAAAACAGGAGGGGTTACTGTGCGTGAAGAATAAAAAAAAAACATTATTAAGGAGCAAGAACAATAAAAGAAGAGGAATCAAGAATATAGTAGATGACTGACATTGTATTTAAATTTTTGAAGATCAAAGGCAATGAAGCCACTAAGACACAAAGGGGTTACTGTGTTAGAAAATATGAGAAAAAACTACTATTAAGGAGAAAGGACAATAAAAGAAGAAGAATTAAGAAGACAGAAGATAACGATTGAGATTGCATTTAAATTTTTGAAGATCAAAGGCAATAAAGCCACTAAGACACAAGGGGTTACTGAGTGTTAGAGAATATGAGAAAAACTATTATTAAGGAGAGAGGACAATAAAAGAACAAGAATTAAGAAGACAGAAGATTACGATTGACATTGCATTCAAATTTTGGAAGATCAAAGGCAAAAAAGCCACTAGGACACAAGGGGTTACTGAGTGTTAGAGAATATGAGAAAAACTATTATTAAGGAGAGAGGACAATAAAAGAACAAGAATTAAGAAGACAGAAGATTACGATTGACATTGCATTTAAATTTTTGAAGATCAAAGGCAATAAAGTCACTAAAGCACCAGGAGTTACTGAATGTGAAGAATAAAAAAAAGAAAAACATTATTAAGGAGCAAGAACAATAAAAGAAGAGGAATCAAGAATATAGTAGATAACGATTGACATTGCATTTAAATGTTTAAAGATTGAAGTTGGCTGGAAAGCAAGAAGCTGGAAGAGTATTCCACAGGCAAGAAATGTGAGAAAAGAAATGATTAGCAAAAAACTCATGGTTACCTCTTGCCAATTCAACTGTAAAATGATGAGACCTTGTTGCTAAACCAGTCAGTCAGTTAAGTGCCATACATGATACACACTTGGTTGAATATGTATCTTTCAATACATGACTGACGAGGCAGATTTTTTCTCACAGTAGGTTGCCATTTCTTTCTTTGGTAGACTGGTTCCCAAACAAGGCTAAAGAACCCAGTCTGTCCTGCTATTTAACCCATAGCTGGTGGGAGAAGAAGTGGATTCAAACCTTTCCTAAGGGTATAATGAACTCAAGTGGAATTCGAACTTGGTTCTTGGAGTGAAAATTCGGAGAGCCGAGTTTGAATTCCAGTCAAGTTCATTAGATTCTCCAACACTTAAATTCATAAAGTCTCAATAGCAGAGTTGGAAGTTATTTACCATTTCTTCTTTTATACAGTCTGTGGCAGACAATGGTAAGACATTAGCTAGATGAAGGAACCATTACCACTAATATCTTACCATTATGTAGGAGAGATTTCTGCTGCACCCAGTATTAATATCTTGTAATTTTCTGGGGTACCAGTTTATTATTTAATAACAATAAAAAACACTTCTTTCATTTTATGTCAAAGAAATCAGCCTTTCATGTTATTTTTTAAAAAAACAATTTCCTAAACTCAGAAATAAAAATAAAAATTTACAACCTGGAGAAAATTCTTTAAAAAATAGAATAGATACATTTAATAAAATTTTTCACTTGCTTTGAAACAAATTCTTCTTCTTCAAGGTACTGTGTCCATTCAGGATGTAGGAGATCATGGCTCTCTACAACTTCCCTTTTTTTTGTAGCGCTGACCAAGGCTTGTTAGCAGTCTTGGAACTTTGTGCTCACAAAAGGATAGTTTTTCCCTTGACACTGCTATTATTTTAACTACCTTCTCTCCTCAACAATGTTTATTGTTTTAAAAAATGATCAATGTGTTTTTCATCACAAAAAGACATTAAATTTCTGATACTAATTTATGGTCACCTGTTAACACAAAAAACATTTAGTGAAAGTTTGAAAGTTCTAAAAAGGATTTTAAAAATATAATTTAATAATTAAACATCCTTAGGTCTTTCCTCTTGATAATAACAGAAAGATTTTGATGATAAAACTTTGTTTTTATTAAATTTGTGTCATTTTTTCATCCTTTCTGCTAATTTTTTAGCAAATTTTTAGAGATACCTATATATATATATATATATATAAATTAATTGATTTCAAAATACGGTTTCATCGCTACACAGGAATTACCATGTTTCAAAACCAAAAACTTCAAACAAAACTTATGAATGCATCTGCTTTTAAAACTCAGTAAATTTTAAAATAAGTTATTCCAAAATTCGCTTGAAGATGAAACAGAACTAATGCTTTTAATTTAATATAATTGAATTTGAAGTTTTTGGTTTCTGTTTTTGAAACATGGTAATTGCTGTGTAGTGATGAAACCATATTTTTAAATCAGTTAATTTATAATATTTATGCTCTGTAAATTTACATTGAGCACTGTTTTGTAAAAATAAAAAAAATATCAATAAGAACACCAGATTACATATCATACTGTTCTTCCTTTTTTTACTATAATATATATATATATATATATATATATATATATATATTAAGAAATATAGTTTTAAGATGTGCTATATTTATGGGATAAAGTGCTCAATATCAGTAAATAAAAAAGTGAACCTCTGAGTGTTGACTTAAATGTTCACTTATTTATATATATATATATATATATATATATATATATATATATATATATATATATATATATATATATATATATATAAAGTTAATGATCAGAGTTGAATGGTGATTTCCTTTCCTCTTTCAATGATAATGTCATTAAGCTTATCAGGCAATATGAAAGGAACTTACTTAAAATAAATAGACAAAACTTGTCAATATTATTTAATGAAACATGCATCAATGAAAAATTGCTGCCTAAATGCACACAATATATTTATATATATATATATTTTTTTTTTCTTGTTTAGTTTTCTGGAGTTTGATGGTTCATTGCTTTGTGATGAAACTGAATGCATGTGCTCCATTTATAGCTCCACATTGGTTGGAAGAACTTGATCTTTTTACTGAAAAACTATATTTAGCAGGTGACTTCAACCCTGCAATCATGATTTGGTAGGATAAAAATGTCCTTTTTGACTTGTCCAGAGAACAACATTTGGTAATTGGCTAAAATTTATCAGAATTAAAAATTAGGCAACAAATGTCCAGAACTCGCCTTCACTCGTTTAAATCAAGACTGGATTTCATAAACATTCCTTGTGAAAAATCAATTAATTGACAGGATATTGATTTGGTGTTCTTTACAAAAAAAAATAAAAAAATTTATTATGAGAAATTCTGAGTGTTCAAATCAATATTTTTTTTTTTCATATATCATTTACTTCAAACAAAATACTGCTGTCTGCAGGGCTTAGACTGCATCTGCTGCAGAATGATAAGGCATCTAAAAGAGTCACTTTTTAAGTTGTTGTGGACCCGATAGCGGTGCAGATCTGGCTTACGAAAATAAGGCCTTGTGCCAGACACTACACACTCCACTACCGAATCCACAAACAAAGTAAAAAAAAATATAATATAAAGACGTGCTCTTTCCACCGTACAAACGTACAAAGTGAAAAGAAGTAGACAGGCAAAACAACGAAAGGTTAAGAACAAACATAAATTTTATTAGAGTTTAACAAGTAATTTGTCTTCAGAGAAGACCTTCAGTAAATGTACTGGAAAATGTAGTTGAAAAAGAGGCCAAGTAGATTGTCTTCAGTAAGGTACTGGAAATATTGTAGTGAATGAAATTTAATTGTCTTGAGTTAAGCCTTCAGTAAGATACTGGAAATATGGTAGTTGACAAGAATAGATTCCGCGCCAAAATTCAAATCCAAGATGGCTAATAGCGGGAACGAGTTCTTCGAGAAGAAAGGTTCAGAAAGTCAGTTGTAATGCATAGTGAACATACGGCAAGGAAAAATACTCACTGCGAGAGTTTATAATTGTGAGTGTATGTAATTCTTTTTAAAGTAACAGGTTCTGAAAGTATGAGTTCGAAGAATGGGAAAAATGCTCGTTCATCAGGTTGGAAGTTTTTGAAAGTTCCTGGAAGTTGAGCGGCTCGCTAAAAGATGTTCGCGTTGGAATGAAAATTCTGTCCTAAGGTGACGACAGTGTAAGATACCGCGACGAGCCATGAGATCTAGGCAAGGTTTTGCCGAATAAAATGTCTCTGTCTGTATATATGGGGTCACCAGCCAGAGACAAGTGAGCCAACCCAGCCGATGGTCAGACGACCACGGGGGGGACTAATTTTGAAAAGCCAAATTTGCCGTGACGTCAGCGCAAAAGCGCGCGAAAAAAATGAATTCTTCCTCATCTTCGGCTAAGACAACGGTTTACTACTATAACCGGCCGAAAGTGAGAGGAAGGAGTGAAAATGTCACGCGTGCGTCAAAATGAAGGTGGGGGTAGTGATAATCCCACAAAGTGTATATTTGCAAACATGAATATAAAACTAATCAATGTCTGCCTTCATGCAAACTCGACCTATGTCTGCTTTTTTATTCTAATGTAAACCACACCTATGTCTACCTTTTAGACTATATTGTAAAATGGACCTATTTCTACTTTTTGACTGGTGTGAACTCAACCTATGCACTATTTTTTGTTCTAGTGTCAACCAGATCTATACCTACCTTTTAAATGTTATTGTAAAATGGTCCTATGTCTATCTTTTCAGCCCTCATGTAAAATGGACCCATGTCTACCTTTTTGACTCTATTGTAAACTGGAGTTATATCTATCTTTTCAGCCCTCGTGTAAAGTGGACATTTAAGCTTGGAGTGAAGCTTTATTCAATGTAATTTGACTACTGCTCATAAGAGAGATTGAAACATTTCTTTTATAGATGAGTAGCTCAAAGGGGAGACAACTATGGTTGCCTTCCACCACACACACACATATACACATATATGGGAGGCTTGGATTGTGGAATTGGAATGCTAAATTCAAATTCCAGCTGAGTTCATTACATCCACTTACAGTAAGAATTCACTAAGGTATGACTTCATCTTTTCTCCCCTTAGTTATGGGTAAATACGACAGACTGGCTTTTATAGCCTTGGCTGGTAACCAGTCTAAGAGAAGGACAACTCTGAATTCAGAACCCATACTGACTATAAGTGAGGTTTGATCATTTCTTTTATAGTCGAGTAGTTCAAGGGGGAGGCAACTGTGGTTGCATCACCACAAGAGTACTTATAAAATATGAAATATTTAAATAAATTTAATATCACATATAATCAAGTTGTAAGATACAGAGGAATATTTTCATCACCCTTCTCTTTTCTACTAAAATAAATGCATTTTAAATTGATCTCATGTTGTTTGCTGAAAACAGTTTGTTCTATTAAGAAACACACAGATGTGTGTGTGTGTGTGTGTGTGTGTGTGTGTGTGTGTGTGTGTGTGTGTGTGTGTGTGTATACAGATTGGGTTGTGTTGTTAATAAAATAAATTATGATTTCTCATGCAAAAATCAGACAATTATTCTATCACCATTTTTTTATATCACTTTCTATCAATGTGTATGCAAATTCTAAATTTCTTTGCAAGGGAATGATACCTTCATGGCGTTGATGATCACGGCTCTCCACAATTTCCTCTCCTTTGTAGCTTTTAATAAATTTAGCCCTTTTGTTATCTCACTTAAACTTTGTTCTGCCATCCATTTACTTCAACCATCCTGGGTATGACGATAAACTACGTCCAACAGCAAGGCCTCTGATCAGGAGGCTTTGAGGAGTGTGTAACCACTTCTCAATTGCTGGTGTTCCCAGGTCCACCCTGACCCGGGGTGGTAGCACTTGCTAGGGTCCCAACTATGGGCAAATAGTTAATCCCGAAACTGAGGTAAAAAGCATTATAAAAGTGTAAAAATAGGTTTTAATACCAGAAATACACTTTTGAAGAAAAAAAATATTACCAGCAATACGTTTTTGAAAAAATAATATTACCAGCTATAATTTTTTGAAAAAATATTACCAGCTATACGTTTTTGAAAAAATAATATTAGCAGCTATATATTTTTGGGGAAAAAAATATTAACAGAAATAGATTTTTGACAAAACAAAAATATTACTAGAAAAAAAAGTTGTCAGCATTAAATGATCCATTGAGGTTGATATGCCGTAAAACAAAATAAACCAAACCAATCTAAACCAAAGAATACATATTCTATTCATACAAATCTATCCTAAAAATGTTGTCGGCATTAAATGATCCATTGAGGTTGATATGCCGTAAAACAAATCAAACCAAACCAAACCAAACCATTTACTTCAAAACAAAATCAAAGAGTTAATACTAACGTCAATTATAGCAGAACTGTGTAATTTTGTCCTCTATAAAACTTAGAAAAGTGTGTGTTGGGGGGGGGGTTTGAGGTGCCAGCCAAAATTCTGCGAGGACATTGGCCCTTCTGGCTCCCCATAGAATCGCCACTGCTTGTTTACCTATGAAGAGGGAAATGAAAATTATTTATTAAGATTATTAAACTATGATACCCTTAGCCTTAGAACACTGACCATCAATTAAAGTTACACCACTATTAACCATGGGTATATCATACCTGATTTTGAAAATATCAAAAAAATATTGAATATAAATATTTATTTGAAATATTTTACATGCAGGCACTTCAAACTTTGTACTTTGAGTTAACATTAATAGGAACTGAAAAACATATTATTTAGGTAAGAAAATCAGGTACTGAAAATTGTAATTAAAAATAGGAAAATTTGCACTGGATACTATATACCCATGATAAGGGTTCTAGGGTTAAGTTCGCTAGGTAGTTTATGCGTCATTTTCCTCTGTCCTGTGAGTATCAAATTTTCCAAGCCCGCTTTCCTCATTATGTGCTCTAGAAATTTCAACTGTTTTTTTTCCTGATGATTACACTATACTATCATGTAACAAGACAGGTGTAACCATGGCGTGAAACAAATTGATTTTTTTTTCTGTTGCTAGGAAAGTTGGTTCTCTCTGCTGTGCTAGACAATTTTTCTCACCAAAATCTATCTTATTATTGTTTATTAAATCTACCATTCATCCATTCTTTAAATAATGCTGATGCATCTGATATGGTGCTTCTGCTATGTATTCAGTGATTCTTGATAAAATACAAAGAAGAATCTGCAATATTTTCAGTCCAGACGTGTCATCTCGGCTTTAATAACTTTCCCATTGCCATAACATAGCTTCTCTGTGCCTTTTTTATAAAGATTTTCATCATAATTATTTTCACTGTTTACATCATTCAGACTGTTGTCCTCATCTTTATTGCCATATTCACGATGTTTCAGCTGTTGTACACTTCAGCCTTCTTCAGGATCTGTCTATATTTTTGAGATAAGGTATTGTAACTATTTACACTATTTACATTGTTCAGACTGTTGTTCTCATCTTAATTGCCATATTCTGACGTTTTGGCCATTGTATGCTCCGGCCTTCTTCCGGATCTCTCTATATTTCTGAGATCATGTAGCGTAACTATTTAAACTATTTACATTGTTTCGACTGTTGTCCTCATCTTTATTGCCATATTCACAACATTTAGGTCACTGTACGCTCCAGCCTTCTTCAGTTGATAAACATTGGAATTTCAAACCAAACCAATTATTTAGTCCTCTGGGGTAGATTGTTCTCATTCCACATCCCATGCCTTTTCTGGATATCACAGTATCAAATATTTCCCTTTAGTACTAACTCAATTCTCCAAGTTTTTATTCTCTCTGCTGTGGCCAGGTATTGAACTCACAACCCTTTGAGTCAAGTCACCTGGCCACAGCAAAATTTAAATATTCTAGAGATTGCTAAGTTTATTTAACAAGCCTTTGTTTGCATCTCTCACAAGAAAGAAACGATATTTTCAACACAATTACATACCCACATACATACCATATTAAAAATCATCTAAACTTTATTTTCCACCCAATAACAGACAATTTTACAAGCATGCCAAAAAGATTCCACAGTACAACACACACCATTTAAATCAAAGTGTCTATTGGTTATAAATTAACATCACCATGGGAAATATTTGACCAATCAGAGAAATCTAAAACCCTATTTTTCTCAAGTCTACGTTCATGAAAAATTTCTAATAAAAACTCACAGATTTTGACTTTCAGAGAGCAGAGATGTGACTGTCTCCAAGCTGTTCAAACACAAGAGAAGACATAGCTACATAGCTTTTTCCTTAGCCGCCCCCCTCTTCATGTACAGAAAGAAACATGAGTCGGTGACTTCAAACAAATCATCTCCAACAACAGCTTGGACAGTCAGTGAATCTTTGCTGATATTCATATGTCGGCAACTGAGATGAATCGTCTCCAACAACAGAAACTGCAGGTCAGTAAATGTTCACTCATGATCAATGTCTTTTCTCTATGACAAGAATTCAAGATCAAAGCCATCCATAATTTTTCATATAGCATCTGGTTTCTCTTTTTTACACAGAGAGAAGAAACATTTGAATTATTCAAATACTTCTCTTTTTTTGCATGTTTTTGTTTACTAGAATTGTTTTGCAACATGCTTATGTATGTTAACATCCTCACAGTATTTAGCATTGTTGAAGTTATTGCTAACATTTTTTTGTTGAGGTTTAAAAATTCTACGTTTTGTTCAGTTTCACAAACTGATCAATGAAATTTGAATAAACTAATTTGTTTGGAAAAATACTTTAATAAAACCCCTACTTCATGGTTTAATAATTTCTTTCATTTAATTTTATAGAATTTCATGGTAAACAATATTTTTAAGAAAATTTCTTTTTTTCCTTTTTAACATCAAAGAATAAATTCTTAGGATTTCTTACTCTTGAGCATGCAACATACAACTGCCCATGCATAAATATTTCTTTCGGGATCCAAATTCCAACTTTGACATTGTGATTTGTTTATAGTTCTCACAAACACAGGGCAGACTGGAAAGTAGATTCTTGTATATATAAAAACTTAAAGAAAAAATATGCGAAAAAACAATATTGTATTTTATTAAATAAGTATTTGTTATTTTAATCATTAAATTGTTTTTAAAATAGTGGGAGTATTTTGTATGTTAAATAATAAAGCTTTTAATTTTTCCAAAAAATTGATGAAAATTGAAAATACCAAGCTATGCATTTTAGTAAAACCAACTGTACTTTTTACCCCCTTACCTGTTTGCCCTTCTCCCCAAGATTTGGTTTTGATTGGTCAATATATGGCTATTTTAGGGGATGTGATGGCCAAACAGACACACTAACAGAAGTCACAGAATTTTGCATATAAACTACAAGGATACAGTGCGTTTTGGCAGCAAATGCATTGTGAATAAAGCATTTAACATTTTTCATTGATTGAAATATTTTACTACTAAGAGTCTTCTGTTTGATTTTCTGAACCCAACTCCTGTGAAACGGCCAGAATAATGAGGTACTGTTGGTGAGGTGAAAAGAAAACAATCAATAAGATAAAATCCTTTGAATTGCTCAAATAGAGGATCAAGGTGGAATGTCTCTTTGTGGGCAAGGGAAGTTACTTGGAGGAAGAGGAAATTTGGTAGAGGCTGGAGTAGATGGGGGTGTTGGGTTAGTTGACTGAGGTTGCAGGTGGTGACATTCACAGTTTACCCTATTTGCCGAGACTTCTTTACAGTGTCATTTAAAAGCCAACATGTAAGATAAAACAGAAAGAAATCTAATTTGAAGAATTTACTGTTGTGACAGGAGTAAATAGTTTTGTCATCTGCATAAACACCTAGTTGGCAACTGATGACATTGGGAAGGTTGTTGATGAAGATATGTCCAAAGATAGAGAGCCTGGGGACTCCTGCTTTAATCTAAAACGATCTTGAACAGTACTTCTCAAAGTATCTGATGTGGTGTACTGCCATTTTTATTTTCAATGTACAAGCAAAGCTTTCTAATCCAGGGTGTGTGTGTATGTATGTATAGGGCAGAGGGGTATCTACCACCCATTTCTTTGGGATATATCCTATTTTTGGGGTCATTTTGAGATTATCTATACTAAACATGTGAACATGATGTCTTATTCAGTCTAAGGCCAGCCATCATTGATATTAGAAGGCTTCCCAGTGTGTTATGGACCAGTACCATATTTGTGCCATGTAATGATCTGAAAAAATATTATTTGAACCTTCCTAGTATTATTCATTTGTACCAGACAAATATAATGAATATAATAAAAGTTGCATAATTTATTTTATAAAACCAAGTAAATCAATATAACAATATAAATAAAAACATGTATTAACAAATCAACGAGCAAAGCCTCTTCTAACACAGATATAAATACAGGGTGCGATGGATAAATTGTCTTCTAAATTACGCAAAAACGGAAATAACACTGAAATCTCATCTGAACAGATACACAGGGTGCGATGGATAAATTGTCGTCAAAATGACACAAAAATGGAAATAACACTGACATCTCGTTTTAACAAATACACGGGGTGCGATGGATAAATTGTCGTCAAAATGACACAAAAATGGAAATAACACTGACATCTCATTTTAACAGATACACAGGGTGCGATGGATAAATTGTCGTTAAAATGACACAAAAATGGAAATAACACTGACATCTCATTTTAACGGATACACAGGGTGCGATGGATAAATTGTCGTCAAAATGACACAAAAATGGAAATAACACTGACATCTCGTTTTAACAAATACACAGGGTGCGATGCATAAATTGTCGTCAAAATGACACAAAAATGGAAATAATACTGACATCTCATTTTAACAGATATACAGGGTGCGATGGATAAATTGTCGTCAAAATGACACAAAAATGGAAATAACACTGACATCTCATTTTAACAGATACACAGGGTGCGATGGATAAATTGTCGTCAAAATGACACAAAAATGGAAATAACACTGACATCTCATTTTAACAGATACACAGGGTGCGATGGATAAATTGTCGTTAAAATGACACAAAAATGGAAATAACACTGACATCTCATTTTAACGGATATACAGGGTGCGATGGATAAATTGTCGTCAAAATGACACAAAAATGGAAATAACACTGACATCTCATTTTAACAGATATACAGGGTGCGATGGATAAATTGTAATGATGCCAAAATGAAAATAACACATTAACAGATATATTTACCAAAATTGCACAAAAATATCTTGAAATACTAAAGACTAAATTTATTCAACAAAATCACCATTGGCTTCAACAACCGCCTCCAGACGACTTTGGAATCTCTTGTTGACTGTATCCTTGTTTAATTTGATGAATGCTGCCAAAATCCTTCAGTATCTGTCTATATTTCTGAGATGAGGTATTATGTACATTATTTACATAATTTGGACTATTGTCCTCATCTTTGTCGCCATATTCATTACAACGTTTCAGCCGTCGTACGCTCCAGCTTTCTTCAGGTGGTTGGAATGTCAAACTGAACCCTTTATTTCACTCACTGGAGTAGACTGTTCTTATTTGATGTGCCATGTTTAATGGATGTCAGTTATCAGTTATCTCCTGTCGATTTCCCTCTGAAAGTTCTCCACTGTCTTAACCAGGTATTGAACTCACACTCTTTGGGTCCTGTCACTGGATCTAACTAACACCTTTATCCACTGTGCCATGTGTCCTTGAGTGTGAGTTCAATACCCTGTTAAGGCAGAATGCCATAATCCTTGCCTTCAGTTCATCTTTGGTGTTACAAGGAGTTTTGTTAGTCTTTCGCTCAACTGCACTCTATGCATAATAATCAAGGGGGTTTCAGTTTGAGGAGTTATGTGGCCAGATATAAGGGTTGATGCGGTTGCGGAAATGCTTGACAGCCATGACTGGGTTCTCCTGCTTGTGTGACATGGGGGCAGAGTCCTGTTGCCAGACATCGGGTCTTCCAGCAGCCACTCTCTTCACCTATGTTGTTCAAGTCCTTATTAGTATGAGGTGTACCAGCTAGCCACAATTTAAGGACTATTTCGTGTTAGGAAGAATAATATGCTTTAGCCTTCCAATAACCGGACACCGATACTAATATTGGCATTAGTGTAGCCACTGATACACTAACACAGAATGAGGATACAGAAAGACGAAATACGGGACCGTACCCGACAAGACATTTAATAATGCAAACAAATTATATACACATATTAAAAAGGTTTACATGTCCCAAACACAAGATTGTTCATATAGTCCAAATGACCGAGGGTGTTTAACGAGAACAGAGAAATGCCATACCAACTTTAGGGCCGTTGACTGTCCATAGATGAGTTAACAGGACTTACTTCTTTCTCCACGCTAGGCTGAGTACAAGCAGACCAATTTCCACGTGTGTGGACTCCGGTGGTTGCAAGTAAAAAAGTGCAGAGCTTCCTAAAAACGGAAGTGACGAAAGGGAAGAAGGGACAGGAGAGTTCTCGTCTCTAAGGGGCTGAACTTCCGTTAGCCCGACCCAAGGGAAACAACTGTAGTCTCCCTACATCCTGCTTACACAGTTCACACAACCAAGCCTCCATAAACATGATAGTGGAATTAAATAAACTTCTGTTTTACCAGAACCGGCAAAGTAGCCTCTTCTAAGATTAAAATACAATAGAAAATAACTAAAGAAAGCTAGTAAATAAATTCTCTTTTTTGAAGTCCACATTAGTCCCTTTAACTTTACTTTTGACAGCAATAAAGCCCAATTTCTATGGATTCTTGAATACAACTGGAAAAGCTTGGAGGCCAAAGTTTTCACACCTGTACAAGAAGTCCTATTTTGTCACTAGTTGTTTGATTTTGATTTTTTTATGTCTGTTTTTTTTTTTTTTACATAGAGGTAAGAAAAAGAATGAGCTTGTAGAATCTGATTTCTACATTTCATGGATCACACATAATTTCCATAATGCTGTTATTTAACGACGTCCTGATTGGGCAATAAATATTTTCACATGCAAAGTTCTTAAATCTTGTGCAAGCTAAACACATATAGGCTCCAAACCAAGTTTCAGCAACTGACATATTCTGATTAGCCCAATAATATCAAGGTCATGTTTCTGCCTATGCACAACATGTTCAATTCAAAAATGTGTCAAAAAGTGAAAACGTGTTCTCGAGCCTACCACGTGACTCACATTACTTATAAATAGTTGGCAACATTTTCTCTTGATCTCTTTTATTGTCACTTACAAGCAATGTAAATCTCTGAAGAATTTGCATTTTTCCCTTTGGGGAAAATGCTATAACACATGCACATATGAGCGAATATTCACTCCTGATATAAAAAAAAACAACAACAGTTTTGGACAGTTGCTGCAGTTGGAGAATCTCACAAAAGTTTCGGTGAAAAGCAGATAAGTAATGGAAATCCTGACTATATGTTAAGCTATTGCCTTAACACAACTTCATTATCTATATTTCTATTAATCTATATTATATTAAT
This sequence comes from Acanthosepion esculentum, assembly GCA_964036315.1. NCBI lineage: Eukaryota > Metazoa > Mollusca > Cephalopoda > Sepiida > Sepiidae > Acanthosepion > Acanthosepion esculentum. Next base: position 86,047,398 of record OZ038508.1, on the reverse strand, counting down.
ATTAATATATATTAATAATATATTAATATTATATTAATATTATACTATATTAATCTATATTTCCTCATCTCATTACAACCACAAAGACAGAGATTCTTAACGTAACATTGTGAATCACATTTGCACACGTTTTTTGCACTATTTTCAAACTGTTTAATTCTAAGATATACAGTTTAATAGTCTCTCAACTTGCACAAATCTTCATCCAACAATTTACTCAACACACATTCTTTCCACAAAACTTTAATTACTATGTCAAACAAACTAGGAAAGGACGTTGAACTAAATTTAAACTACTACAAAACCGTTGTACACTAATTTAAATACAACAATAATTTCAATACAAAACATCAACACAACTTGTATCACTTTTTTTGTCTCTGATAAAAGAAGAATTTATTTTTGTTATTGCATTGATTTGTCGAATTTGTTATTTCTCTTGTTGTTTATTGTTTCTTGACACATTTGTTGAAGGTAAAAATAGTAGGGATTGAATTGAGGCAGTCCGTTCCTCTACAAGTCTTTATTGGTTTAATTCGCAAAACTGAGCAAGTCGGATTTTCTGTTCAGTTGACTTTAAAAGACTTGTAGGGGACCGTGCCGTGTGGTGTGAAATGGAAGAAGTAGAGAAGATGAATTATCTCTAGGTTATTGCCTTCCGCTGGCCGGTCCAGCTACATAAGAATGTTGGACTTTAATGGAGTCCAAAGAAACAAACAAGACCGATATATATGTATGCGAACAAATATATATTATTAACAAACAGGTTAAAACACGAGTTACAAATACATCATTTAAAACATGAATAAAACGCTAGTGTCTGTATGGAAAGTTATTGTGTGTGTGTTGAATTGAAATGTCCGTAAGGGTGAATTTTGTTTTTAGCGTGTTCCCTGAACATGGGAAACGCTGGTTGTGTATTAGAGTTCACATATTGGATATGTTAGAGAAAGTTTTTCAGTACCTCGCACCACGTGTGTGGTTGACGGCCCCAGGAGAGGCAGTTTTGGCTGCACATGTGCGAAGCCGTGGAAAGAGCCGTGGGAAGAGAAAGAGGCGAAAGGTCAGCCCGTATTTATACTCCCGGGAGAGAGAGACCCCTGTTGAAGGGTTACGAAACGAAGAGGAGATAACCCAATAGACTTTAACAGCTTCACAGTCAGAATTAAAAAAATATTGGTCAGTCAAGAATGAAATAAAAGGACATTTATTACAGGCTGACCAATAATGTTCAATATTCTTACAAACTTTCAGATAAAGTAAAAAAGTCCTGATAAAGTAAAAAAGACGAAAAACCATGACAGAGGCCCAATATCGATCTCTGAATATTTCTTAGTTTAGTCGGAAGCCAGATTGAGGAATGTGTGACATGCCCATCTTCCATATTGAAGAGTTCTTGTTGTAGGGATTGAATTGAGGCCGTTCAAACCTCTACAAGTTGATAGTGAAAGAAAGGATAAAGATATAAAGGGTGGGTGGAAAGGTACAATGCCATAAAAATAAAAGAATAATTTAAAAAAACAGTCTCGGATATTGGACTTGTCACATTTTCATTTCATAGTCTTAGAGAAGACTGACATTTTATTACTTACTGAATTTAGGAAAATTCGGTAACAGAAAATTCTGTGATGATTCCTAATGGAAAATTAAACTGACAAGGTAGGAAAATTGGGTAACTATGAAATAAAAGTCGATTCAAAATTAATTTTAGGGCCATTCTGGATTTGGGGGCAAAATCTCCCTCCCCTATATTTTTAAATAACTGAAAATCATGGGGCCCAGATAAAACCCCACTACAACAATACCAGGGCCGTACTTACAGAAGGGGGCTTAGGGGGCTAGGCCTCCTTCCCCAATATTTTTAAAAAAGTATTATTAACTATGGGGGTCAGATAAAACCCCACTACAACAATTCCAGGGCCGTATTTTCCCCATTTAAATAAATAAATATTAACTAAAAAGTCATGGGTTCCATATTTTAATTTTATATCAGGACTCACTACAAATCAATCAATCAATCGGAAACCGATGGCATCTTAGTGACATTATTGCCTTGATAGTAGTGAAATGACTAAACAGAGTATAAACAATAGAAATAAACAAATTCTTTCTGTTCAATTTCACAGTTAATCAGAGAGCCGAGTTCCAATTCCAGTTGGGTTCATTATATTCACTTACACACAAATATTCTTGGAAAAGGTATGAATCCACCTCTTCCCCCCAATTATGATTTAATTAGTAAGATCTGTATCACTAAATCATTATTATTCCCCCCCCCCCCAAAAAAATCTTACAATCTAAAAATACTTTATATTTATTACATCATCACCAGATAATTTATGAATGATAACAAAACTGGGTCAAGATTTATTTGGGAACATATCCTCATGCATGCAAATCTGATACATAACTTAAACGTCATCTAAATATTTGCAGATAAACTGAGAGATAGCCTTGCCCTTGCAGGTATAAATTTTGTATATCCTATTCAGTACACGTCATTTCCAAAAATCTGTCCAAAATCAGCATTAAAACTAGAATGTAGGCAGAAATTTACAGCAGGTCTGGATTTAAGCCTCCGTTGGGATTCATCTACCCAGGCTTTTGTTGCTATCTGAGTGTCAGGATTCCAAACATTTAACAACAACAACAACAACAATAGATTTTTTAAATGAAACATAAAAAAAGGTTATTTTCTGAACGAAAGGTAAAATCAGAGTGACAGTTAAAGTAACATTTGTATATATTTTTTCAGAAATATACAACAGCAAAAGAGCATTCAGTTCTTCTTGCAATGAAACTTGTTTTATAAAGTAATTAAATGTTTGTAGTGCAGTGTGAAATATTTGGACAGACTCACTTTATAATGGTCAGCATAGTGTGTTTTTGAGTTTGTAGACAAAGGCTTAGTAGATGGTTGCTGGTTAATCTCTTTTATTGTGTGCATGGAAAAGGCCTTCGTTGGCAGCTGCTGGCTGTTGTCTCTTCATTGTGTGCATGGGTGTATGTCTATGCACACGTAGATCAAACAGACCTCCAAAATTGTTTTGATCCCTGAGAAGTAGTATGCTTCTATTTTTATATCCGTAAAGGAGATCCAAAATCTAATTTCACAATCACACAGAGGTGTGAACTTTTGAATATAAGGTTTTCATTAATTAAAAAATATTTTCACACTGGTTTGTGAAAATCTTTTTTCTTGAATTTGCATGAGTGGTGAGAGGAGTTATTATTGTTATTTTCTAAATGATCCAAAAATAACACGTGGTGGGTCTACAACTATGTCCACAAATATTCTAACAGTATTTACCCTAGTAAGTATTGCTTATCAAACAAACTTTCAGATGGAATTTTATTGGTTGAAATCTATAATTCAGATACCTCTTCCCCCAAATCCAGATCATAAATCAATTGATATTGACTCCCAGGGATCAATAAGATTATTCAGATGGTCAATAAATGTGTTGGAGTCAATAAGTAAATGGTTTGCAACTAAAAATACCCAAGCATTCCACAGCCCTGCTGTAGGCTGTGTATCATCTCTCAGTTGCGTCTCTGTCTTTGGTCAGAGTGTGACTCAGTTGGGGGTCTGCCTGTAGACATAAATGCATCTGAGGAAAATAACACTTTGAGATACAAGAACTTAACTTAGATAAATCGATTTTATTTTCTTGAAAATAATAGAGTATAGTAATTAAATAAATACTTATTTAAAAAATATTTATTTAAAAATATTGGAGGAGGCTTAGAAAGTATGGCCCTGGTATTGTTGCAGCGGGGTTTTATCTGGAATGGAACCCATGATTTTTTTAGTTAATACTTATTTCAATGTATTGGGGTGGGTAGCCCCTCCCGTCCAGAAAGTACTATCCTGGTATTGTTGTAGTGGGGTTTTATCTAAACCCCCATAGTTAATAATACTTTTAAAAAAATACTGGGGAAGGAAGCCTAGCCCCATTCTACAAGTACGGCCCTGTGATTGTTGTATGGTTTTAAATGGACCCCATGATTTTTCATTTAGTTTAATATATAGAATGACGCTAAAATCAATTTTCAATCAACTTTTATTTCATAGTTACCGAATTTTCCTACCTTGTCAAAATTACTGAATTTTCCCTTACCGAATCTTCCATTACCAAATTTTCATAAATTCAATTATTCAGATATGAACTGAACATTAATGGTAACATTTCTTAACTGACAAGACAGCCCTTTCAGTGGTTTTATTTTTCAACGTGAGTCTATATGAAATTCAGTTGTTCACCTATTTTATATTAAAAATCTGAATGATTGAATTCCAAGTTATCATAAAATAAAAATTAAGAAAATGTGGGTATGTCAGTTAAATACATCATTTGTATTTACAAAAGAAAAGTTCAAAAGTATTCAAAGTCGACTTCAGTTGAGTTGAAAACATTAGGTAGTTGGTTCACAGAAAAACAAATAATGTGAAAGAAAATGCAGAACAAAGAGAATACTGCCAGCTTATAAAAAATATTTTCACTCTTTTAAAATGTTAGCATTGAATAAATATTTAATCATCTGGGTTGTTTTTTTAATACACGTTCTTTTGAGGGAAGTGTATTTTTATGAAAACCAGACAGTTTGGGCCAAAAATTATTACTTGTTTTCAGCTCAGCAGTTAAAACTTGCCAAAATTTGAAAGGGATCCATTTCAAGATTATGGAAAATTGTTTTTTATATACACTGACCAATAAGGGGTGTGGTCTCAGTCTCTAACCGAAGTGAGCTTAATTTTCCGAATATATAAAGCTCAGATCAATAGATGTGAGGGGAAGACTTTTTGACAGTAAGGGGACAAGGCAATTCAACATCCAGGAACAGAAGACTTTTGACATCGAGAGAATTGCAAAGGCACCAGTTACCAGCCAGCTGCAGAGAGATGAACAAAGTTTGAAGTTGAAGTGAAAATTCTGCTGTGGTTGGACGACAAAGAATGGAAAAGAATTTAAAGAAATTTTTCCAAGCACAGTGTGAATTTAAAAGGGACTTTTCAAAAATGACCATATGTCCCAGAGACGCTTGTGGGGCAAGTAAAAGTAGGCGTTTTCGTTCTTTCTGAAAGGTGGCTGCATCTTTGTTTTCTACCTTCTTGAATAGTTTTCTCTTTTTCAAATTCCTTGTCTTTTCTCAAACTGTAATTTTTTCCATTTTTTGATGGTAATCTTTTTATCAGAAACTGTTATCTTGTCTTAATAGGTGCACAAAAGGAAATTTTTGTGCAAGCTTTTTATGCGTACCTTTTTCGTAATTGTGCAATAAATGTTTGTCCTTTAAAATTTTATGCAGTGATTAAGTCTTATTTGTAATTTTGTGCCTATTCTGACTTGCTATTCCTACAAAATTTTTGTATTTGGCACAAGAACTTAGATTTTATAGGAAATAAAAATCTTATAAGCTATTAATATACAGGGTGTGATGGATAAATAGTTGTCTAAATTAATTACACAAAAATGAAAATAACACCGGCATCTCATTTTAACAGATATATTTACCAAAATGACACAAAAATATCTTGAAATACTGCATAATAAATTTATTCAATAAAATCACCATTAGATTCAACCACAGCCTCCAGATGACTTTGGAATCTCCTGCATCTCTTCTGGATGGTCTCCTTGTTTAAGTTGATGAATGCTGCCATAATCCTTGCCTTCAGTTCGTCTTTGGTGTCATAAGGAGTTTTGTTGGTTTCTTGCTCAACTGCACACCACACATAATAATCAAGGATGTTGCAGTCTGGGGAGTTAGATGTAAGGGGTGATGTGGTCGCAGAAATTGTCTGCAACTGTAAAATGATGAGACCTAGCCACTAATCTCTAGTACTGTATTTATTTTAAATTCATAAAGTTTCGGTACCATAGAGGAAAGCGTAGAGTAGGCGGAAGTGAACAACATCAAATCAAAGGAGCAAATGACAAAATTAAACACACCGCGCAAGAGCTCTGCGCAGCCTTCCGGGTTTTAAACATAGTTTACATTTTCAATTTACTAAAAATAAATAGCCAAATAAAATCAGCTCCCGCCAGTAAATAAACACAGGCCTCTGGAGTCTACACATGACCATAAAAACTAAACATTCTTTCACTCTGCAGAAGGACTGACGGCGTTTTGTCATTCTCATCAAAGCAACAATGGACTCCCTTTGATCTTGCCTCCCAGCTCCACTTCTCTCTTCCTCACTGAAAGATTATTCATGTTCATTTCCTTACAGTCAAAGATGAGAACTTCTAACATTCATTTAATGGTAATTACAGTTAAAATTTGTATATCTTACGTTTAAATAAATATCATTTTATTTGAACACGCAACAATCTTATCTCATTTTTTTTATTCAAACGATGACGCAAGGAATCTTTCCCCAACAAAAATTCATCAGAAAAATAGTCATGAAAATATTTATAGAAAAGGCACAGGGAAGCTAAGATATGGCGGTAGGAACGTGACTGCCCAGATGCCGGGCCAGCACCGATAACATTTCAGATTCTTCAGATTTTATCAAGAATTTAAATGCATAGTAGAAGCACCACGGCAAATGATCTAAAAAGTGAATCATTTTTTTAATCATTTCTCCCACAAGTAAGGCAATAAAGCCACAAAGACACAAGGGGTTACTGAGTGTGAGAGAATATGAGAAAAAAACATTAAAACAAGAAGACAATAAAAGAACAAGAATTAAGAAGACAGAAGATAACAATTGACATTGCATTTTAATGTTTGAAAATCAAAGGCAATAAAGCCACTAGGATGCAAGGAGTTACTGAGTGTTAGAGAATATGAGAAAAACTACTATTAAGGAGAGAGGACAATAAAAGAAGAAGAATTAAGAAGACAGAAGATAACGATTGACATTGCATTTAAATTTTTGAAGATCAAAGGCAATAAAGCGACTAGGATGCAAGGGGTTACTGAGTGTTAGAGGATATGAGAAAAACTACTATTAAAGAGATAGGTTAATAAAAGAAGAACTAAGAAGATAATGATTGCCATTGTGTTTAAATTTTTGAAAATCAACGTTGATTGGGAAGCAAAAAACCAGTAGAGTGTACCACAAGCGAGTAGTGCGAGAAAAGAAATTTTTAATTTCAATAAAAATGTATATTTTTAATAGTTTATCTTTATTATTACCAATATTACTTATGACTTCATTATTATTATTATAAGGTTTCACTTCAGTTCCTTGAGACCACTGTTGAAATATTTGCCAGTGTCAAATTACTTATTTCAACACTTAGAGAGGATCGCAACGATTACCAAGCTTGTTTCGCTAGATCAAATACTACTGAGTAGTGAGTTCGATCCTCACTGGGTGCGCCACACTTTTAGCCTTGTGCCACATCTAAGCTATGCTTAGTAAATTACTTGCGAAGAGTGCAATTGTAGAAAAAAGAAGAGAAAAAGCAGTGTTTAAGATATCGATTTGATGTAACTGCAATGTGAGTATCATGTTACAGTAACATATTACCATGTGCAGATGTAACATGGGTAACATATTACTCACACTTCAGTTTCATGCCATTTATACTGGCTGGGTTTTATTCATTTTGCCACATTGATTACCAGTACAAGACAAGTGACGTTTGTGCAAAGACCTGTCTATATCTCTGAAATGAGGTATTATGATTATTTATATTATTCGGACTGTTATCCTCATCTTCCTTGCCATATTCACAACGTTTCGGCCTCTATATCTCTGACATGAGGTATTATGATTACTTACATTATTTACATTATTCAGACTGTTCTCCCAATCTTCATTGCCATATTCACAATGTTTCGGCCATTGAACTCTACGGCCAATCAGGTGATTTGAATTTTGAACCGGTTGACGAAATTATGGGTTTGGTTTGAAATTCCAATCACCCGAAGAAGGCCAGAGTGTACAACGGCCAAAATGTTGTGAATATGGCAATGAAGATGAGGATAACAGTCCGAATAATGTAAATAATGCAAGCAATCATAATACGTCATCTCAGAGATCCAATCACCTGAAGAAGGCCAGAGTGTACAATGGTTGAAACATTGTGAATATGGCTATGAAGATAACAGTCTGAATAATGTAAATAATACAAGTAATCATAATACCTCATCTCAGAGATCCAATCACCTGAAGAAGGCCAGAGCGTACAACGGCTGAAACGTTGTGAATATGGCATTGAAGATGAGGATAAGAATCCGAATAATGTAAATAATTTGTACAAAGACTTAAAATTTTTTGTAGATTTTTTATTGTTAAGAGAATCTATTTTTTTTATGAATGAAACTCTTCTGTGTTCTGGGTCATTTCATGTTGTAAGATGAGAGTGAAGGACTGGCCTGTGGTGATACCAGGAAATTTCCTGATGGGTCCTCAAATGATAGTCCATCACTTTAGAAATAACTCAAAAAAGTAAAAACTAAAAAAGAAAAGAAAAATATTACATAGATACTGGAAAAATTTAAATAAGATTTCTTTGATGCTGTAATATATATATATATATATATATATATATATATATATAAAAATATAAATAAAAAAAAAAAAGAAATTTAGGATGATTTGAGATAATCATAATTAAGTGAGTTTGTTTCTTTTTTTTAGAAGAAACCGCAACAGAATGCACTAGACGGCCGTTTCGTCCTATATTTGGGACTCATCAGCAGTGCGCATCCACTACCAGGAATTGAAACCGGACAGTTAGGTTATTAAGCAAACGTCATGCCAACTGCACCACAGGCCCCGGTGACGAGGAGGTAACGAATTAAACTCGACATAGCGCCGCTCGTTCACATATTACATGGTGGAACTCATCCAAGTTCCTTGAACCAAGGATTGTGCCCCCGAGAACCACGACTACTATCAGCAAGCCGCTCCATCCAGAGCACTAGAAGCCGGTTCAAGCAAGGATATACAAGAAATTGTTAGGAGGATTTGAGATAATCATAATTAAGGAATTCATTGAATTTTTTTTTTTAGAAGAAACCTCAACAGAATGCAGAAAGCACTGGACGGTCGTTTCGTCCTATATTTGGGACTCATCAGCAGTGCGCATCCACTATCAGGAATTGAAACCCGGACAGTTATATATATATATATACTCAGATCCTTGTCTGATGAAGGTATTTTTCATTTTCGGATTGGTTATTCTATGATTGAGATTTTCATTTTTATTATTAAAATTTTCTAGTATTTGTATTTATGGGATTTTTAACGATTTCCACATCAAGTTGGGCAGATGTCAAGGAAGAGATAATTGAATATTTTAAAGATATTTTATATACAACAATAACATATACATCAAAACATGAACTGAGAGAGTTGCTAAAAAATGTACTTTTAGCAGTTATAGTCAAACAGTTGGGTCAATTCCAATATATTTCAGTTAGAAACAGTTACACTTAACTGTCATTCAAACAAAGGTTGTTTGTTTCGAGGGCCATCTGGAAGGTTCAGACACATATCCTCTCTTTAGAGGTGGGCCTTCTTGTTCGCAAATGGTTTGAGTGCTGTTCCCCAGAGGCAACTAAAGATGCCTGTCTCCTTCGATCTATTGGGTTGCTCTAACTTTAGCATTTGTAATTACGCACCAAATAAGATTTGTCATGAAACTGGGTTATACCATTAAAAGTAGATAATAGAATCTTTCAATAGCAGCAGAAATAAGGGGAGATAATATAATTTCTTATATGTTATGCAGGCATTAAGATAATTAAAAAAAACAATATTGAATAGATGTAAAATTATATTTGCCTAAAACCTTTACTTTTATTTGATTCCTTTGACTATATTTTGGGATTAAGTGGATCCTTTTGACTGATCCCTTTTACAAGTTTTCTCGGTAGGCATTTTCAACCCAGACTACCACTGTATGACAACCCTACAAAGTGGAGATCTTTCAGAGCAGTCTGTTTACTGCCATTCATTGACCTGACATGTAAACTATACCATAAAAAACCAGCAACTCCTGACTGAAGTTATTCTAAAGTATTTCTAACTTCTTGACGGACTTTACTTCTCTTTGTCTTATTTCTTTTGTCCCACGCGTGGCAATCTGTTTCTTTTATCCTTTTCCCTCACCCCCGATGATTGAATCTGTCATTAGGACTGATGATAATGATGATGATGATTCATAGTAGCTTTTACTGTTGATGATAACGATGATAATGAAGATGGTAATCTTATTTATTTATTTTTTACAACTTTATTCCAGATTTTCCCGAGTGAAGGTGTTCCCAGGTATCAGATGTAACTCCCAAGTCACCTTGGCTACCCCATCCTTCAAAGTTAAAAAATAAATCTCAAGGCAGTGTTAAAGGCAGACACAAACGGGGATGGTAACATTATTCGGGTTATTGTCCTCATCTTTGTCGCCATATTTATTACAACGTTTCGGCCGTTGTACGCTCCGGCCTTCTTCAGGTGGTTGGAATGTCGAACTGAACCCTTTATTTCACTCACTGGGGTAGACTGTTCTAGTTCCACATGCCATGTTTAATGGATGTCAGTTATCTCCTGTTAATTTTTCCCTCTGAATGTTCTCCACTGCCTTAATCAGGTATTGAACTCACATTCTTTGGGTCCTGTTATTGGATCTAACCAACGCTTTTATCCACTGTGCTATGTGTCCTTGAGGGCCGAAACATTGTAATAAATATGAGGACAATAGTCCGAATAATGTACATAATACCTCATCTCAGAAATATAGGCAGATATTGGGGGATGGTAACGTAAAAGCTGGTTGGACAATATCAAAGAGTGGACTGTCATGACAATACAGGAACTCCAGAGAGCCATAGCCATCAGATCATCCTGGGGGAGGTTGTCTGAGGTTTGCTAGTCATCTGGTTTGGTTAGCGCCGTTGGTCGGCTGGTCTGGTTATTGCTGCTGGTCGGCTGGTCGGCTGGTGATCGCTGCTGGTAGTTGCTGATGGTTGCTGGCGTTGCGGGTCTGCCGGGTCGAGTCCAATCGAAACCTCCCGTAATAATTACTAACAATAGTGTGTACGGGGAAATGTTGCGGACGACGTGCGGGCAGCCAGTAGGAGTGGCATGCCGAGAGTAAGAAGTATATATATAGAGAGAGAGTGTTTCAACTCGCGTCCAGTTGGCAGACGAAAAAAAATGGGAGCGTAACTTAATGCACAGCCCAGGGCGGCCTCCTGGCCTCAAGGGCAGGAGTCTGTGCACCGACCGAGTCAGGGCCGACCGGTCAGTGCCAACCACGAATTTGGCGAAGAGTCTCTGTGTTAAGTTCGGAGTGCCTCACGACAGAAAATGGCATTACTGAAATGTCAAAAATCTCTAAAAAAAATGAGTGGAGATTTTTATGCGAAACTTACGCTTGGAGGTGTATTACGATTAGGTTCGTAACAACAGTGAACAAAAAAGGTAATTAGTTCATCTCCAACCGAAATTACAAGCGTGTAGGGGTCATGATGGAAAGGTCAAGGTTGAAAAAATGCCCTGTTCTCTACCGCTTTAGTGAGCAGCCGAAAGCGGCTGTGTACTATTTTGTTTGTAATGATTCATAATTAGAATTCTGGTTTGAATATATTTTCCATCCAATATATCTAATTCAAAAGATGTCAACTTTATTTGGATTTATTCCTGAAATAGTCAAATTTTAAAGTCAGTTTGTAAGTAAAAACCTGCAGAAATTATGCATTTCTGTATATTTTTCAGATGATTTTTAAAAGTAAATGCTCAAAAGTTAGTAAAAGCTATGAATCTAATTTTTGACACCAGTACTTATTACATCAAATTTCAACTTTTGCACTGAGTGCAGTATTGGTTTTCTAAAAATAAATTTAAAAAACTACCCCACTTCCGCCCTATTGGATGCCTCCAGACCAGATATGGCAGCAATACCTCATTTTTAGCCTGATCTGACATTTATTTTTGTTATCAGTTTCTTAGCACACCTTGTATGAATAAGAATTATTGCACTTAAAAATAAATTCAATTAATTCATGCCTAAAAATGAAACAAAAGTGGTGATGTTATCAAAATGTGACTCATAACACCATGACGGCTTTATGCACATACAAAAACAGACACACATGAGTATGTTTATGACTGGAGAAGGATAAAAAAAACCAGTGTTCCATTTACCAGACACGCTGGAAAGTGGTAGTAGAAAAACAGCTGGATTCAAGATGGTGGCTACTTATAATCGAATAGTTGCGGGTTTTTCAGAGATTGAAAGAGAGAATGGAAGAGGACTTTTTTCAACGTTAAAGAAGACAAGTCAGATTTTACTTTTGTACTCATAATTATCCAGATGATACAACAGTTTATAGGTGCATGTCTAAAAATCTGGATGACCAAAGCCTAACATCTTGTAGAATCCTCCGTATTTTTCCACTCAACCCGTTTAAAGGTGGAATTTTCCATAAGAGCTAGTTTCGACCAATCAACACCACACATTGCGAAACTCGGCTTATTATTGGTCGAGATGCCCCAGGATAAATGTTGGCGCCAATGCGCTGGGAGCCGATCTAATCTTCGCAGAGTAAATAAAAGGACGAATCTTAGTCCGATTCACTAGTCAGCAATTCACTCTCAGAGAGATTTCTACAGAGATCCACGCGTGTCTACATCTTGACTTAAAGGACTTTTCGCGCGTCAACACCTGACTCCACCTTCAACCTCTTTCTCTCGCTCTCTCTGAAATCTTTGTACGTTTCTAAAAAAGTGTTATTCTACACTACCAAACAGAAATTATTACTAGAGCAAATATATATAAAAAATACGGTCCAAGGTGAATAACTCTGCCAAAACAAAAACATACAAAATTCAGCAAAAAAATCTCGCAACTACAATACTTTAAAATTTATCTCTCGATAAATTTTCCTCAAATTTTTATGTGAACACTTTTCCTAAACAAAGGAACATTCATGAACTTTGAGTTCATAAAATACTCAATTCAACTTTTGTTCAACAATTCAGTTATTTCGACTGAAACACAACTTTTTCCAAAAATTGTATTGTAATTTATTTGTACATAAATATTCAATGTTTGTTTCTAATTGAATTCACGACTACCTTTGTTTCTTCGTTCAATATTGCCTTTGAGATTTATTCCTTTTGTATGTCTACGCTAAATTGTTGTGATTAATATGAAGAACATGCTTTTCACGTTTATTACCACAAACCTAAAAACCCTTCTGATTACACACTAATTCATAGCAATCCCAACAACCTCATCTCTCCTCTGACTCCGCCCAGGTGGGCTCAATGAGGGAAGGAGTGGCTTGTAAAATTGAAGCCCCCCACAACCAAACTAGTATCATTCTACCATCACTGGGCAGACCTTGAACGTTCATCTAACATGATGGATGGGTCTTCTCTCAAGGAGACTTGAATGTTTATTAGGACTTGTTGCGGATTTGAATCAATCCACAACAAACAAAAAAAAGGTGAGAAAAGTTTTAAATATGAAAATATAAAATATTTATATTTTCATGTTTTTTATAACTAAATTTTGTCAGCATATATGAGTGTTAAATTTCTTAACAGTCTCTGTAGTTTTTTAAAAAGAAATGTAATGTATGTGTGAAAAAAAAGAGCCAAGTTAGAAAGTGAGGTGGAAAGTGTAAGTGTTAAGTAGCTTGGTGAGGAAGACGGGTGAATAAGTAAAGGAACTTATTTTAAGCTGTGGTGTCATGAATCTGTTACAGTATGTTGCCACTCCTTCTCCTTACTGGTCTAGAAGGGATCATGAAGCAAGTTTTTTTTATTGTCGACAGGAACGTGACCCAATGGTTGAAAAGAATATTTATTTTCAAAGTAGTAATTTATTAATCGGAAAAGGCACAAATCCTCCAATTCAGAAACCATTAATTTGCCATTTGATGTTTCACTGTCTTGCTGTGTATTTTCTTCTTTGCTCCACACACTCATCCCAGAGCTCATTTGGAACATATACATAATCTCTTGTTAAAGATGCTTGTTGGTTGGTCCATTGTGCCACTCCAGTAAGTATCTGACCCCCTCCCCTCTGTTTTACTCTATTTTACAATAGCCAGATCAAACCAAAGATTAATTATGGCTGCAATGTCTGGGGTGAATCTGCCCAATCTTCACTTGCCTATCTGAATAGAGTTCAAAAGTGTCTATGCAGCCTTTTGGATAATTAATTATTTTTCACCATACATCCACTTTCTCAAAGACAAAATAAAAAATGTGCTTCTTCATTCTGCAATCAAGGACACAATTACCTGTCCTTTGTATCGCTTAATAAGTTTTGTCTTTTTGTTCTTTCTCTTAAACCCTGTTCCACCATCCATTTACTCAAGCTCATCATTTTTCTTCTATGTGCCATATACCTTCATGGTGTATGCGATCATGGCTCTCCACAATTTTCTGTTCTTCGTATCTCTTAATAAATTTTATCTTTTTCTTATTTCTCCTAAACTCTGTTTTGCCATCCATTTCCTCAAGATCATCATTCTTCTTCTATGTGCTGTATACCTATATGATGTAGACGATCATGGCATTCCACAATTTCCTATACATTGTAGCTCTTACTAATTTTTGTCTTTAGGTATTTCGTCTAAACCCTGTCCCGCCATTTATTTACTCAAGATCATCCTTTTTCTAAGTGCCATACACCTTCAGAGAGTAAGTGATCATGGCTCTCCACAATTTCCTGTCCTTTGTAGCTCTTAATAAATTTTGTCTTTTTGTTATCTCTCCTAAACCCTGTTAAGCCATCCAAATACTCAGTAAGTATAAGGTTTCTTTTTGTTTCCATTTTCTCTAAAACTTCATCATTGCTGACAGCTTCGTTCCATAGAATCCTCAGAATCCTTCTGTAGAACCACTTGTTTCACTTCACTTCTTCACCTTTTGGGAGGTTGTCCAACATTCAGTGCCATATAGGAGGACAGATATGACGTACCAGTTCAGTACTCATTTCTTTGTTACTGTTCCTTCAAGTCTCTCTTTCATCTTTGAGGATGTTGTCCAACATTCAGTGCCATACAGGAGGACAGATATGACGTACCAGTTCAGTACTTTTTTCTTTGTTACTGTTCCTTCAAGTCTCTTCTTCATCTTTGAGGATGTTGTCCAACATTCAGTGCCATAAAGGAGGACAGATATGACGTAACAGTCCAGTACTCTTTTCTTTGTTGCTGTTCCTTCAAGTCTCTCTTTCATCTTTGAGGATGTTGTCCAACATTCAGTGCCATAAAGGAGGACAGATATGACGTAACAGTCCAGTACTCTTTTCTTTGTTTCAGTTCCTTCAAGTCTCTCTTTCATCTTTGAGGATGTTGTCCAACATTCAGTGCCATACAGGAGGACAGATATGACGTAACAGTTCAGTACTTTTTTCTTTGTTACTGTTCCTTCAAGTCTCTTCTTCATCTTTGAGGATGTTGTCCAACATTCAGTGCCACACAGGAGGACAGATATGACGTACCAGTTCAGTACTCTTTTCATTTTTTCTGTTGCTTCAAGTCTCTTCTTCATCTTTGAGGATGTTGTCCAACATTCAGTGCCATAAAGGAGGACAGATATGACGTAACAGTCCAGTACTCTTTTCTTTGTTGCTGTTCCTTCAAGTCTCTCTTTCATCTTTGAGGATGTTGTCCAACATTCAGTGCCATAAAGGAGGACAGATATGACGTAACAGTCCAGTACTCTTTTCTTTGTTTCAGTTCCTTCAAGTCTCTCTTTCATCTTTGAGGATGTTGTCCAACATTCAGTGCCATACAGGAGGACAGATATGACGTAACAGTTCAGTACTTTTTTCTTTGTTACTGTTCCTTCAAGTCTCTTCTTCATCTTTGAGGATGTTGTCCAACATTCAGTGCCACACAGGAGGACAGATATGACGTACCAGTTCAGTACTCTTTTCATTTTTTCTGTTGCTTCAAGTCTCTTCTTCATCTTTGAGGATGTTGTCCAACATTCAGTGCCATAAAGGAGGACAGATATGACGTAACAGTCCAGTACTCTTTTCTTTGTTACTGTTCCTTCAAGTCTCTCTTTCATCTTTGAGGATGTTGTCCAACATTCAGTGCCACACAGGAGGACAGATATGACGTAACAGTTCAGTACTCTTTTCATTTTTTCTGTTGCTTCAAGTCTCTTCTTCATCTTTGAGGATGTTGTCCAACATTCAGTGCCATACAGGAGGACAGATATGACGTAACAGTTTAGTACTTTTTTCTTTGTTTCTGTTCCTTCAAGTCTCTCTTTCATCTTTGAGGATGTTGTCCAACATTCAGTGCCATACAGGACGACAGATATGACGTAACAGTTCAGTACTTTTTTCTTTGTTACTGTTCCTTCAAGTCTCTTCTTCATCTTTGAGGATGTTGTCCAACATTCAGTGCCACACAGGAGGACAGATATGACGTACCAGTCCAGTACTCTTTTCTTTGTTTCTGTTGCTTCAAGTCTCTCTTTCATCTTTGAGGATGTTGTCCAACATTCAGTGCCACACAGGAGGACAGATATGACGTACCAGTTCAGTACTCTTTTCATTTTTTCTGTTGCTTCAAGTCTCTTCTTCATCTTTGAGGATGTTGTCCAACATTCAGTGCCATAAAGGAGGACAGATATGACGTAACAGTCCAGTACTCTTTTCTTTGTTACTGTTCCTTCAAGTCTCTCTTTCATCTTTGAGGATGTTGTCCAACATTCAGTGCCATACAGGAGGACAGATATGACGTAACATTTCAGTACTTTTTTCTTTGTTACTGTTCCTTCAAGTCTCTTCTTCATCTTTGAGGATGTTGTCCAACATTCAGTGCCATACAGGAGGACAGATATGACGTAACAGTCCAGTACTCTTTTCTTTGTTGCTGTTCCTTCAAGTCTCTCTTTCATCTTTCAGGATGTTGTCCAACATTCAGTGCCACACAGGAGGACAGATATGACGTAACAGTTCAGTACTCTTTTCATTTTTCTGTTGCTTCAAGTCTCTTCTTCATCTTTGAGGATGTTGTCCAACATTCAGTGCCACACAGGAGGACAGATATGACGTAACAGTTCAGTACTCTTTTCATTTTTTCTGTTGCTTCAAGTCTCTTCTTCATCTTTGAGGATGTTGTCCAACATTCAGTGCCATACAGGAGGACAGATATGACGTACCAGTTCAGTACTCTTTTCATTTTTTCTGTTCCTTCAAGTCTCTCTTTCATCTTTGAGGATGTTGTCCAACATTCAGTGCCATACAGGAGGATAGATATGACGTACCAGTTCAGTACTCTTTTCTTTGTTTCTGTTCCTTCAAGTCTCTCTTTCATCTTTGAGGATGTTGTCCAACATTCAGTGCCATACAGGTGGACAGATATGACGTAACAGTTCAGTACTTTTTTCTTTGTTACTGTTCCTTCAAGTCTCTTCTTCATCTTTGAGGATGTTGTCCAACATTCAGTGGCACACAGGAGGACAGATATGACGTACCAGTTCAGTACTCTTTTCATTTTTTATGTTGCTTCAAGTCTCTTCTTCATCTTTGAGGATGTTGTCCAACATTCAGTGCCATACAGGAGGACAGATATGACGTACCAGTTCAGTACTCTTTTCATTTTTTCTGTTCCTTCAAGTCTCTCTTTCATCTTTGAGGATGTTGTCCAACATTCAGTGCCATACAGGAGGACAGATATGACGTAACAGTTCAGTACTTTTTTCTTTGTTACTGTTCCTTCAAGTCTCTTCTTCATCTTTGAGGATGTTGTCCAACATTCAGTGCCACACAGGAGGACAGATATGACGTACCAGTTCAGTACTCTTTTCATTTTTTCTGTTGCTTCAAGTCTCTTCTTCATCTTTGAGGATGTTGTCCAACATTCAGTGCCATACAGGAGGACAGATATGACGTACCAGTTCAGTACTCTTTTCATTTTTTCTGTTCCTTCAAGTCTCTCTTTCATCTTTGAGGATGTTGTCCCACATTCAGTGCCATACAGGAGGACAGATATGACGTAACAGTTCAGTACTTTTTTCTTTGTTACTGTTCCTTCAAGTCTCTTCTTCATCTTTGAGGATGTTGTCCAACATTCAGTGCCATACAGGAGGACAGATATGACGTAACAGTTCAGTACTTTTTTCTTTGTTACTGTTCCTTCAAGTCTCTTCTTCATCTTTGAGGATGTTGTCCAACATTCAGTGCCATAAAGGAGGACAGATATGACGTAACAGTTCAGTACGCTTTCTTTGTTACTGTTCCTTCAAGTCTCTTCTTCATCTTTGAGGATGTTGTCCAACATTCAGTGCCATACAGGAGGACAGATATGACGTAACAGTTTAGTACTTTTTTCTTTGTTACTGTTCCTTCAAGTCTCTTCTTCATCTTTGAGGATGTTGTCCAACATTCAGTGCCATACAGGAGGACAGATATGACGTACCAGTTCAGTACTCTTTTCATTTTTTCTGTTCCTTCAAGTCTCTCTTTCATCTTTGAGGATGTTGTCCAACATTCAGTGCCATACAGGAGGATAGATATGACGTACCAGTTCAGTACTCTTTTCTTTGTTTCTGTTCCTTCAAGTCTCTCTTTCATCTTTGAGGATGTTGTCCAACATTCAGTGCCATACAGGTGGACAGATATGACGTAACAGTTCAGTACTTTTTTCTTTGTTACTGTTCCTTCAAGTCTCTTCTTCATCTTTGAGGATGTTGTCCAACATTCAGTGGCACACAGGAGGACAGATATGACGTACCAGTTCAGTACTCTTTTCATTTTTTATGTTGCTTCAAGTCTCTTCTTCATCTTTGAGGATGTTGTCCAACATTCAGTGCCATACAGGAGGACAGATATGACGTACCAGTTCAGTACTCTTTTCATTTTTTCTGTTCCTTCAAGTCTCTCTTTCATCTTTGAGGATGTTGTCCAACATTCAGTGCCATACAGGAGGACAGATATGACGTAACAGTTCAGTACTTTTTTCTTTGTTACTGTTCCTTCAAGTCTCTTCTTCATCTTTGAGGATGTTGTCCAACATTCAGTGCCACACAGGAGGACAGATATGACGTACCAGTTCAGTACTCTTTTCATTTTTTCTGTTGCTTCAAGTCTCTTCTTCATCTTTGAGGATGTTGTCCAACATTCAGTGCCATACAGGAGGACAGATATGACGTACCAGTTCAGTACTCTTTTCATTTTTTCTGTTCCTTCAAGTCTCTCTTTCATCTTTGAGGATGTTGTCCCACATTCAGTGCCATACAGGAGGACAGATATGACGTAACAGTTCAGTACTTTTTTCTTTGTTACTGTTCCTTCAAGTCTCTTCTTCATCTTTGAGGATGTTGTCCAACATTCAGTGCCATACAGGAGGACAGATATGACGTAACAGTTCAGTACTTTTTTCTTTGTTACTGTTCCTTCAAGTCTCTTCTTCATCTTTGAGGATGTTGTCCAACATTCAGTGCCATAAAGGAGGACAGATATGACGTAACAGTTCAGTACGCTTTCTTTGTTACTGTTCCTTCAAGTCTCTTCTTCATCTTTGAGGATGTTGTCCAACATTCAGTGCCACACAGGAGGACAGATATGACGTAACAGTTCAGTTCTCTTTTCATTTTTTCTGTTGCTTCAAGTCTCTTCTTCATCTTTGAGGATGTTGTCCAACATTCAGTGCCATACAGGAGGACAGATATGACGTAACAGTCCAGTACTCTTTTCTTTGTTGCTGTTCCTTCAAGTCTCTCTTTCATCTTTGAGGATGTTGTCCAACATTCAGTGCCATACAGGAGGACAGATATGACGTAACAGTCCAGTACTCTTTTCTTTGTTGCTGTTCCTTCAAGTCTCTCTTTCATCTTTGAGAATGTTGTCCAACATTCAGTGCCATATAGGAGGACAGATATGACGTAACAGTTCAGTACTCTTTTCCTTTTTTCTGTTCCTTCAAGTCTCTTCCTCATCTTTGAGGATGTTGTCCAACATTCAGTGCCATACAGGAGGACAGATATGAAGTAACAGTCCAGTACTCTTTTCTTTGTTGCTGTTCCTTCAAGTCTCTCTTTCATCTTTGAGGATGTTGTCCAACATTCAGTGCCATATAGGAGGACAGATATGACGTAACAGTTCAGTACTCTTTTCCTTTTTTCTGTTCCTTCAAGTCTCTTCCTCATCTTTGAGGATGTTGTCCAACATTCAGTGCCATACAGGAGGACAGATATGACGTAACAGTTCAGTACTCTTTTCTTTGTTTCTGTTGCTTCAAGTCTTTTCTTCATCTTTGGGGAGATTGTCCAGCATTCAATGCCATATAGAACTGATATCGCATAATAGTTCAGTACTCTTTATTTCTAACGAAATTTTTATTTTTCCGTTTCTTAATACTCAGCTTAGCTGATGTAATGCAAATTCTTTATTTAAATTGTTAGTCGTTATTCTAATGTTTTCTTTGAATTCATTGTTTGTGTTATGGTCCAGGCTCCTTGTATCACGGTGATGGTCCAAGTTAGAACCAATGAAGAATAATTCGAACACAGGTATGGAATAACACAGATATATTACAAACAGAATATGTACAAAAGAAGTAGAAGTTTTATTAATAACAATCAGGTTAGGTTAGAGAGAACTATGTTGTCTCGACCAGTATCACTATTCCAATGTCTTACAGTAATCGTCTGACGCCACTCTGTCTCTGACTGACTGACTCACTGACGATGTTCATTAACACGCCGACGTGTGTCAAATGTGGCACAAGGCCTGTTTAACGTGGGCTTTCCGAGCCCGTAGGCTCGGGCAAAAATTGCCCGTAGAACCCGTATAAACGGGATCGGGTTGGTCAACCTCCCCGAACGAGGCTCTGCCCTTCGGCGGAGTCTCGTCCGAGTTCCTCTCTGCCCAGAGGCAGAGAGTTCCCCTTTGCCTAGAGGCAGAGAGTTCGACCGGCTAGCCGAGTCGTCCAAAAAGGACTGACTGACTCACTGACGATGTTCATTAACACGCCCACGTGTGTCAAATATGGCACAAGGCCGGTTTAATGTGGGCTTTCCGAGCCCGTAGAACCCGTATAAACGGGATCGGGTTGGTCAACCTCCCCGAACGAGGCTCTGCCCTTCGGCGGAGCCTCGTCCGAGTTCCTCTCTAGAGGCAGAGAGTTCGACCGGCTAGCCGAGTCGTCCAAAAAGGACTGACTGACTCACTGACTACTGCTTCCTCTTGAGGCGCAGTATTTATGGTGTACGGGATAGTCCATTATTATTATGGGTAAGTTCCCATAACAGTTTGTCAACCTAATTATCAGCAATATATGTGTGTTTATGAATATCATTTAGTTCTTCATTGTCTTCGTCCAGGATTATGTGCCTGGTAACAGGTAGTCAAGCCATTTACTCTATAGTTTTAATAGCTTATTATAATTCTGCCTGTCCCACCATTAGATAGTTGCGCCTTGTCAATACCTAATAAATAATAGATGGTCTCATTTTTAACACATGGAAAGATAGAAAACACATATCAGCGAAGTCACGTGGTTTCAGTGAGAAAAAGAAAGAATGGAATGAAGGAAAGAAGGAAAGAAAGAAAAAACGGAAGCTAGAAGTGTTTAACGTCTCCTGCCAATACATCATGAATAACGGACTGTTTCGGTTTGATCACAGGAAAAGACAGAAAAGATATATCAGAGACGTCACTTGGTTTGAGTGTGAAAATGAAAGAAAGAAAGAAAGAAAGAAAGAAAGAAGGAAAGAATGAAAGGAAGAAAGGAAAGAAAGAAGGCAAGCTAGAAGTGTTTGTCTCCTGCAAATACCTCATGAATAAAGGATTGATTTGGTTTGATCACAGGGAAAGACAGAAAAGATATATCAAAGACGTCACTTGATTTCAGTGAAAGAAAGAAAGAAAGAAAGAAAGAAGGAAAGGACGAAAGAAAGGAAAGGAAGAAGGGAAGCTAGAAGTGTTTAATATCTCCTGCCAATACCTCGTAAATAACGGAGTGTTTTCGTTTGATCACAGGGAAAGACAGAAAAGATATTTCAAAGATGTCACTTGCTTTCAGTGAGACAAAGAAAGAAAGGATGAAAGAAAGAATGAAAGAAAGAAAGGAATGGAAGGAGGGAAGCTAGAAGTGTTTTGTTTTGATCACAGTGAAAGAGAGAAAAATGTATCAGAGACGACACTCGGTTTCAGTGAGAAAAAGAAAGAATGAAACAAAGATAGGAAAGGAAGAATGGGAGCTCTGAGTCTTTAACATCTCCTGCCAATACCTCATGAATAAAGGACTGTTTTAGTTTGATCACAGTGAAAGAGAGAAAAATGTATTAGAGACGACACTTGGTTTCAGTGAGAAAAAGAAAGAAAGAAAGTGTTGAGGGATCTTACCTTTTTACACAAATGGACTCACCCAAGGTATACATATACTACTACCAGTGAATACCCCGACAGTTGTCAGTACGTTAAGTCATGTCGGACAGTAGTAGAACGTTGAGTCGGTCGGTAGAATAAGGTAGCGGCAAGAGTCATAGTAACGTGCACGTAGACTCAGTAAGAAGTCATACAGCGATACGTCGATACCAAAGACTTTATATATATTTGTCTACTAACCCTGCATTCCTGGAACTACTAACCTGTATTATCAGTTTGTATTATTACGTTAATACATTTATTTTCCTATATTCATTCGTGGCGTTTGTTATTATTTGATACCGGATTTCATCCCGGAATCCACAACAACTTGGCGACGAGGATATCGAACTCACACGGGAAGGAAGAAAAAAAATTCTCCTTCGTCGACCACAACAACTTGGTGACGAGGAATTCGAACTCACGCGGAAGGAAAACGAAACAAAATTCTCCCTCGTTGTCCACAACAACTTGGCAACGAGGAATTCGAACTCACACGGAAGGAAAATTCTCCCTTGCCGACCACAACAACTTGGCGACGAGGATATCGAACTCATACGGGAAGAAGAAAAAAAAATTCTCCCTCGTTGTCCACAACAACTGGCGACGAGGCATTAGAACTCACAAAGGAAAGGAAAAAGAAAAAAGAAAAATTCTCCCTTGCCGACCACAACAACTTGGTGACGAGAAATTGGGACCTACACGGAAAGAAAAAATTTCTCTTCTCACCACAACAGCTTGCACGACAAGAATTTGCACTTCTCGGAGACTCAAAAGAAAAAATTGCCGTTTTTTGCCAGTATCCACAACAACTTGGCGACAAAGATTTACGAGGATTAAAATACGGAAAATCGAGTTTTTCGTAAGACTCTTATCATGGAGGATTTTAAAAGTATTTTAGTAGAACTTGTAAAATACCAAAATGAACAGCAATTACAACTCCAAGAAAGACAAAATGAACAGCAATTACAATTCCAAGAAAGAATGGAAGAGAAGTGGCAAAAGCAATTATTACAAACGCAGAAGGAAAATCAAGAAAGACAAATGCAAAATGAAGAAAGACAAATGCAACTCCAGGAACTAATATTAAAGGTAGCGGGTAACAAACAACAAAATATCGAAAAAGAGGCGACTTTTTCCCAAGACGCAGTGTGGACTACGATAGAAACATTCAATTACTCTCTAGACGAGGATAAAAATTTCGGGGATTATTTCAGGCGTCATGAAGACATCTTCAACATCGATTGTCAAAACTGGACAGAAGCAAAGAAGCTACGTCTGTTACTCAGAAAATTACGAACAGAAGAATACACAAAATTTGTGGATTACATCTTGCCAAAAAAGACAAATGAGTTAACGTTTGACGAAGCAGTTACATGCCTTACAGAACTTTTCAGTCCAAAGACGTCACTATTTCACAAAAGGTGGAAATGTCTTAACCTCATAAAGGACGAAAAGGAGGACTACTCCACGTTCGCCGCAATCGTGAACAAACATTGTGACGACTTCAAGTTGGCAGAATTAACACCGGACAATTTCAAGTGTCTTATTTTTGTACAAGGGTTAGTCTCAGCTAAAGATAGTGAAATGCGCAAAAGAATGCTTTCAAAACTGCAAAATGAGCCTGAATTAACACTACAAAAATTATCAGAAGACTGCCAAAAATGCCTAAGTAGAAAGAATGACTCGAAGGATATCGAGGAGTCAGTAGTAGCACATATACGTAAGTTGAACAAAAGTTTACGTTTTTCACCCTCCCCGGAAAGAAAACAAAAATTCTATAATAATGAAAAAAGATTTTCACCCTCCCCGGAAAGATATTCGTAATGAAAGATACAGAAAATCTGGTGAGCACAGACTGGATACAAAAGTTCGACGTATGGGATTTACCTATCAGTTCTTTTCGTAAAAAGATAAAGTGCGAACCATCAGAAGCTATAAAGTTAAAGGAAGAATTACATAATCAATTCCCAGAAATATTTGCGAGCGGGTTGGGACGATGTAACAAATTTGCAGCTAGAATTGAATTAAAAGAAAACGTCCAACCAGTATTTAAAAAGAAGCGAAACGTGCCGTTTGCTACTATAGAAAAAATCGACAAAGAATTAGAAAGACTTGAACAAACTGGAATCCTTTCAAAAATAGAGTTTAGTGAATGGGCGGCACCAGTAGTCTATGTAAAAAAGAAATCAGGAGAAATCCGTGTATGCGCAGATTTCTCCACTGGGCTAAATAAGGCTATAAAAGACCATCATTACCCATTAAATAGCCCGGAGGAAATATTTACTAAGCTGAACAGCGGGAAAGTATTTTCTAAAATAGATTTAAGCGAGGCTTATCTGCAGATCCCAGTACAAGAAGAGAGTATGAAAATTCTATGTATTAATACGCACAAAGGACTGTACAAATTCAACAGACTACCATTTGGGGTGAAAGTTGCACCGGCAATTTTTCAACAGACAATGGATACAATGCTCATAGGCCAGAATTTTGCGACCGCTTACTTGGACGATATTCTAATTAAAAGCGACAATGTGGAAGAGCATGAGTCGCACATAAAGGAAGTTTTCAAAAAACTTCAGGACTTTGGGTTTAAAGTAAAAGGAAAAAAATGTAATTTTTTCTTCAATGAAATCAAATACTTAGGCTATATAATTAATGAAAGTGGCAGAAAGCCGGATCCAGAGGGGGCATCTGCGATAAAAAAAAATATGCCGGAACCAAAAAAGTCGCAGAATTAGAAAGTTTTCTTGGCCTAGCAAACTACTACGGCGAATTTATTGAAAATATGCACAGATTGAGGGCCCCCATCAACGAATTACTAAAAAAAAGAGAACAAATGGAATTGGACAGAAGACTGTCAGAAAGCGTTTAAGGAGATATTACAAAAATGAACTTCGGAGCTCGCACTAACTCATTTCGACCCAAAATTAGAAATTATTATCGCGAGTGACGCGAGCTCACATGGAGTAGGAGCTTGTATTCTATACAAGATGCGGGATGGCACAAAGAAACCCATAGCTCACGCATCGAGATCATTGTTATCAGTGGAGAGAAATTATTCACAGATTGAAAAGGAAACACTAGGCATAATATTCGCCGTAACTCGTTTTCACAGATATATATGGGAGAGAGTTTACGCTTCAAACGGACCACAAACCTCTTCTTACGATTTTTGGACCAAGAAAAGGATTACCAATCTATACAGCTCACAGACTTCTAAGATGGGGAACTACATTACTGAACTACAATTTCAAACTTGAGTTCTTACCATCGAAGAAAATTGGGCACGCTGATGGACTATCGCGATTAATACCTGCAAAATGCGAACCGCTGGAAGAATCGGTAATAGCGGCGTTGCAAGCCGAAGATGAAATCAGTAAAGTGTTATACAATACAGTAAAGGAACTACCTGTGACCTTGCTAGAGATAAGAAGAGAAGCGGAAAAGGATGAATTTATTCAGAATACCAAGAAAAAATAGAAAAGGAAAGGAATTTAGCAGACAGCTTCTCAATTTGTCATCACATATTATTATATAACGAAAGAGTGGTCATACCAAAATCGTTACAAAGGCAGATTTTGAAAGATTTTCATTTAGGACATCCAGGAAAAAATCGGATGAAAGCACTTCTGAGAAGTTTCGTCTACTGGCCTAACATGGACAATGATATATATATAATTGCCATATATCCAAGTGATCACTTACTTTCAGTGAGAAAAAGAAAGAAAGAAAGAAAGAAAGAAAGGAAGAAAAAAAGGAAAGGGAGGAAGAAAGAAAGAAAGAAGGAAAGGGAGGAAGGAAAGAAGAAAGAAAGAAAGAAAGGAAGAAAAAAGGAAAGAAAGAAAGAAAGAAAGAAAGAAAGAAAGAAAGAAAGAAAGAAAGAAAGGAAGGAACCTCGAAGTGTTTAACGTCTCCTGCCAATACCTCATGAATAATGGTCTGTTTTGGTTTGATCTCAGGGAAAGACAGAAAACTTATATCCAAGAGATCTCTTGGTTTCAGTGAGAAAAAGAAAGAAAGAAATAAAGGAAGAAAGGAAGAATGAAAGGAAGGAAGGAAGGAACCTTGAAGTGTTTAACGTCTCCTGCCAATACCTCATGAATAACGAACTGTTTTGGTTTGATCACAGGGAAAGAGAGAAAAGATATATTAGAGACGTCATTTGCTTTCCGTGAGAAAAGGAAAGAAATAAAGTAAGAAGCAAAGAAAGGAAAAGATATAGGGAAGTTAGAAGTGTTAACGACTCCTGTCAATACGTCCTGAATAACGGTCTGTTTTGGTTTGATCTCAGGGAAAGAGAGAAAACTTATATCCAAGAGATCACTTGGTTTCAGTGAGATAAAGGAAGGAAGGAAGGAAGGAAAGTAGGGAACCTCGAAGTGTTTAACGTCTCCTGCCAATACCTCATGAATAACGGACTGTTTTGGTTTGATCACAGGGACAGGCAGAAAACTTATATCAAAGTGATCACTTGGTTTCAGTGAGAAAATAATTAAATAAATAAAGAAAGAAAGAAATGAAGTAAGGAAGGAAAGAAAGAAAGAAGGAAAGCTAGAAGTGTTTAACGTCTCCTGCCAATAACTCATGAATAAAGGATTGTTTTCGTTTAATTACAGGGACAGACAGAAAAGATATATCACAGACGTCACTTGGTTTCAGTGAGAAAATGAAAGCAAGAACGAAAGAAAGGAAGGAAGGAAAGGAAGAAGGAAAGCTAAAAGTGTTGAAGAACGTCTCCTGCCAAATACCTCATGAATAACGTAGTTTTCGTTTGATCACAGGGAAAGACAGAAAAGATGTATCAGAGTCATCACTTGGTTTCAGTGAGAAAATGAAAGAAAGAAAGAAAGGAAGAAAGAAGGAAGGAAAGAAAGAAATTAAAAGATTGAAAGGAAAGGAAAAGGGGAATCTAGTAGTGTTTAACGTCTCCTGTCAGTACCTCATGAATAAAGGAGCGTTTTGGTTTGATCACATGGAAAGACAGAATAGATATATCAGCTACATCACTTGGTTTCAGTGGGAAAATGAGAGAAAAGAAAGAAGTGTTTAACATAGTGAAATGGAAAACGTTGTCAATTTCAAGTCTTTCCCTTTGTACCCCCTTACTTCTTAAAATAACAACCAGCATTCATATTTTAATTGTTATTGCAAGTAAAGACATATTTACTAGTAAATAAATATTTACAGGTTAAATGTATTGTAATATTCACAATTTAATAGCTAAAATAACTAGCAGGTAAAACTTTTAAAGACGTGTGAAAAGGCCACACGAATTGAAAAACAAGATAAAAAGCAGGTTCTAGGTGAAAAAAAAAAACTATCAAAAATAAAATCTAATATAAAATTCAGAATAAAATTTAAAATTTGCATAAAACCATAAACATTGTAATTTCTTTATTATTAACAGGGCACGAATTAGAAGATAATTTTTGATTAATCGTTGCTGGTTTGAGTAAATTAAAAAAAAATCTTCATTTTGTGCCCCCTGAAAAACAAATTATAAATAGGATTTTTGCAACAGGCCGTAGTCAGTCAAATAAAAATGCCAACTAGTCTACACAGATCTACGTCAAGTAACTCCCTTTTTTTTTTTTTTACCCAAAGTGGAAAACAAACGCCTGTAGACAAAAAACAAATAGCTCACCGTCAACTGAAAGTACATGCCAGCTTCTCTAAGTGTGAATGTTTGTACTTCCTTTTCTCTTATAAACGGAGTAGTAATAAAATAAAATTTACTACTAAAAACGTAGGAACGTTATCTCGTGCCTTATGTGATAAAAAGCTGTTTGCTTGGAAACGCTAATGTCAATGTCAATTGTCAATTGTCGACTAATTCCACCCCTTTACGTACAAAAACTTTGATGTGCAAAAACAGATTGTAGTTTTAAATTTCACAATATAATTGGATGTTTACTTTTTATATCACGACTCTGATTTAATTGATAATGATCAACACCGCTACAAATTCCTGTTTATTTCGGTCTCAATTTGTGCGTATGTAAAGAAAAATAGAATGACCTTATTAACCCTATGATTTATTTAATTTTTTAATTCAAATTGTATTGTCTTTCTCTGTATCGGTCTCTGTCTTGAAGACTTTTTAGTTTTTAAACTCACAAGAAAAAAATAAATAAATAAATAAACTGGTTTCCCGAGTTTATTAAATTTTAAATCTAATTTTATGGAAATATATTCATTTTAAATTTCAAACTTTTATTTTTTTCTTTCACCTATAAAAACGCTTGTTATCAGGACATGTTGCCATGAAGTTTTATTTTGTAATTTTGAATTTAGTACGAACGCAAACTGAACAACTAAATAACTTTGTGTGACTACTTGAGAGAACAGGTCATCTCCTAATAGTAGTGTTAAGAGAGCTGAGGCCGCTGCTTCCTTTAAATGCAACTGCACCCACAACTTTGGTCTTCCAGGATCAACAAGTATTTTTTCCCGCTCCCACCATTTATGTCACTTATAGCCATCCGTAGTAGTTTTCCTTTCTTTTTCTTTTTTTTTCGTAATGATTGCTAAACTGAAAGACAATGTTGCTTTTTGCTACTGCTGATATTGCTAATAAATAATACGATAGAAAAACGTTAGAGAAGATCCAGTCAGTCAGCAAACGGGGGATGCCCACCTGTGGTTTGTTAAAACTTAAAAGAAAGAAAGAAGGAAGAATTTGTATTTTAAAAGAGTACAGCGAAAAAAAAAACTTCTACAAAAAGGTGTGGTCGGTCGTTGAAATCTTTATTTCATTGCATGGCTACTGGATATTTTCAGGTAAGTGTTTTCCTGGTTTTCTTATTATGAAGTTAAACTCTCATATTATGAGCACGATGGGTTTTTTTGTGTGTGTTGTGTCTGTTACTTTCTTGTCAATTTATGTGAGTTGTTGCTATCGCATTTGCCCATTGAATGAAAGAAAACTGTGTTTACAAAGTTGGGGATCGGTTTCCCATTAAACAATTTATTTAAATTGATCCCCCCTCGACTTGGTCATTTTTCTTCTTCTCAAATGGAAAACAATGATGATTATGTTTCGATTATGTTTCTAAAAAGAGAAAACTTTTATTTATTTTAAATTAAAATTTAAAAATACCATGTATTGTAGTCGTTTAAATGCAAGTCAACATTTAATTAATAGAAAGTGAAGAAATTGACAGAAAATAAAGTTTGCTGATCTCTTTTCGCTGTCCAACTTGTAAAATCTACGATACCCACTCAAATGATTGGTTTTAAGTTTCGTCAAGCTTTCAAATGAAATTTCATAAAAAGTTAATAATCCTATTCTTACTGATAATAACCCCAAAGAAAGATTTTTTGTTTTGTTTATTTTTTTTTAGTTTTTGAGTCTCTCTCTCTCTCTCTCTCTCTCTCTCTCTCGAGTCCATGTACTTATTGAACTTAGGAAACTTATATGTCAATTAAATTTAAAAGTTTGTACTGGCTGGAAAATATCAATAATTGGTAATAAAATTATTTTATTAAAAAAAAAAAAAAAGTTCGCAAGAGGCTGACTTATTTTATTTTTTTAATACAAAATATTTTAATTTTAAATGTTTACTTTTAAAAATATTTGTAGTCTATGAAACTTTCAATTATTAATTTAAAAAATTTGTATAGGACATAAAATCATTAAAATTATTTTATTAAAAAAGTTCAAAGGTAAGAGTATGACTTGAATAAATGACTTATTTTAAAAGAAAATTTATTTTTTATATTGTTTCCATTTTAAAAATCGTTGAGTCGGTAATTTTCTGAACGAATTATGAAAAAATAAGGGATATAAAATCGGATAAAAAAATCAATTAATATTTAAATTAATTTAATTTAAATTTAACCCTTTTTATTTGTTTTGTTTTTTTAATTTTACCATTCATTTATTTTTGTCTCACGCTTTCCTTATTTTCTTTATTATAAATAAAAAAATATAAAAAATATTAAAAAAAATCGTATAAACTATTTTTTTTTTTTTTTTTTTTCGCCCACTTTTTATAATTACTGAATTTAGTGAATTAATTAATTGTAACTTTTTTTCTTTTCAACTTGAATATTTCAATTTCAGTTGATGAGAGAATTCTGTCATGGTCTCAGAATAAATAGTTAGGAGTTAATTAAAAAAAAAAAAGTCAAACAAAAATAGTTTTGAAATCTACCACAGTGGAGGCACGACAAGTAAATTTTTAAAAACTCATTGGTCTTAGTTTGTACGATGTTATTGTTGTGTAAATAAATAATAATAAATCTACTTTCTACAATTTAAATTCGACATTTTGCAGACGCACGTGTCTTGTCAAAGAAATTCATCAAGTTTTTAAAAATACAAATCAATTTTTTTTTTTTTTTAACTGTCAAATATGTAACTTTTATTTTTTGTTTGAGTAGTCACATTTTGAAGGGTTTTACTTTTGTTTAAAAATTTATTTCAGGAGTCAGAATAGAGAAAATAGTTAAGACAAAAAAAAAAAAAAAAGACGCTTTTAAAAAGCGGAAACCTTCCAATTGTTACATTCCCTGCATTCTGTAGAAATCAGAATCATATTAGCGAATGTTGTCATGTCATAAGTAGTTCTGTTCATTATCGTTTTTTTTTTTCTCTCTCTCTCCAAATTAAATTTTCAACCTTTATTATTATTATTATTTTAAATTAAAATTAAATGGGTGCCTATGATGAATTGTAAAAAAATCCTACTGCTGTGGTCCTGTTCGGAATGCGGCTTCTTGGGCTCCGTTTATTTTGACTCTGGAATGCAAATTAATAAAACTCCACGCCGCGTGTCTTCCCCATTGCACTTAAAAGGGGAGATGTAGGATCAATCCTCGCTGACTCCCAAAATAAAAAGTATCTAGGGAACAGTCAACACAATATTTTATTTATATTCTTGCTTTCCTGGGAAAAACTTTTCGGTTTAAGAGCAGAAAAAAGTGTTTTTTTTAAGTATTTGTTCTTATCAAAAGACTACACTGATTTTTCGTGTTGATTTACACTACAGCATAAATTATATAGTCAACACGAAAAATCACTGTTTGATAATAATTGCTAATTATGATAATTATCTCCTTATGAAGAAAAAAAGTTAAGAAGTATAAAGTTTTTTCTTCATAAGGAGATAATTAGCAATTATTATTATTATTAAACACCGAACGTTTCTGTCCCAAATTGGGCCAATAACATCATTTTTTTTAACCTAAAAAAAGTTAGTTGATAAAAAAAACGTTATATAACTACCTTTTTATTTTTAAAATACTCAACAACCTCACCCATGACATGCACGCCTTTAAAAAGTGGTAACTTTTTAAAAAAGTCTAATTAATAAATAAAATACAGTATCAGTTATTGTAGTAAAAAATTGATTTTTAAATGGACAACATAATCCTCTACCTCGAGTGGCCCCCAGGCCTTGTACAGGCTGAACCTACTGTTAAAAATAAAATAAAATAAAGAAGCTATTTTAATTTTTTTTTTTTTTTAAATCTTTCTTTAATAATTGACAATTTTTTTTTAAAATATGACCTTGCTTTTTTTTTTCTTTTTCTTTTTTAACTAAAAAAAAACAACAACAAAAAAACCACCAACATAAGAAAGTGGCTGGGTTGGGAGAGAAAAAAAATGAATTATTATTTTTTTTTTTTACTTTTTATTTTTCAGCCTTTTTTTCTTGACACTGCAGTTATTTTTATATCAAAGTTTGTAGCCAACAAGCACATTTTAATTATTTAAAAAACAAAAAAAAGTATCGATAAGACATTTTTTCTGTTATTTCCACTGTTTTCAACAAAATGACATTTTTATTTTTAATTCCTTGGCACAGACTGAAAAAAAAAATTAGTAATAATAATAGGCAATAAAAATGTTGCAATTTTTGAATTTCCACATAAAATAAATAAAAAAAACCCCGAAAAATATACAAAGATTATCTTGAATATCTTGATCATCACTTTTCTAAAAAATAAGTTATTTTTATTATTATTATATAACAACATTGTCATTAACAAACATAAAATTAAAAATTAGAAGAAATAGACGAATATTCGGAATACTTTTAAAATCTGGTTGTGTGAATGCGGATGACTTAATTTTCCATTCAGTGATCAATTTTCGATGTTTTATGACTTTTCTCAAGAATTTTTTTAACTTGAAATTTTCGATAGACCAAATAATTGCAAATCTAGAACACAACACGCCTCCGGTAGTCATCAAGTTTTGATTCATCATTGTTTTTAATTTGAACCATTTTATCTTTAGATTGAATTTTTAAATCTGATACATGGTTAATAAAATGACGCGAGGATCGATCCTAAAACTTTTTTTTTTTTTATTATTTGTCCACCATGGCTCTATGGCAGGCGCCCCTATGGGATTAAAAAAAACAGTTGCATATAAAAATGAAACTTAATCGTCGTTTTTTTTTTCTTCCCTCTTCTTATTTTAACATTTAAAGTTTCCTTTCTTTGGAAACTTTCACATTTTAGACAATGTAAATTATTTTGTCAAGAAATCGGGACTTTTCTTTTTATAAAAATTAAAGACCTTTTTTTAAAACATAATTTATTTTTAAATTTTAAAACTTCAAACTCTCTCATGGACAGTCTGATTGCTGTTGAAAAGGATGGGTTTTTTTTTTGTCAATTATTATGTAAATAAATACTTTTTATTTTTAATTTATTTTGAATCCTTCAACGTTCCGCCTACACATCCAATGTCCAACTGTCCGAGTTTTTCATATCCACGCCCGAAACTTGCTAAAAATAATTCATAAAGTTATATAAACTATTATTTTCCTTAAAAATGGTAACGCCTGCGTTTGTCGACCTTTTTTAAGAAATGTCTAGAAGATTTTTAAATAGTAAATACTGTTAAAAAATATTTGATCAATTTCAGCAGTTTTTCTTGTAATCCTAAAAAAAAAAAAAATCAATTTTTTTAGAGACAGATTATTAAATTGACAGAATGAAAATAATGAAACAACAGCGAATCCCACGTGACTTAAACAGAAACTTTTGTAATTTATTTAATTAACTGAGGGCTAAAAATAAAAGACTAAATAAATTTGTCTACGACAATTATTGAAGTTGGGTTTTTCCTTTGTCTATTAGTCATTAATTTAAAAGATAAATCAGGAGACATCATTTTTCCAGTTTTGAAACATTTAGCAATAAAAACGTTTTGTTTCTTCTGTCTATATCTGTGATATGAGGTATATTATGATTACTTACAATTATTTACATTATTCGGACTGTTATCCTCATCTTCATTGCCATATTCACAACGTTTTGACCTCTATATCTCAGAGATGAGGTATTATGTTTACTTATATCATTTACATTCAGACTGTTATCCTCATCTTCATTGCCATATTCACAATGTTTCGGCCTTCTTCAGATGATTGGAATTTCGAACCGAGCCCTTTATTTCGTCACGAGGGTAGATTGTTCTAGTTCCACTTGCCATGCCTCGTCTGGATGTCTCAGTTATTTCCAAGTTTTTGGGTTCACTACTGCTGTAATCAGGTATTGTTCTCACGACTCTTTGGGTCTAGTCATTGGATCTGACCAATGCCTTTATCCACTAAGCCATGTGTCCTTGAGGATAAAGGCGTTGGTTAGATCCAGTGACCAGACCCAAAGAGTTGTGAGTTCAATACTAGGCTACAGCAGTGGTGATGAAATGATTAAAAAAAGTCCTATACGCAGAAAAAGTCTATAGGTTTTGTTCCAGGAAATAAGTGCAAGTGAAAAAAAAAACTTTACCAACAATCCTTCCTCACAAAATGGCCCTTCTATAAGGTGACACTTTTACATGGAGTGGCCCTTTGGAGCCTGCTGTATAAGCCTCTGTAGGCTGTATTGAAATAAAAGTGGTTTTAATCTCGAGACATTAATCATAGTTGAAGGACCTTTTGATTTTGAGTAACTTAAACTATGGTATATGTATTTAAACAATTTGTTATCTTGGCCGAATGTTCTGTAGAAATGTAACCACTGACCAACCTTCTCTACACTAATTGTTAAACATGAACTAGTCCAGGGTTGTCCAAACTTTTCACCTAATGTGCCAAATCAGAAATTTAGATATATTCACGGGGTCACAAAAGTACTTTATTTAAAAAAATCAAAACATTGTGAATATCAAATTTTAATAACAAATATATATATCTGTCTATTTTTCTGAGATGAGGTATTATGTACACTATTTACATTATTTGGACTATTGTCCTCATCTTTGTCGCCAGATTTATTACAACATTTCAGCCTTCTTCAGGTGGTTGGAATGTTGAACTGAACACTTTATTTCACTCACTGGGGTAGACTGTTCTAGTTCCACGTGCCATGTGCCCTTGAGGATATATGTGTAAGAATTTCTGGGTATTATAAACCTTATGTCTTCAGCAACCATTTTTTACTCTATGGTTAAGGTACATAGACGACACCTTCATACTCTGGCCACACCAGGAAGATGTTCAGGTTCTACTGGACCATGTGAACTCAATAAGACCTTCGATACAGTTCACAATGGAGAAAGAGAGTAACAACACACTCCCATTCCTGGATGTTCTAATATCTCGAACAGAGCATGGGTTCAAGACATCCGTATACTGTAAACCGACATTCACCCGACAGTACCTCAAGTACCCATGGCACAGTGGATAAAGGCGTTGGTTAGATCCAGTGACAGGACCCAAAGAGTGTGAGTTCAATACCTGGTTAAGGCAGTGGAAAACTTTGAGAAGGGAATTAAGAGGAGATAACTGACATCCATTAGACATGGAACTAGAACAGTCTACCCCAGTGAGTGTTCAGTTTGATATTCCAACCACCTGAAGAAGGCTGGAGCGTACAACAGTTGAAATGTTGTGATAAACATGGCAACAAAGATGAGGACAATAGTCCGAATAATGTAAATAGTGTAGATATATATAATTACAAAAATATTGAGAGTAAAAAAAAAAAAATTATACATAAATAAAATAAATTCAATGTGATTTTTGACATTGCTTTCCTTTTATAATATTGTCAATATCTGTGTTTATGGTACCAACAAACCCCTCATCTATGGACGCCCCCCTCATCTATGCCCCCCCCATCAATGGACTTCAAATGCAATAGACAAAATCTGCAGGCAAAATAAAAAAAAAAAATCTGCAGGAAAAAAAAAAAAACTCTCAAACTGTCGGCAATGTATTTCGAGATTTGCGGGCTTAGCAGAACGAGTTATATTAGTTCTCAAACTGACCACTAGGTGGTGGAGGCAGGCCCTTCAACTGTAAATAAAGATTGGTGCACATTATATAAAGTACAATACATTAGCACATGCATGAGAAAGTACCCGTGAGAAATCTAATTTTGTTATTTTCATTAATATATCTATATTAAGTATATATTTATTTATGCCATATATACATGTTTATAGGATTTACATTACTACTGGTAGTTACTATGGTGGGTTTATAACTCAAAATTAAATAATCGCTTCCCATCTATTTTCTATTGGCTTTAACAGACCATCCCCCTTCTCCCTCTTAGTCTGTTGATGAAAGGTTTGTCTGTACTCCTCTTTTAAAAATGTTAGTTAAGTGGGAATCCCCCAATCTATTTCTTTCTGCAGTTTCAATGTTTTTCATACATGAAAGGAATTGTTCACAGCCGTATGGACTACGCAGTGGGCCTAACAGTTTTCTAAATGAGCTAAATAATTTTTATTCAGCTCTGGCTCTTGCCCAACGCACCAGTCAGTGTGTCTTGGCAAAGACATTTGGCCCCTTACACTAACAGTGCAATGGGGGAATTGAACCTACTAGCACAATCTGAGAATAATTTTCTGTATATATGTTACTAAAGTAAATGATATATATATATTATACATAATATATATATATTATACATAATATATATATATTATACATAATATATATATATTATACATAATACATATATATTATACATATATTATATATATATTATACATAATATATATATATATTATACATAATATATATATATATTATACATAATATATATATATATTATACATAATATATATATATATTATACATAATATATATATATATTATACATAATATATATATATATTATACATAATATATATATATATTATACATAATATATATATATTATACATAATATATATATATTATACATAATATATATATATATTATACATAATATATATATATATTATACATAATATATATATATATTATACATAATATATATATATATTATACATAATATATATATATATTATACATAATATATATATATATTATACATAATATACATAATATATATATTATACATAATATACATAATATATATTATATATAATATATATAATATATATATTATAATATATATAATGTATTTTATATATAATGTATTATATATATATATGCAACTGATAATAACTTATATTTATCTGTATGTCACTCCTTAAAACCGTTATTTAACTTCTCTCTTTAAAACTTCTTTCTTTTAAATTTTATTCCTCACCCTCACCTTAAGGCCTTTCCTCTTCCTCTTCTTCTTCTTTCTTTCGTTACACCTCTCTCTAAAGTTTCATACATTTCCCTCTCACCCTTGTTTCTCACTTCCACACATAAACTTTTACTGAATTTTTTTTTTTTACCCGGACATATTTTTCTCTTTCCTTTTGAATTTATAGGTCAGATGAATTGGATCGTGATTCCGATTCCAATGTAATAAATCATAACCATGGAATATTAGAGTTTGAGCCTTTTATCTTATATACTTTGCTCTGTCTTGTACATCAAGCTCTACCTGGATTTTATCCTCTTGGAAATATATATATATATTATATATATATTATATATATTATATATATTATATATAATATATTATAATATATATTATATATATTATATATAATATATTATAATATATATTATATATATTATATATAATATATTATAATATATATTATATATATTATATATAATATATTATAATATATATTATATATATTATAATATATTATAATATATATTATATATATTATATATATTATATATAATATAATATAATATATTATAATATATATTATATATAATATAATATAATATATTATATATATTATATATATATTTATTTATTTAATATAACAGTCAATAAATAATATTAGAAGATCAAATATGGATTGGGATCTGACAGAATAAAGATAAAGATCAAATAAGAAATATTTATCAAGAGCTATCATACTTCACTTTATGAAATCTTTAATAACAGTGAAACATGTTAGAGTGACGATATATTCTCCCTCTTTATTTGTTTTTATCTTATAAGAGGGAATCACTGTGCAATATGTTGTACTTTTTGGTGGGTAGGGGCCGCACACACTTTAGCTGTGCTGCTGGCTGGATGTAGTGACAAAATTTGTTCAAACCTTTATGGGGACACCTCAATTTTCATGCCTTGATCCTGTAACTTAATGTAATTTGGCGGGTGAGGGGTGCTACTCGGAGAAGATGTCTCTCAAGAGCTGAACTGCTTTTTTATACTGGCTTACCTTAGCCGTCAAAAATTAACAGAAATATACAAAGAATTTTTACAATTGCATTGTTGGTATTTTCAGCCCGAGTAATGGCGGGTTCCATCTGATACAATTAACACTGTTATTGCAAATAAGCATTCTGCTTGTTCAATTACACAGGCCCACAAAATTTTAAAATTCTGCATAGGATGTTTTGGCTAATTTTGAACAATTTCAGTGTGTTGAATCCAAAAATAAGATTAATTTGCCACCATTAGCTTTAATTTCCCAGCTTAAGAATAAAAAAAAACAAAAAGAATGGTCTTGATTGGGTTAGGTCACTGTAAATGTGAAGAAAAATGAATGGTTATTTGAAGCTTGAACATAGTCTTAGTGTGAAATAAAATGCTTTTTTGGAAATGTGAAAGAAACATAACAGAATAAGTGATTAAAACTTGAATAATGAGAGTATTTGGTAGTCACTGCTAGAACTTTAATCTTGCATAATATCCGAAGATTTTATGTTTCTGTTCAATACTTAGAACAATACAATTACACTGTCATTATCGTCATATATTATCATAATATAAAAACTGTTGTTTGAACAATCAGAAATTCAATAATGTTCATGGGTTTTGCAGGAGGTAATCAGAATTAATTTGAATATTTTAGAAATTTGGTTACAAATAATCTTTTTAAAAAAAAAAAAGAACTCTTTCTGTACAGCAAAATGCGTGGCAAAATTTCTAATTTCAACTTGATCATTTTAAAAAAAATACACATATATAGCAAAATTTGTAACTTCAACTTTTTTTTTTTTTTTTTTTCACCCCAAGCAAGGCGGGAAGCCACTAGTATGCAAGAGGTTACAGAGAGTTGGGGCGAGAGCAAATAGAAGGATAGGAGATAGATCAAGGCATCTGGAGACGTTGGTTGACATTACATTTGAATAGTTGGAGATTATAGCTATCAGGGAAACAGGAAAAGGGGAGGGAGTTCCACAGGCGAGATGTGCGAGACATGAAGCTATTGGAGTAGAAGAGATGGCTACATTTAACAGTTTCGACAGTGAAAGGGTGAGAGCGAGATGCCAGCCTAGTTGAACGCTTAAATTCATGAAGTCTGGGAACCAGCAAAAGCAGCTCATCAGAACAGTTACCATGAAAGTATTTGCAAAAAAGACAGAGGGAGGCGACAGGTCATTTTAAAAAAATACTCATGATCTGTACAGCAAAACGTGGAGCTAAGTGATAAAAATGGACTTGATTTTTTTTTTTTTTTTTTTGTACTCCATGTTCTGAAATTATCTAAGAAAAAGTAAAGTTGACTTGCACTAAATATATAAAAATATAATAAAATATAATAAAAAAAAAAGTGTGATAAATATCCTCCTTTTCATGCCTTTAGATTGCGATCTAAGTGAAGTATCTGTATTTAACCTCCCTTCTCTGGTGTGTTTCTATCTTCAGGCAGTTCCCTGAAACAGTTTTGAGAGAATATACTTTGATCATTTGTGAATATCTATGCTGATGATACAGCAGTATATGGGCATACTTCCCAAACTTTTGATGACCAGAGCTTGGCAGCTGATCTCTCCTCTGATTGAGCTTTAGCAGCTCAGTGGATGAAAAATCTGGCTTGCCAAATTCAGCCTTGAAATACCAAACTAGTAAGATACTGTCATCATTTAACAGATTGATTTTCACCTATCATGATGAACGGGTGTTCTCTCATACTTTGAGTGCCTGTTGCCCTTAAACTCAACCCAGATCTCAAGTGGAACTTGAAACTTATGTGGAACCCCATTAAATATTGTAGAAAAATTCAATAGATTTAAGTAATAT
The DNA here is from genome assembly GCA_964036315.1 of Acanthosepion esculentum. Lineage (NCBI taxonomy): Eukaryota > Metazoa > Mollusca > Cephalopoda > Sepiida > Sepiidae > Acanthosepion > Acanthosepion esculentum. The sequence continues at coordinate 86,007,727 of OZ038508.1, read as the reverse complement.
CACTAAAAACCGCAACTCATTTTTATGTAAAATATAGGCTCCAATTTGAATTTCCACATTTGCATTTATTAACCAATCGGCAACATTATTTAAAACATTTCTGAAGGCTTTGAAATTTCAGACAACTGTTGTTGTTTGCTACAAAATTTGAAGGATCACTCCAGAAAATGATTAACAATATTTTCCTCTTTAAAAATAGATATTTAAAAATATTTATTAATCAAACTTCTGAGTTTAGTAAATCTAATTTTCAGCTTCCTAGAGCCTATTTTTCTGTTACAAATGCGATTACATAAATTCACAAAATTAGTATTCAATTTTTCTGTAAACCTGTGACCAGGGTTATTACTTTGTGCACAACTGAATTCTTACACCTTTGATATAATTAATCACTCAACATTTCACATGTTTTATCAAGTAACCTTCTTATAATAACCGCATGAATTTTAAAGTAGATTAAGCACAATTGAAAGATATGAATAGTTGTATAAACAATACGCAGTTTATTCTGTATTGCAAAGAACAAAGACTGAATATTTTTGTGGGACTTTATTTCACGAGGATCTTTAGTAATTTGTTTCTTTCAAGTTCAAAAAAGACAAATACTCAATAAGATTTATTTAAAATTTGTAGAGCTGTGTTTGAAGATTATTCCTTTCTTTGCTTTTATCATGTTTAGTCTTCTACACATATTATTGAAGATACTCGAAAAATGATTGGTGCCCTATACCACTCCAGTAAGTACCTGACTACTCCTGCTAATCTCTACCTTTTCAAGAGCCAGATCAAGCCAAGAATGGAGTACTGTTGTTATATATATATATATGGGAAGGAGCTGCCACTTAATTTAAAGACAATTTGATGTGCATAGGTCCTTACTTTCTGTACAATTATTTTTCTTTCGCTGGATTTTGCAATTAATTTCGATTATTCCCAAATTTATTTCCAAGTTATAAAAAGTGTTGTTGTGCAAAAAAAATTTGTCACAAAAAAATCACATAAAAAGAAACGCCAAAAACAATGGCAGAAATGAAAACTTGGGGAATCCAAAATTTCTATAACATGTGCTATTGAAAGTTAATGTTGTGTCCCTTCAATTGAAAAAGTGTGACACACTGACATTTGCATTTATAATATAGATATATATTTATTTTTTTCATAATGTTTACCCAATACAATGCCCAAGAGCCACTCAAGGTAGAGATTTACTATGTGCTGTATGTATATAAGAAAAAGCAAAAAATGCAATTCATGAAAGATAATGATTAACCCTAGACTTGAGGTCAACATTGTAGTGATCAGGGAACACATTATGTTGGAAATATGTTCCACAAGGCAGCGGTTCTTGCTTGGGAAGAATCTATTCAAGTTGAACTTACTTCTTATTAATGGAATGCAAAGCGAATGAGGATGATTCATGGCTAGTCCTCACTGCAAAGGTCCGGTCTGGCAGAAGGAAGGAATGTAGCTCGTTAGAACACATGCAATGGAAATAGCGATAGAGTAGCAAGACATTTCTCAGGGTTTCCAACTAAAAGATGAGTGTTCTGACAGTAAAAATATTCAAAGAAAGCTTACAAAAAAAAAGTAATGTATCAGCAGCCTGATCTTCCTGCTTACTAATGATATTCGCTTATTGGTGTCTGTTATATCAGAATATTTTGTTACTCAGAAAAGAAATCAGGTTGTGTCGGATTGTGATTTATATTACATAATAGATGTTCTTTATTTTAGGATATTACATCAAGAACATGTAAAAAAAAAAAAAAAAAAACGCTACACAAATGCAATCATGTTTTGATGTGAATCAATGCATCTCATCAGGTGTTAATAACTGGTGAGTAGACAATTTATTGAGATTTAAAAACAAGAAACACCCTCTTTTCATGACAAAAGGAAGAAAAAGAGTAAGAAAGGAAAGGAGATAGTTGCAGGGGTTTTTTTTTTTTGTTTTTTTTTTTTTACTCAGATCAACCAATCAGAATGGCCTACACTAAGTTCAAAGTATGGGGAGAAGTGAAAGTTAAGAAGTGGCCGTATGTAAGGGATCATGACCCGCAGATTTAGAATCGTACATGGGACCCATATATCCTAAAATATATCCTGTGATATTCTTAAATAAAGAATATTCCTCTACTTTTTATTGAGCCCTCCTTTAAATTGAATGTTATGAACGTTGGAATTGAACACTATTCATTCTCATTTTACGTGGTTACTTAATAGCTGTATAGGTGGACATTCCAAATATAGGTGATGAATTTCTTGTATGTAACCTATTTTATTTCCCACTGGTATTTCACCAGTTACTATTAGACTGAACCACATCCAAAATATGGACCTTATATTCTTGTGGGCGATTTCTGAGAAACTGCCAACCTCCTTGCTGAGGTGGGTGTTTTACATATTTTTTAATACTGTTCTTAGGCATGCATGCCAGGAACAAGGGCCAATACAAAGGTCTATGATACAGCTGGTGCAAATCTGATACAGCTCCCACCTCCAAATCTATGATACGGAACCCCCACCCACTATACTACATCTCAATTTTCATGAGGTAGTATTTGTATAAAATACAAATTTTATTTTAACCTACTTATGCACAATAATGAATCATATGCAATATAGTTGAACAATTCAACTAGAAAAATTAAAAAATAAATGCAATGTATCTAAATACAAATTAGAGACATGTCATAATAGATCATTCCATTTTAAATAAATCAACAATATTTTGTACCAATTTTTAACGTCAACTGAACATTGTTTTCGTTTAAAAAGTTGAATAATTTTAACACATTCAACATTATAGATAAAAAATAATGAATTTTATATAGTGTTTTCTTTCTTTTTTTCTTTTTTTTTTTTTTTTTTCTTTTAATACTTAGCATGAGCAAAGCCAATTTTTTTTTTTTTAAGACTTAGCATGAGCAAAGCAAATTCATGGATTTAAGAGAAAAAAAGATCCCAGAATGACATCAACATTTTTAATTCCTTTAATATACATATTGTCATTTGTGTTTTGTTTAATTTGTAATGTATATAAATATAGATAGAAAAAGCAAATATTGATAAAATAGCAAGGGTCACAAAGCCTGGGGCCCTCAGTCAGAGCAGGTTTGGTGGTTCAAGGGTAGTACGCACAGGTTCTATTAGGCCAATCCTGCATCTGGCTTCTCTGAGGGACACTGAAGGCCAAGTCTATTTTTATATGACCTGGGATGAGACACACAACATGGATTCACTTGGTCACGCATGGTGGAGGTTCAAGTGGAGTCAGGCAAGTAATTAGTGTGTGTGTGTTTTGATACCAGTTCAACTGGTTGTTTTACATAAGACTGAGAAACAAATCTGGAAAAGGTCTTCCACTTGGTAATTAGGTAAACAAAAACCAGTTGGCAATGTTTACTGAATGTACCTGCAAAAAATTAAAAAAAAAAACAAATAAAATGGTATGTCAAAATAGGATGGCTTTTGTATTGGTACCACTATACTGTATACTGTATACTCGGCAATTTTTTTTCTCCCAAAAAGCTATTTTTCAGAACTTTGATAAAAACCGAAACATATGAAACTCGATTTTTACACATTCTTTTTTTTTTTCTTTTTTTTTTCTTGAGAATTTACAGCAAAAATATTAAATGCTATTCATGTAAATAAACAGTCTGATAAATAAATAGTGTTTAACATTTTTGCTGTCAGTTCTTGTGAAAAAAATATGAATTCAGATGATTACAAACTATTTTAAAGAATTTATGTGTTGATAACAAATGAAAGAAATAACGAGAAAATTTATATTTTCATGAGTGTTCTTAAATTTAAAATTTCTGAAAATCTTGTAGAGGACCATTGGGGGATGATGTGATGTGATGTGACTGAGTTAAGATTTCCTGCTAGCCGGTCCAGCTACATAGGAATGTTGGACTTTAATGAAGTCCAAAGAAAACAAACAAGAAGACCGATATACATGGGTAAACAAATATATATTATCGGTAAACAAACATATTAATACACGAAGACATGAAAAGTTACTTAGTGTTTGTATGGAGAAGTTATGTGTGTGTGTTGCGTGTCCGTACGTACGTGTATTGTTCTTAGCGTGTTCCCAGAATATGGGAAACTCTGTATCTGTGAGATGTCACATATTGGCCTAAGTGAAAAAGAGAAAGTTTTACCTCGCCTACGCGCGAGGTTGCGGCCCAAGGCCTGAGTCGAAAAAAAAAGAGATTTTACCTCATCTCCATGTGAGATGGCCGCGCAAGGCCTAAGTCGGAAAAAAAGGAAGAGGCGAAAGTTCAACCAGTATTTATACTCGTGGGAGAGAGACCCCTGTTGAAGGATTAAGGAAATGAGGAGGAGCTAACTCCGACAATCTAACGCCATTTTTTACTTCTGTTTATAAATTCTTTTTTCAAAATCGGGTCCTTACATTTGCTTTTATAAAGTGCATCAGATGATGAAATGAGCTGGCGATATACAAGTACTTATTTACGATACCTGATCTATTTCTCAGTATATCTTCACTGCTCAGTTATTGCAAAACTAATATTAAAAATGAATATTTATTCAAATTATAGGGATTTATCTAATTCATGTAAATTTTTCACAAACTTAATTTTGTTTGCTGGGATGTATATCAACAAAAAAAAAAAAAAGGTGTATAAAAAGGATAACTTTTCTCTTGATACTGCTATTACTATATCCTCCCTCTGCAATGCTGATTGTTTTAAAAGAATTTATTTTTTAGATTTTAAATAAGACCTAAACACATGAAACTGGATTTATACATTTTCTTTTTCTCTTGAGAATTGGCAACAATTCAGATGGCATTACCATTTTCCCTTTTAAAATCGGTAAGTCGTTGATTTGGGATGCGACCTGTGCAGATACATTTTCGGACGGTAATTTGATCAGGTCCGTGGTTGAGCCGGGGTTCATCGCCCGAGACAAAAATAAAATAGCTAAATATTCTTCTCTTGCTGATAGATTTTTTTTTTACTCCTGTGGCAGTGGAGACTTCAGGGGTTATTGGCCCTTGTTCGATGGTGTTCCTTCAGAGGATTGGCGCAATTGCGTCTCGATTAAGGAACGAGCCTCGCAAAACGGAGTGGCTCTTGCAGCGTGTCTCACTGGCGACAGTTCGAGGTAATGCTTTCTCCATCATAGCGGCTGGCAGAGGATAGAAAAAATTGTTTATAGTTACGTTGTTTTGGAATTGTCATCATTGGTCGACTGAACTTGCTTTGTTTCAATGACTTTTGTTTTGTTATTATTAATTACTTTATACCCATTATTATTAAAAAAAAAAAAAAATTCAGATGCTTGCAAACTATTTTAGTAAATTTATGCGGAGGGGAACTGAAAGAAATACCTGGAAAATTCTTCTTTTTTTTTTCTTTTTTTTTTTTATATTTATATGGTCTGGTTAATTGTTACTACTAGACTTCACTAGATGCTCCGTACCTGGGCCAAAGACACATCTTGTAAATAAATTATTCTTATAGATAAAGTCTAATAAATAAATAAATAGAGTTTAACATTTTTGTTGTCATTTATGAAAAGAAAAACATAAATCCAGATGCCTGCAACCTATTTTAATGAATTTATATGGTGAAATGAAAGAAAAGTCCAGAAAATGATGTTTTTAATTGTTTAATGCAAGGCAATAAAGCCACTAGGATGCAAGGGGTTACTGAGTGTTAGAGAATATGAGAAAAATTACTATTAAGGAGAGAGGACAATAAAAGAACAAGAATTAAGAGGGCAGAAGATAACGATTGACATTGCATTTAAATTTTTGAAGATCAAAGGCAATAAAGCCACTAGGACACAAGGGGTTACTGAGTGTTAGAGAATATGAGATAAACTATTAATAGTAGTCTTTCTCATATTCTTTAACACTCAGTAACCTCTTGTGTCCCAGTTTCCAGCTGGTTAATGATAGGAGTGTATTTAGACATATTTAAGTTGTATAGCTCAGCTGGTAATGATGATGATTGTCGCTGGTATTTTATGATAATTTCTTTGACGATGATGATGGTGGTATTTTAAAAAATATTTTTTTAACTAATATTCACCCAATACAAGGACCAAGAGCCACTCAAGGTAGAGGTTTACTGTGTGGCGTTGTATGAGCATAAGGACAAGTAGTGAAGTTCTTGGGGCTCTGCAGGATATGTAACAGCTAGGTCTAGACTTGAAGTGGTCAAGATTTAATTAGTGAATAACGTTTCCGAGTTTCAGTCGCAGACATTAGAAGTGTAGTGCAGAAGTCGACTTTAGAAGGAACCGGAAACCCAAATCTTGAATGGGGAAAACAATGGATAGGAAGATGTCGAAAACTAGTGAGTGTTGGAGATAAAATTAGCTTATGGGATATCTAGAGTTTGCAATATAAGATGAAAGGCAATTTAACTCTTCCCGTTTTAAGTGCAGCTTACACGCCATCAGATATGGTAATTAGAGACAAAATTTAATCTTTAAATCCATTCGTGTGGAATTATTGCTGAGCTGGGTTCTTCTACATCATCTAGAAAATGCTGCTAATGATACTGGACTCTATCAATGCCTCTAAAACTGAATTCATAAGCTTCAACCAGTAAGACTCAATACAGACTGTCTCGGGTGAATCAATAAAATCTGTCAAAACTTTTACATACTTAGGAAGCAAAATAAATTCTACTAAAAAGGATGTGAAAATCCGCATAGCTAAATCCTGGATCGCTTTGAATAAAATGGATGTAATCAGGAAATCTGATCTACCAGACAAACCTCAAATGGAGATTCTTTTGAGCCACTGCAGTGGTGCTTCCTGGAACGATATTGAAATTATTATTGTATTTTATTCGGTCAAGCTAACTCAGACATTCACGAGTATATCATGCCAACCATCTGAGTCCTGCACAAAGGTCAGAAGGCATTTAAAGTGGCCTTCTGAGTCATAACATAGCTGGTCAAAGTAGTTGTATGCTGGGTGACCAACCAGACTTGGTTTCCCGAACAGTAGATCACTTGAAATTTCTTGTTTTGCTCACCAGCAATGGTTTGTAAAGCACATTGTACGTTCCATCAAGCTTAGACTCTAGGGTTTAGGATTGTAGAAATAGCAGGGATGGGTCCATAGAGCTGTGATTTAGTTGAATGTTGTCTCCAAGGGATATTAAGTATACCCGGATCTCTCAGTTATTTCCCTTATAACTCAACTCTCCAAGTTTTTTGGTTTACCACTGCTGTAGCCTGGTATTGAACCCACAACTCAAGGACTCATGGCTTTCAGTTTCTGGGAACTGATCTGTCTGACCCTCATACGTCGAGTTCGACGGGAGAGCTATAACTGACATCCATTAAACATAGCACATGGAACTAGAACAGTCTACCCCAGTGAACGAAATAAAGGGTTCAGTTCGATAATCCAACCACCTGAAGAAGGCTGGAGCGTACAACAGCTGAAATGTTGTAATAAAAATGGTGACACTGATGAGGACAATAGTCTGAATAATGTAAATAGTGTATTTACTTTAAGTTTAGAATATCACAGAAATGCAGACAGTAGCTGTGTGTTTACGCGTTTGATGAGGTGATGACAGAATTAATTAATATTAATGTTATTCTATGGAGACTTTATTTGTAAAACATAATTAAAGAAAATGACGTGAGCTTCTTTTTTAATTTTTAAGCACTCGGTAATCTTAAAAATTTTGGAAAATATTCTTCATAATCTAATGTTTATTGAATTTTTGAAATTTTGGCTTTAAATTTACTATAGTCATTGCTCTTATTTTCTGATGTGTGTATGTTTGCCAGTACTTACAATAAATGGCACATTTATACACTAATAAAACAAATTCAAAATACTTTTAAATATATTGGTGTTCAATGATTTGTATTAAGCTTTTCCATTTATGATTATTAAATATAGTTTTCACTTAAAAATAGTATTATCAAAACTGTTGAAATTAATACAGAATTATAAAAGATTTAAAATTTAATATTTTTTTTTTAATTAAAATTTAAAAAAATGAAAAACAATTTGTGTTAAAATTTATTATTCATCAAAAAAATTTTTTTTCTTAAGACAATAGTGTCCATAATGTCATAGTTTTATTGCATTTTTTATTTTTCAATTCAGAACTGATTTTCAGTAAATGGAATATCTGTTTGACAAAAAACAAAATGATTTAAATTTTCCAAGGAGTCCTGTTTTAACTGATATAAATATGAGAATTATAATTTCTTGAAATTTCATAAAATTAATTAAGTGGGGGTTAACATATGTAAAAAAAGTAGATTTTGTAAAAAACTAAAAAAAACTACTTAAAAAATAATTTCATTCATTTGTGAATTAGTCCTGAAAAATGCATTAAAATCAGATAATTATTTGATTTTTCAAGAATTTTCAAAATGTGTTTTTTACTGCAAAAAAATGATGCTAAATTGACCATGCTAATCTTTGGCCCATCCACTGATGCAAAAAAAAAAAAAAAATTTTTAATCAAAATTTCAAATTTGCTAGAAAGCAGTCAAAAATTTGACAAAATCATCAAAAAATACTTTAATCTTTCCTCTTAATGTTTAATAAACATTTTTACACTAAAACTTTGTTTTCATCAAGTTTAGGGACCTTTTTCATTATGCTATGCTCTTTTTAAAAATATCTTTTGAGGTACTTAAATTTGTTTATCTTGCAAGATAAAAGGTAGTACACTACTTGATCAAAATTCAGTCCTTGAGTGATGGTATATGTAGGTTGTGTGCTGCCCAGACTACATGCACCCCATCTCAGCCATACTGACAAGATCTAAAGGAATACAGACTATTTTGGTGACGGCTTGGCCATAGGAGTTGCTGGAAAGTTGTCAATATTGACAGGCAACTGCCTTTGGGGATCCACTGCATGTTTTCTCTCTGGATTTACTTCCAGAGCCTCTTCCATGTTTGGACATGACCGCAATGCAGCAGAGGTTTAAAATCAAGGTTTCCTTTTCCCTAGATGGACTGCCTTCCTGGGCTGTCGAGCGCCATCTGCCCAAAGCAGCTGGTTATGTGGTGCCAGTTTTCTGCCTTCATCCATTCTTTGGCTTGGAAATAGACTTAGTTGTCAGCGGCTATCTGGAAGGCATGATATGGAAGCATCTTATAGTATAGACAGTGGGAGCTTGTCCCCCACTATCAACCTCCGCTGACAACCTTTGGAATATAATGTATGTATATAAACATTTATATACATTACATGTTTTAGAAGCTTCTACAAAAAAAAAATTACCTTTTTTTTTTTTTTTTTTTTTTTTTAATATATAAAACATGAGGTAAACAAAAACACTTAAAAACAAGACAAATTATGAATTAGTAAATAAATAAATTAGCGTAGATATTGAAAATTTTAGAAAAAGATAGCAGAAAAAAAAAATTCATGAAATTTTTCTCTTAAAGCAATTGTTTAGTAAAATAGGTTTCTCAAGTTTACAGTTATCACTCTTTCCAGTATTGACGGGAGTTTCCTTCCTAACCTTTTATTTGAAGTAGTGTGGAATGCCAACATCTTCATTATGTCATTACTTTCTCTTTGAGTTACATTTGCTATTCGTTTTAATTGTTGCTGTTGTTGGAAGTCCTCAAGTGATAAGGTTTCTGTTATTTCCTGCAGTTTTTTGTTTGTGATTCTGTAGCGCCAGTTCACGATATTGGAAGAAGGATGGTCATTTCGAAGGCCATCACTTTTTAAAAAAAATCATTGATCTGAGGAGTTAAGCAACATCAAGCCTGGTCAGTACCTAGATGAGTGACCACTGGGCAATACCAGGTGCTGTAAACTTGAATGAGCAGGTGGTGTAATGGATAATGGCTCGGAATTGTTAATCAGGGAGCCAAGTTCCAATTCCGGTTGGGTTCATTATATTCATTTGCACACAAATATCTTTGGAAAGTTACGAATTCATCTCTCTTTACCCCAGCTATGGCTTAATTAGTTAGACATGTATCACTAAACCATTATTATTTCCCCCAAAAATTCTTACGATCTAAAAATATTTTCTGGCTTTAAATAACCTGCAATGGGTTGATAAGTCATAAAGAAGACACCAATCAATCAATCATGAGAAAGCGGTTGTATACAGATGAGTTTAGATATTTTTTAACTAGTTTGGCATCTTGCATGACTTGATATGACAAGGCGATTTAAGAACACGACTCTTGTTTTTGTTTTGTAGCAATTTGTTGTGTTAACACATCCTATTCTGTGTTCAATTTCTTCACCTGGATCAACACACGCTGAAAGGCTGAAAGGTGCAGCAGCCGAAGCATTGTGATCGTAACAACAAAGAGTTCAACAGTGGCCCGACTCTAAATAAAATTAATGTCTCAATGCATAAATCCAGAGAGAAATCATTTGATTTATTGCTTATCTGCGTGGTTAGGCACACACTATAAGTATCGCTTATATAGGGATTTATTTCATTGAGTGTGTGGGGAGGAAAAGGGAGGATATCACCTCTCTTATCGCGATTCTTGTATAATACATAAACAAACAAGTCTCAAGATTCTGATATGAAATTTGAAAGAAATAAACACTTATTACAATGACATAAATGTTAACAGGGGGCAAGAAAATAATTTTCTTGTGAATTTTAATACATCCAAAACACAACGGCTCCCTTTTAATCATCTGAGGGAATCTTTTTTTTGCCTTTCATCCATCTTGGCTGATGCTAACCTCCAGGGGACTGATTCATTGCGCCTGCTCAATCTAGCATTTTCAGCTGACATGAAGTGGAAAGATTATATTGAATTAATTTCTAGGTCTGCTGCTAGGAAAGTTCGTTCACTGTGCCATGGCGAGACAATTTCTATCACCAGAATCTATCTTATACATTTATAAGTCTACCATTCAACCATGCATTGAATATTGCTGCCACATCTGGTCCGGTGTTTCTTCTATGTATTTAGATATTCTTGATAAAATCCAAAGAATCTACAATGTTATTGGTCCTGACCTAACTGTCATGAATAATCAAGAGTGGTCTCCCCTTGTTTTGTTACTCTCCTCTTTGAGAGAGCTATTTCTGTTTACTGGGACTATAAAAGGACACTATATGCAAACCTTGTATTCTCAGTTGAATAAAGCTTTCTTAAAGCCTACACCTGCGTATTTTTGACATTACACTGGCATTTCGGCTTCAGTCACTTCCCCATCACTGAAACGCAATTTCTCTGTGCCTTTTCTATAAATACTTTTTTGGTAATTATTCTGATGAGCTTTTGTTGTTTGTTAGACTTTATGAATTTAAGCACAGTACTAGATTGGAGGTTAGGTCTCATCATTTTACAGTTGAAATGGCTAGTTGTAACTGTAAGTTCTATGCTAACAGTTTCTTCTCTTGCACTTCTTGCTGGTGGAACTCTCTTCCAGCTTCTTGCTTTCCAGTCAACTTTGATCTTCAAAAATTTAAATGCAATGTCAATCATTATCTTCTGTCTTCTTAATTCTTGTTCTTTTATTGTCTTCTCTCCTTAATAGTTGTTTTTCTCATATTCTCTAACACTCAGTAACCCCCTAGCGTCTTAGTGGCTTTATTGCCTTTGATCTTCAAAAATTTAAATACAATGTCAATCATTATCTTCTGTCTTCCTGATTACTCTTCTATTGTTCTTGCTCCTTAATAATTCCTGTTTTGTTTTTTTTATTGTTCTCTGTCTTTAATGAATTTTTCTTTTCCTCATATTCTTTCACATTTAGTAACCCCTTGTATCTTAGTGGCTTTATTACCTTGCTTGGAGTGAAATGATTAAAAAAAATTAAGAATTAAGATTCATCTGAAAATTCAAATAAGGAAACTGTTCACATGAATGATTTCTTGTCTACAATTTACTACTGATTGAATACCGTAATTGTGGCACTTATATAATGCTCGTTGTAGTAGAGACTTTGTAATCGCAGATACAACTATAGTACGCTGATGTCAGACACTTTCGAATAGCACTTGCACTAATAGTACTTGCTTGAATAGTAATCTGTATAGTGATGTGAATAGAGAAATAATATAGAGAATATGTATAGTAATAGAGGATAGAATAGAAATGGTGATCAATTAGATGCCAAGCTAATTCCCATATATACATTTCCTCTATGGTCATGTGATCTACTTAATTCAATAATGGGATCACCTGTGTTTACTCACTGCAATCTGTGTTCAAACTCGAGTGTCGGCAGCGACACTTTATTCCTATATGACAATTAAATAAATATTTCTCTTGGAAAATTTAAATGAAGAAAAATATTTGCTTGGTTTCTTGATAGAAAAACAAATACCATTTCACTGATCTGGACAACTATTTGACTGAAAAATATCTGAATGTATATGATCTGGACAACTATTTGACTGAAAAATATCTGAATGTATATGATCTGGACAACTATTTGACTGAAAAATATCTGAATGTATATGATCTGGACAACTATTTGACTGAAAAATATCTGAATGTATATGATCTGGACAACTATTTGACTGAAAAATATCTGAATGTATATGATCTGGACAACTATTTGACTGAAAAATATCTGAATGTATATGATCTGGACAACTATTTGACTGAAAAATATCTGAATGTATATGATCTGGACAACTATTTGACTGAAAAATATCTGAATGTATAATCTGGTTAACTTTTTGAAGATTCATTAACAAATCTAACATTGTTTGAAAACTCAAATCTCTTTATATATTTGTTGTTAACACTAAAACTTTGAGAAGAGTTATTGACATGTCCATTGATGGACTGGCCAGAGTGTCAGTTTAGCTGGTAACAAGTGGTGACCTGATGGAATGAGCCCTTATTCTTCCTTGATAATTACTATGTCTTCTGGTCAAAAGATTTTATTACCATCTTCTTTGATAATTTGATTATCTTTTAACTTTATCTGCAGGAACCACCTTCTTATATAACAATTGAAGGGCTCCAGATGGGGTTTAACTTTAAATCTACATAGGCATATGCCATGCTTTTGATTGGACAAATATATATATATATATATATATATAATATAATTTTTTTTTTTTTTTTTCCAAATTTAAAAAATGTATTAGAAACAATCCTCTTTGACCGAAATATTTTTGGCAGTTCTTTCAGAGCCAATTCTAAAAAATAGATACTTTTACAGACGGGTGCAGCAGTTTTCATAAACTGCTTGGCTTTCTTTTAGTACATTCCTCTCAAAAGTAAGTGTATAAGACACACCTAGACTATTATATTTATTTATTTACACTTTTTATTAGTTATTATTTTTAATTATTTTGTATTACTAATAATTTAAAAAAAAAATTGATGCCAATGCAATGTTTGATGTTGTATGTGACAATTGATAATATTTACTGTTTATTTATATCTTGGCAACCTGTTGTTTTACATCAGGGGTGTCCAAACTTTTTTTTCAAAGAGGGTGAATATACGTGAGGGCCAACCATTCTGCTTGGCATTCTTTGAGCCATTAAAATTAAATGCAAATGAATTATCTAATGAAAATTTTATTACAAATGGCAGATTTTCATTTCTTCACATGGATGATAAATAAATTTAAACTGGTTTTACCAAAATCACTCAGCCTGTCATATCTGAAGTCTATATGAGATGAAGTAAAATATGTCTGAGAAAAAGGAACTTCCAGGAAGCTATAATATATCTCGGGTTAATATTAAACATTACATATTATTGGTAACCGATGTTTTCGGTCAACTTTTAAGTTAAAAACATGAATAGGAACATAACACCAACATGCATCTTATTAAGAAGTCGAAAACATAAAGTGACACAAGTACAAATGTCCAAATAGATTTATAACTGATTTCTGACTAACATAAAACAAATTTAATTCACTAAGATTTTAGAATTTATTTATCTCAGATGACCAAAAAAAATAACTTGCCTGTACTAATGTGAAAGGTGATACTGAGATCTGGACTGCTGTATGTAGGCCAGACCTGGTTCAAAGGCAGTGATTTTAGAAATTGGCTGGAAAAGCCTAACATCAGGGTCACACTACCAGAGGGCGGCCACATAGTGCTACTGCCATCTTTTCGGTTAAACATGAAATTGCATTTTTTAGGTGTGTACTTTACATGCTCTGATTGACAATACTGGTGGGCCGTAAGTGATACAATTCTATGACAGAAGATGGGGGCCATATGAAATTTGACCACGGACTGTAATTGGCTTGCAGGCCGGACTTTGGATATGCTTGTTTTATAGACTTTATTTAGTCATGAGGACTGTTCAAGTACACATTCAATTTTATCATAAAATGTTTTTTTTATTCATCTCTGTCTGTTAATAAGTTTAGCTTGAGTTGTGACCACCAAATTTTCTGTTTACTACTAGGTTGTGGAGTATTATTTTAGGAATTGAAGGGGTCAATTTATAATGCAAGTATAATGATGAGCTGGACCCTTACTTTGTGTCCATCAGGTTAGCTAAACTGAACCTTTTACCCTTTCTTTCACAATATAAATAAAAGTAGAAATCTAACCAGAAATTTTATCAAAGGTTCGATTTACAATGGAAGTATATGCTGCGTTTACTCTGCATCCATCAGGTTAGCTAAAATGAATCGTTCTACTTTTAATTGTATAAAGTAGACATTTAGCTGAAAATTTCTAGTCAGAAACCAGTTATAACTCTTTTTTTTCCTTGACCTTTTTTTTTTCTTCCACTGACCGGAAAATCCAGACTTAAGATCTTATTTACATTTGTCTTACAAGCAGTGGCCACTAGGGGTTGTATAAATGTTAACCTCTTGACAGCGTTTATTAATAAATTTTTGAAAAAACTTACTTTGTTCTACCTATATTTCTTGTGACAACAAAAATTGGGATGGATAAATTTCTGGTAAAAATGTGGGTACTTGGATTGTTTCTTGTTTTTCACCTACATTAGGAAATATTTAAATTGATCCAAGAATTTATGATGGTAATGATTTTCAATTAAATACGCCATTCAAATTGAGAGTCTCTTCTGATGGTGTTTATTCTCCCTGCAGGAATTAACTCGGCATCACTTCCTTAAGGCATATTTTCAGCTCATTCTGTTTTTGAAAGATCAATTAGATTCCAACTGGTAAAAAACGGTGATCATTCTTCTGTTTAATTTTTCACCTGAATTTCTTAATTTCTATGGAAAGTGTCCTGAATGGAATGATAATGGACTTGGCGCTATTACACTTTCGCACCCACCATTGCTTCCTGTCATTCAGCAATAGGTTGCCCCAGGTACAACAGTCTGGACCTCATACAATGGATTATTTTTGCCGCTACACCATATAACACGTGTGTTGGGCCTTCATTAAACTGGCCATATGTCTAATTTCCTCTCCTTATTTGAGGCAAATAAATGCAATGAATAATGCTTGAACATATATACACTTCAACAATTTCAGTTTAAGTTTAGAAGTTGATTTTCTTAAATTTGATATTAAATAACCACTAAATTTAAGTTTACCTGACAAAATTGAAGGTATTTTTTTTTACATTTTACAAACAGTGATTTTGTTTCAAGATTTGTATTTTAATTTAAATTTAAATATTATAATTAACAATAACAAGCAGAACTGTTTCCAGACTGTCGTACCTTGGGTAACCCATTGCTGAATGACAGGAAGCAACGGGGCTTGCGAAAGTGTTATAGTGCCCTGGATTTTTTATTGAAATATTTTATAATGAAAATTTTTTTTTTTTTTTTAAATCACTTCACTCCTAGGCAAGGTGATAATACCACTAAGACGCTAAGGGCTACTTGGAGTGAAAGAGGATGATAAAATTTTAGAAAGAATCAGAACACCAATCCTGAACAGGAAAAAAAAAAGATGAACCTCTACTCCTGTTCAAAAAAAAATAGGGAGGAGTGTGAATCGGATGATAGGCAAACCTAGGCTCCAGCTTTCCTCAGGTGATTGGAATTTTGAACTAAACCCTTTATTTCATCCACCAGGGTAGATTATTCTAGTTCCCCATGTCATACCTCTTCCAGAGTTCTTGGTATCAGTTATCACCCTTTAACTCAACTCTCCAAGTTTTTTTGTTCACCTCTTCTGTAGCCAGGTATTGACCTCCTTGGGTCAAGTCACTGATTTCAACCAACGCATTTATCCACTGGGCTATTGAGGAAAGGAAAAAAAAGATGAACAGGGTTTAAGAAGACAGAAGATGGCGATTGAAGTTTGTTGTGTCGGAAACCTCTTACCCCTCTTGAAGATGAACTTGTCTGCGTCTGTGAACAAAGACTTTAAATAGTGGCATGTCAGTTGACATGAAGGAGACAGGGAGACAGAGAAGTTCTTGGCTGAGCTAGTTATTGACTACTCGGGCGATTTTTGTACCTTTTTACCAACCTATTAAAACCCTTTTTATTGTTACGTGTTATTCGGCGTTTGTCTCTACAAACCCCAAATCAACATCATAACAAAGTTGCATTTAAATTTTTGAAGATTGTAATTTGTAGTTACCAGGGAAGTGAGTAAACGGAAGGGAGTTCCACAGGCGGGAAGTAAGAGAAATCTAGTAGAGCGCTTAATTTCATGTAATCTGGGCACCAGGGGAAAAAAGCTTGTCAGAGCATTAAAAATATTTGTAGAAAAGACAGAGGGAAGCCATAGCGCCTCTGTGAGAAAGTGACTGAAGTCATGGTGCCAAGTCCGGATCACTTTTTTTTCTGTTTTCCTTTTCCTTTTTTTTTTCTGTTTTCCTTTTCCCTTTTTTTTTGATTATCTCCCCCCCCTTTTTATTCTTTTTCTTTCCTTTTCCTCTCCTCAGTATTCATTAAATTAATGAATGAATTGTATGCTGAATAGGGTATTTTATTATAAAATTTGGTGGAAATATTTTAGGGCGGTCTGTTTCAATCCCCCACACCCACACTGCCTTCAGTATCTCATGTGTACTTTTAATTTGGGGGTGTTTGTGAAATTCTTTTACAGTTATATAAAGAAATCCCTGAAGATGCTATTTCAGCAAAAAATTTATGCAATATCAAATGTGAATGTACAGAAAATTTGTCCCAAACTTTACCATAAATAATTTCAAAAACTGAAAAACTAAATTTTTCTGACAGTTGGTGCATAATTTAATAAAACACATTTTCTTTCAGATTGGACAGAAAAAGACATTTACACTTAATATTTATTTAAAAAAAAAAAAAAAAATTACTTGTAATTCTTTAGTGTGGTTTTAAGTCATCACATTTGATGTTCAGAAGAGGTTTTTTTTTTTTGTTTTGTTTTTTAAATTAAATAAAGAATCGAAAAAATGTAAAGTTTATTGCCATTTTTGAGTGTAAACTGTTCTTAAAAGAATTTTAAATATTTTTTAATTTTAGCAACTGTTAGATTATTTTTGGTATGGATATTCAAAGTGGAAATAATTCTGAATTACAGCTTGACTGCTCTTCCCTATCAGAAGAATAATATTAAGGTAATTAAAAAAAAAAAGCAATAAATTAAACTCAAACATATAGTTTCACTAGTTTTTCATTAATTTCTTTTTTGTAATTCTAATGTAGTAGGGAAATGTGGTTTGGGCATTGATTTTAAACAATGCAAATGTTTTGTACACACATCAGCCATAGCTCAAGCAGCAGCAAGGAAACCTGGTGGTATCGAAGCAGGTTGTTTGGGGCTGTCTACTTTATGACTTAAGGTGGGTTTGTCCACAACTGCATCAAGTCCATGAATATGTCAAGCCTTTGGTTTGGTTTATTTTGTTTTACAGCATATCAACCTCAATGAGTTATTTAATGCCGACATCATTTTTAGGATAGATTCAAATGAATAGAATATGTATTCTTTGGTTTAGATTGGTTTGGTTTATTTTGTTTTATGGCATATCAACCTCAATGGGTTATTTAATGCCAACAACATTTTTTTATTACTGGTAATATTTTGTTTTGTCAAAAATCTGTTTCTGGTAATATTTTCCTTCAAAATTGTATTGCTGGTAATAATTTTTTTTCAAAAAAGTATTGCTGGTAATAGTTAACTATTTGCCTATAGCTGGGACCCTAACAGGTGCTACAACCCCGGCTCAGGGTGGACCTGGGAACACCAGCAATTGAGAGGTGGTCCCACGCTCCTCAAAACCTCCTGATCAGAGGCCTTGCTGCTGGATGTAGTTTATCGTCATACCCAGGACGGGTCAAGCCTTTGGGCATATTGCTGTGAGTGAATGCACTGCCAGTTATTGGTTCCAGAAGTTCAGGTCAGGGTATCTGTCCCTTTGTGTTGAACTCCACAATGGCCAGCCACAAGTCCCGAGTGATGAGGCTCTGAAGGCAGCCATAGAGGAGGAAGACAACAGCCAAACCTGTAACGAGCTTGCCGAACGCTTCCAGGCTTTCTGACTTCACCTGCACCACATAAGGAAGGTATACAAGTTGAGTAAGTAGGTACCCCACGGACTGTCAGAAGCCAAAAAGCAACAATGAGTGACAACCTGTTTTTCAACAACGCAAAATACTGATATTTGATCGAGTGCTCACCAGTGGGTCTTGTATGACATTCCCAAGTTGCCAGGCATTGGTTGTTACCAAGAGACCCTGGTCTTCACACCCCAAAACCACCTCTACACCCAAGCAAGATCATGCTATGTATTTGGTGGACTAGACCATAACTGGTGCAGCTGCTACTAATGGCCAAACAATCACTGCGGACTTTTACATGTAGCAGTTGGAACATGTGCAACGGGCACTGAAGCAGAAGAGGCCAGCATTGGTTAATTGCAAGGGTGTACTGTTCCTCCATGACAATTCCAGGCTTCCTGATGATGTGGGTGGCCAGGGATGGCATATGGCAACTTGGCTGGAAGACACTGTGCCATTCACTTTACTCCCAGGACCCTGCACCAACACATTATCACCTCTTCCATTCCTTGGACAACCACTTTCATAGGAAAACCTTCACAAACGAGGCAGACTTGTGGCAGACACTCACAGACTTCTTTGTGTCCAAGACACTTGATTTTTACTGCCAGAGCCTTGCGCAGCTAGAAGCATGTTGGCAAAAGGTTCTGGATGCTGATGAGGATTATTTTGAGGACTAGCGCCATGTCAAATTTGATGTATACCTTTTTTTTCCCCCTAGTAAAACTGAGATGACAAGGACTCTTTTGGTTACCTTTTAATTACCAATTTCTCGGATTTTAATGAAACTTTCAGGATTTTTTCACAGGCAAATTAAATTGTTTTAGAAAATCTTGCTTAAAAATATATTTTTTTACATATTACTCCCTCCCACCCACTTACTTATGAAATTTTGAGAAATTCATTTTCGTCAAGCTTAATGTTTATATTAATTATAAGCAGAAGTCCTTGGAGAATTTAAATCGTTAATTATTCTTTTTTTTTGTAAAACAGGACCCCCCAATTACCAAAAGTTTGCTCTGAATTGTAAAAAAAATAAAAAATAATGGAGTCCTAAGTTTAATATAGGAAGACACATTGAAAAGCTCTTGGATAACCCCAGTTCCCAAAATTTGAGGTTAAAAGACATACTTGTTTGTGTCTTCTTGGTTGGAACAAGAACTTTTCAGAACCTTCTCATAGCATCAGAAGTAAATCAGAATATGTAAAATGTGTTCCAGCATTAATATTCTACAGAAAGTTTTCATTTAATTCTCCACAATATGATGCCAATTATTTATGCTTAGAAATGCTTCAAAAGACCACTTATAAATGCCACAATTTGAGACCGACCAAACATTAATATTTTTGTTTGTTGTAGGAAATCATCCCAGTGTTTAATCTTTTATAATAAATTACTTGATGCAATTTAGAACTATTAATTACTTTCAATAAAAAAAATTATATCAATGAGTTGAAAATTTTGTATGGCATTGTAATTTGAGGTAGGTTTTTATGTTGAGTTTAAACTAGTATATTAATTACTGTGGTTAGAGTATAGTTAATAGATGCTTAAGTACGGCAATTAATAATATATAATTAAATTAAAAACACACTTTGTATGGAGGAACTTATGAAAGCACTAAAATATATGAATAAACCAACAGAGGGTAGCCAGCATAGAAACGTCGGTTTACTTGAAATATAATTGCAGGAGAATTTTTATTGTTTTATTTTATTTATTTATTTTTTTTAAAAATAAAATATTAGTTAAAAAAAAAAAATTATTTTCTAAAGTCCCAACCATTTTGAAAATCAGTTCTTCTCAAAATTAACGCGCATGCGCATTTCGCGTCAGGTCTGTTTTTGTTTTTTTTTTCTTCAAGATGTCGAAATGGTAAGTAAAAAAAAAAAAAAAAAAAATCTTTTTTTGGGGGGGTGGGGGGAATAAATACTGGATTATGTTTAAATTATACCTGATGTTTCCATAAACAGTTTATAGCATACAAAGTATGTTTTAAATGATTTTTTTTATTTTACAGTATTTTTCTTGAAGCGTCCATTACGTTTTTTCATCAATGGCAATTTTTTTATGCTTCAATTTTTTTACTTCTTCACTTATTCAAATGCATTTTTCTTTGACTTAAGATTTAAGATACAAATTTTTTCTTCTTGTATTTTTTGTGATCTTATATTTTGGTGCTGTCTAAAATAAAATTATTTCTTGTATAAGGCATTTAAAAAATCAATACACAAAGTTTGTGTTCTAATGTTCTATTCTTCCTTAAAAAAATGTCCAATTTTAAATATTGGCAAACGCTTAAAAATCGTTTGAAAACTAAAGATTTTTTAAAACTTTTTCTTTTTACTTTGAAAACAATAAAGAAAAATCTCTTTTTACGAGATGGTAGTAAAAAAATATCTTGGTCGGTCCAAGAACATTTTAAAAAAAGCTTTCCTATAATTTTGAGGGTTAATTGGGTTGGGTTGATCAATATGTACTTCGACCAGAAATAATTTTTTTTTTTTAAACATATTTCACATCACTATATTAACTACAATAAAGATGCATTTTTATTTTTCAGACAACAAAAAGTCTATTATTTTCAGTTAGTTAGACCAAATCTTAAGCGATTTTTTTAAAGAGTTTTGTAAAGTTTACATTTTTGTTTTTGACCGTAAATCCCGGTCTCAGAAAAAAAAAAGTCTCATAAATAAAATTTAAAAAGAAACAAATTTAACATTTAATGAAAATTCAAGGGACTTTTAATTCAGATTTTAATGTCAAATTGAGAAATTAATAATATGCAATATATTAATAAATATATAAGAAATGAATAATACGCAATATATATGCAGCAAACGAAACCTTAAAAACTTTAAAGCCCTTCGGCATAATCTTCGTATAAAGACGATCAACGTTGTCAAAACGTCGTCGTTTGTTTACGTTTTGTCGCAAACCTTAAAAAAGCCCCTTTTTATGATTTTGTTCAAATAAAGTCTGGTCTTCTGGAGAACTAGGACTCAATAAATATGAAATATATCGAATATGTGACTGTGGCATTGTTAGAAAACGTCCTTTACGGTTTGGGTCGATTTTTTACGATGAATTTCGATAGCAAACGGACCCATTGAAGTACGTGACGGAAATAGATCTTTCTTTCTTGTAAATAACTTCATATATTGGATATTTATTTATTATTGTCTCAATTTGACATTAAAATTTGAATTAAAAGTTCCTTGAAATTTTAATATTAAAATGAGACTTTTTAAATGAGTTTGGGGTTTTGCCCACTTTTTGCGATAAGAGGAGGCTGGGATTTTGTTTTTTTTGTTTTTTCATTGATTCGTTTTCTACGGTTTGTCAACCCTTTGCAGGTTATTTAAAGCCAGAAAATATAGCCTTAAAATTTAATTCTAGTGCATTCACGTGGCAGTATAAAACCAAGTATAGTAATAAAATGTGTATTGCAATGATACATGTTAAAAAAAGTGTCTATATTCTCCTAATCTACACCTTGAACTTAAAAGAATCTCTATAAATTGCCTTATCCAGGTGTGACCATTTCATTCATATCACTTTTTGAACCATCAGTTTTCTTTTAGGCGTTTCTTGATTCTTGATTATGTGATTAGTACAGGCCCCCATCATTGGGTCAAAAAATTTCTGTTATGGTTGTCAATTCGGTATCTCCACTTTTTCGCGGGAAAACAGTATAGCGAAATGAAAAAGGCCACAAACTTCATAAAAATAAAGCATTATCGTCAAAATGTTTGTTATTATTAAGATGAAACGCCAAAGTATTTTTTAATTATTTTTTTTAATCTTTTCTAAAACGTTCGAAATTTTACTTAAAATCTTGTTTCGTTTTTACGCCATCGCGGCGGCATGAAAAATAACACTGACTTATTTGCGCTTTTTTTCCGTTGAAAACATTGCTTTGGAAATTCTTGTAAAAATCAAATAAATGACCGATTTTAATGAAATTTTCAGGACTTATTCACAAATGTATGAAATTATTTTTGAAATTTTTTTTTTTTTTTAGAAAACTTTGGTTATATATATATATATATATATATATTTTTACATGTTTTACCCCCACTTACTTAATTTCATGAAACTTCGCAAAAAAACAAACTTTCTATTTCCTGAATTTTTTTTATTCGTTAAAAGTAGGACTCCTTGGAGAATCTAAATCGCCTAATCATTTTTTTTTTTTTTTTTTTTTCTTTCTTTTCAAACTTGCTGCAAATGCACAGCTAACCCATTATAAGCAGCCCATCCATCACTATAGAATGATGAGACAGGGTACCTCTAACAACATTCTGCCAGAAATGTTTTTAAATTGTAAGAATTTTGTTTTTGTTTTTGAGATAATAATAGTTTAATGATATAAGTCTTACTAATTAGCCCATAGCTATGGGGAGAAGAGGTGAATTCATACCTTTCGCAAGGAGGGTATTTCCGTGTAAGTGAAATTTAACATGACGAGCCCAACGAGAATTGGAACTCGGCTCTCCGATTGACAATTCATTATTTTTTATCCATTACTATCCGCACATCCAAGCTTACAGTACATGGTATTCCTAAGCAATCGCCATACTGACCAGGTTCGGTGTTGCTTAACTTTGGTGATCGTACGGGAGCCATTGTTTCAACGTGACGTGGCCGTATGCCACACATTTCTTTTATTCTCGTCCGTAAACATGTGGCTTTATTTTATTTTGATTTCATAGTTTTGGGGTTGTGTGTAGTGTAATGTCTGTAAAAGTGTAAGCTGTAAACAAAAATATAATTACTAATTTAGCTAACACATGTCAATATATTGAAGATCACCGCCTCTTGAGTCTCCCCGTCTAAATAATTAGTAATTAATTACCTACTTAATAGTTTTTCCACTCATGATTGTAATGAAATGAAAAATTCTTTGACATATAAACAAAAAAACAACGATCGAGGTTTTTTCTCCTTTTTTTCTTCATTTTTCTCTTCTTTTTTTCTTCATTTTTCTCTTCTTTTTTTCTTCATTTTTCTCTTCTTTTTTTCCTTTGTTTTCTTTTTTCTTTTCCTTCTTTTTTCTTCTTTCTTTTCCTTCTTTTTTCTTCTTTCTTTTCCTTCTTTTTTCTTCTTTCTTTTCCTTCTTTTTTCTTCTTTCTTTTTCTTCTTTCTTTTCCTTCTTTTTTCTTCTTTCTTTTCCTTCTTTTTTCTTCTTTCTTTTCCTTCTTTTTTCTTCTTTCTTTTCCTTTTTCTTCTTTCTTTTCCTTTTTTCTTCTTTCTTTTCCTTTTTTCTTCTTTCTTTTCCTTCTTTTTCCTTCTTTCTTTTCCTTTTTTTCTTTACCTTTTTTTTCTTTACTTTTTTTTTCTCTATTTTCTTTTTTTCTTTCATGTGTGTTTAATAAAGTAATTTATCAAGCTTTATTTTTTCTTAATGTCAACTTTATTTTTTCTAGACCTTAAATAATTGAGTAAGCGTGTTAGCTGTTATCAAAGGATTTCATGTTTCTTTGCGTTTAGCTCGAAAACTTAATTTGGCAATTTCATGTGTTGTTTCAAATTAATTCAAACAACATTTTGAACAAAATAAAATAAAACATTTTTCCAAAGAGTGAGCCACAGTAATCTCATATGTCATTGCTAGATACTTGTAAATTTTACAAGCATAGTCAACTTTTATGACTCTCTTCTAGTATAGAAGTTACTTTTAATCATATCTTAGCCTGAGATACTAAAATCCAAAGGCGCCATTGGTATAGCAAAAGATGCCTTCCAAAAGTTACATAAATATTAAGAAACAGGAAAATTTTATTAGAAACAAAGAAAAGTGTACTAGACAGACATTACATAATATCTTTTTTTGTCTTTTGTCATTATAATATGGTAAATACTAAAATTGCTATAAATTATCAGTCCTCGGGTGCTATTACTTGAGGACACATGGCACAGTGGATAAAGGCATTGGTTAAATGCAGTGACAGGACCCAAAGAGTGTGAGTTCAATACCCGGTTAAAGCACTGGAGAACTTAGAGAGGGGAATTAACAGGAGATAACTGATAACTGACATCCATTAAACATGGCACGTGGAACTAGAACAGTCTACCTCAGTGAGTGAAATAAAGGGTTCAGTTCGACATTCCAACCACCTGAAGAAGGCCAGAGCGTACAACGGCCAAAATGTTGTAATAAATATGGCAACAAAGATGAGGACAATAGTCTGAATAATGTAAATACTGTACATAATACCTCATCTCAGAAATATAGACAGATAGAGAAAGTTTATTGTTTGATAATTTAACATCTATCATTGAATTTCCAGCTGAATTTCATTAAGAAAATAATGTAAAGCAGTAAATTTTTTTCACAAATTCTGAAAACCTTTCCATTAATTTCTTATTGCATTTGATCTAAGTTATATTGTATAATGTGAGTAATAATAATCATTAAAATAATTTTTATGTGTAATTAATAATAAAATTGATTATAATGTTGCGTCATCATTTTGCATCATGAATTGCTTTTAAAAGAAACCCAATAGGTTTATGGGTGGTCTAGTGTATTTAATATATAATATATTCCATTTACAAAAAAAAAAATGATACCTAAGATGTAAAATGCAAAAACTGATAAATCTTTCTTGAAACTTTAATTTTAATTCTAATTACAACCTACCAATAAGCAAAATACTTTCAAAACTAATTTAAGTTGATTGCAATCATTCTTCTTTTTTATTATTGATTATCAATAAAATCTATAAAATAATCCATATTGACAAATCTATCTCTTTATAAAAAAAATTATTTAAAAAATAAAATATATTTTTCTGAATCATTGAGAAAAATTAACTGTTTTAAAGTTTAATTAGTCTGGATTGAAACATTTACTTTTTTTAGCCTCATATTTGGGAAATTTAAGTAAGGGGTACATAACTGCAAAAAATTACTTAAATACAACAACCATACATTTTTTATATAACTTTTTAAACTACTAAGTAATGTTAAAATTTTAAGAAAATATTCTAAGTAATCTAATATTTTATTGAATTTTAGGTACTTTGGTTTTATAGCTTTACTTATGAAGACACTTGTCGAGAAAATGTTATCACTCTTATTTTCTGATAATGTTCAAAATCTGTTAAATTAAAACAACTTTGCAAATATTTAAACAAAGGAGTAAAATAAAAAGACAGGCATATAACTTAAAAGTGTTTAACAATGACATGTCTGAAACAAACTTAATCTAAATGTCTTCAAAGTCTGAATCATGAGATGCTGGAAGAAAATCTTAAATTAATAAAACATCTCATTGACTGACAGCTTGAAATGTTTTTGGCTCATTCATTTCATTTTTTCAAATGCTGTAAAAGTCAAATATATTTCTTAGGAAGGGTTTTCATTGGCTTTGTCATCAAATGGGTTTATTGTAGAGATGCCTCCACAGACTCGCTAAAAAAATGAGCATACCATGATAAAAAATGCCCCAGACTTAATAAAAACAAAGTTTTATTATCAAAATCTTTGTTATTATTAAGAGGAAAGATCAAAGGATTTTTTGATTATTAAATTATATAATTTCTCTTCTTTAGAATGTTCAAAATTGTGGTTAAAATTTATTTTATTTTTTTTTTTTTTTTGGTCAGCCAAAGGAAATTTTTTGTGGTGAAAAGCACATTGGCTCGAAAATTCTTGCAAAAATCAAATAACTGTCAGATTTTAATGAAACTTTCAGGACTGATTCACAAATGAATGACATTATTTTAGATATGTTTCTTTTTTTAGGAAATCTTCATAAACCTATTTTTTTTTTATATCTATTACCGCCCACTTAATTTTAAAAAATTTTGAGAAATTAAATTTTGTGCTAATTAATGTTTATATTAGTTAAAAGCATAACTTAGAGAATTTAAATAATATTATTTAAAAAAAAAAAAAAAAAAAAAAAATCACCAGTATCACAATAACTGCAAATCAGATTCTGGGCAACATAACGCTGAGACACCTGTTCTCGTATGATCACTGAAGTTAAGCAATGTCGAGACTGGCCAGTACTTAGATAGATGTATATATATATATATATATATATATATATATATATATTTTTGAATTGGACATGGTCCGACAATTTATTTAAAGACATTTTATGATATGTTTAACGTTCTTTTTATAGATACAAGTATTTAAGCAAATGCTCTGTTTTATAATAAACAGTATTAAATAACATTTACCGGCCTGAATGTCCGAGAAATTTTCATAGAAAATTTTCGTTCTCCGACTGGAATCGAACCTGTATCCTATACAGAACCGTCATTTCGCATGACGTGCCTTAACCGTTCGGCCACAGAGAAGCATCTGGTTAGCAAGGTCAATTTTACTATCATTAAACTTAAATCTTCCATGAATCTCTTCTATTCATATCTGCTCTAGCGTATCGATTCCTGTCGGAGAACGAAAATTTTCTATGAAAAAATTTCTCGGACATTCAGGCCGGTAAATGTTATTTAATACTGTTTATTATAAAACAGACCATTTGCTTAAATACTTGTATCTATAAAAAGAACGTTAAACATATCATAAAATGTCTTTATATATATATATATATATATATATATATATATATATATAATGTGTGTGTGTGTGTGTGCATATTGGCTGAGAAATTGTATATCAGTTGTAGTGACAGACTGAGATGTTACCACTGTTGGAAGTTTTAATTCTTTCACATGTTTCTTTTCTTTCTTTTCTTTTTTGCCGTTGAGGTTAGGAAAACATTGAAAGTTGATTCTGAGCTTGTTTCCAGAATATTTAAATCATGATATCTAATAATGAATGATGTTTTACATTAAATAAAAACACTTGAATACTCTATATTAAATTGTTATGAATCTATACTAGTTCTGTATAAAACCGCATTATTCAGCTTTGTTACTGTTGTAAATTTTTTCTCAAAAAGATCTTAATCCATAAGTCATTTTTACAATTCAATCACTTTGTGATAATACTAGACTTCTCCAGAATAGGCAGCAAGCTCAAATTGATTATTACCAAGCAAAATCATATAGTTTGTTTACACTATTGACATGCAGCTTATTGTCCTCATCTTTGTTATCACAATGTTTTGGCCATTGTACCTTCCAGCCTTCAGGGAATTTCAAACTGAACCCATTGTTTAATCTACAGGAGTAGATGGTTCTCATTCCACTGCTAATGTCTAGGGATATCTCACCTACTTCTACCCAGTTATTGCTTACCCTGTTTCCACTGAGTCCAAATACACACTGTCTGGGTCAGGGATTGAAGTAGATTGTCCTCATTCCACAGTCCATATCTAGGGTTATCTCTTCTACCCAGTTATTGCTTACCCTGTTTCCACTGAGTCCAAATACGCACTGTCTGGGTCAGGGATTGAACTCACAAATTCATGATCTATTACTTTAATCCACTAGGAAATTATTACATAGATTAGGTAGATAAAACCTTAGTCACCTAAAGTAAAAAACCTCAATGGTAAAATTAAAAAAAAAAATGTGGGTAACAGCTTTTCAGTTGCATAGATGGACAAGCCTTAACAGATTGGATACATTGGCTTGGTATGCTGTGATCAGTGGTGGGTGACGTGTGACATGGTCAACTACAATGGCATATCTATTGTATACATTATTTGCATTCAGATTATTGTACTCATCTTGTTTTATTATCATACTGTTTCGACCATTGTGCCTTCTGTTCTTCATCAGATGTTTGTTGATCCAGTTAAACATCAGAGAATTTTGAACTGAAACCGTTATTTAACCATTACCACACTAATTTCTTTCTAAATTTGTTTCACCTGCCACTGATTTTTTTTTATTTGTGAGGGTGCCAAAACATCAACCCCTACTGTTTTTAAAATTGTTATAACTTTCTTTGTATTGTACGTATAGATTTTATTTTTTGTACACTAATAAAAGAATGAACGAGTAATATTTTGATGTAATGCATTACGTTTTGCTTGTATGTTATGATATTGAAAACAAAAAAAAATTGAAATGCGAAATAAAAACAAAAAATAAGAAACAAATACATTAAAAAGTACCTGAACAATTCAACATACCTGAACTTTTATTGCCCCTTGTGGATTTCCGAGGGTGCAATAAGAAGCAAAATCACTAAGAAGGCTTTTATTTTGTCAAAAAAGTTACTTGTTTCCTCTGTTTACATATTAGGCACAGCATCTGTTTCCTCTTTCTTTCACTTGACTATCATATTTGATTTGTTGACATGTTCTTATTGACAAATAAAGTTATTATTTTGTCATTTATAAATAGCCTTTCTGAAGGTGAATTATTTTGTCTATCAGGTATATTGATGGTTGCCAGTAGCTTCCATAAAATTAGTCAGGCATGGATGATAGTAGCCACTAGTGGTCATCATTGCTTTCCTCCACATAACTAACATGGTTATCATCTTTGGCCACTTCACCATAAGTATCCACTTGAGTAAAGCTTTCAAAATCATCATTGGAGTCCTAATCAAAGAAAAACTCCTGGATAAAGGCTTTGTTGGATATTGATATGGCCATTTTTGTTTACAGAAAATCGTGAAAAAATTAACATGGGTTTAATTGATTTTACACCTCATATAGAGTCTAGAAGAATTTAAAATGACGTTGGAAAACGGTAATTAACCTTGTTCCAAAGCCGTAGTAGGTGATTTCCAGCTTAAAATACTGGAAATAACAGTTGACAAGTGTTTATTTATAGTAACCATCTCAAGGCGACAGAATGTACCTAGAGCAGCAAAGGGAGAGAATTCTATGGTGATTTTTTTTTTTTTTTTTTTTTTTTTCCCTCCAGTATGGTAAAGGTTAATCTGTAGGTATAAATTGTTCTTGTTCCAGTGATATAGCAATTGTGAATTCAATGCCTGGACCCCAGGAAGTACAGGCTGAGACTTGGTGACACTGGGCAAGTAATAACTGATCTATACTAAAAGAAGAGCTAGAGACATGGGCAGTGGAATGAGAACAATTTGCCCTCATAGATTAAATAAAGATTTCATTTCATAATTTCCTGGAGGTTATGTGGATCAGCAAGTAGCTGATGAAAGTCAGAGGGCACACATTGACTTATGATAGCAACAACAGAGATAAGGACAATAGTCTGCATGTAAATAATGATAACTCATCCTATATAATTTATTTACTAATAAAAGGTATGATAATATGTTTATATATATATATGTATAAAAAATAATTCCAAGAGGATAGAATCCAGTAGAACTAAATGTCCAGGACAGAGTAAGGATATAATAAAAAGGCTTAAACACTAATATTCCATGGTCATTTTGTTTGTAGCATAACCATTGACCATGGAATATTAGTGTTTAAGCCTTTTTTACCATATATATATATATATATATATATATATATATAGTGTGTGTAGTGTTGAGATTTTACTATGGTTTTAAAACTTACATTTAAAATTCCATGTTTGCATAATTTCTAGAAATCTATTAAAAATAAAGGGAGGGAAGAGTAAGGATATTACTCACCGTAAAATGGCAAATTGAAAAATATAACAAAAGAAGACAGAAAAAGGCTAACCAGTTATTGCTCCTCATTCTTCAGAGCTCAATCTAGAACAAAACCTATATCCACAACAACTAAAAAATGGGGGGAAAGAAAAAATATACTACCAGTGAATCAGAAATATTAATGGGAGATTACGTTAAGATCCAGCAACCATTACTTCTGCCTACAGTGGGAAGTTGTGCTGGGCTCATAACCTGTAGAGGGGGGGGGTGTTTTGCATTCTTTCCCAGTACAACTGGAACCGACACTTAGACTTTAAATAAATAAACTTCCTACTGCTGTTGTTTGGGGATATCTAAGCATTTGACCTACTTGTGGCTCTCGCATCCTTCTATAATTTCAACAAACCATTTTTCTGTCCAAACGTTCATTATGTAACTCAAGCATGACTAGACATAGGGCTAGCAAATATTCTGCGGTAACAATAAGATTTTGTTTGTAGCATAAAAGTTTTTGAAAAATCTCAAACATTTAAAGGTTTTAGTGACGGGTTTCAATTTACAACAACCATAATACTAAGCTGAACCCCTATTTTGTATTCATCCAGTAAGCAAAACGAAATTTTGCTTAATCATATGTGATAGACATACAGTGTAATTGAAACTTCTATATCCAGAATAAATGGAATAATCAAAATCGGATCAATGGAAAATAAAGATTTTTAAAAAAAATGTTTACTTTTGTAGTATGAGTAATAGTCTCTAAACATTAAGTTATTGACAATGTTTAATGTTCAGTCCTTATCAAAATTATACTTTAGTATTGTGACTGTTTATTGCGACAGTAAGAAATAAAAAGGTGGAGTTGTTTGTTTTTTTCAAAACTTTTTTCATGCAATTATAGATTAAGCCCTCCAGACTACGAATATTATCATATAATAATTGTGCTTGTCTTACCTTTTGTTCGTTCACATGACTCTTGTGCTCTGCCAATACCTCAAATAATGAATTATTCCGTTTTGACTTTGGGAAGGCAAAAAAAAAAAATAGACACTACTTGGTTTCAGTGAAAAAAGAAAAGAAAGACAGAAGAGAAGAGAGAAGTGTTTAATGTTTAATTCAGTGAAATGGAAAAAAGTTGTCAATTTCAAATCTTTTAATTTGTACTTTTTAATTTCTCCTTAAAATAACGACCAGCATTCATGTTTGTGATTGTTATTGCAATATTTTGTGAAAGTTGTTAAGCTCAAATATTTAACGATGAGATAGGGGAATTTATACAGATATTTTCAAGTCCTAGAACTTGTTATGAGCTTATTCAATCATTAACTGAGGAATTAAGATTCATCAGAAAGTTTAAATAAGAAAACTGAAATTTTCACGAGTTAAAACTACTTTGTTATTAGGGAGGTTCAGTTTCCAATGCAAATTTATTGTAAATTGATTCCCCCCCTCCATATTAGCAACAAAATATGCACTTGCTACATGATTTCTTAAAATTAAAAAAAATGTTTTTAAATATCGTAATCTTGAATCCTTATTGATTAAATAAGTGATACATGAAAAAAAGCTTACTAGATTATGAATTTAAATTGAAGAAATTTTAAGAGATCACCTGGTGGAACAAACATTTTTTGTTTTGATCCACTTTAGAGGATTAATTTACAATGTCATATTGCAAACTAGAAATCCCACACATTAATCTTTATATTTAATAAAATTTTCTTTTTTTCTTTTCTATTTTTTCTCTTTTTCTTTATTCTTTTTCTTTTTTCCCTTTTTCTCTTTTTTCCATTTTTCTCTTTCTTTCTTTCTCTCTTTCTCTTTTTTCTTTCTTTCTCTCTTTCTCTTTTTTCTTTCTTTCTCTCTTTCTCTTTTTTCTTTCTCTCTCTCTCTCTCTTTTCTTTCTCTCTCTCTCTCTCTTTTCTTTCTCTCTCTCTCTCTCTTTTTTCTTTCTCTTTCTCTCTCTCTTTTTTCTTTCTCCCTCTCTCTTTTTTCTTTCTCCCTCTCTCTTTTTTCTTTCTCCCTCTCTCTTTTTTCTTTCTCCCTCTCTCTTTTTTCTTTCTCCCTCTCTCTTTTTTCTTTCTCCCTCTCTCTTTTTTCTTTCTCCCTCTCTCTTTTTTCTTTCTCCCTCTCTCTTTTTTCTTTCTCCCTCTCTCTTTTTTCTTTCTCCCTCTCCCTCCCTCCCCCTCTCCCCCCTCTCTCTGTCTGGAGTGTCATAGTAATACAGAAAAAAAAATTGTGAGTACTTAAAATCTCTTGTGAAAATATATTTATCCTCTGATCCATCTAAGAGTTCACGATGGTGATAATTTTCAGATATAGTATGAATCAATAAGTTCATTAAGGCTAATGATCCCATTTAGGTCTTCGACAGGGACTAGCTTGAAATCCTTCTGAGAGAGTTTTTCAGCTCATTAATTACAGTATCATTGATTGATTCATTCATTTTCTACACCTTATCAATCCTAATATATATTCATGATATTATGCCACTTTTTCATATAAAAAATGGTCAGCATTTAACTACAAATAACACAAATTCTGTTGAGTTTATGATCATAGTTGCTATGTGAATATTAATCAGCATTCAAATATCTTTCTAAAGATATACAATTTGACCATATTGGGAGATATGAAAATGTTAGCATATAGTGGCAAATACCAAAATCTGCCATTTTGAATTTGGCCCAAATCAGTAAAACCCTTGTAACTCAGGCCACAGTCAAACATTTACCACAAAATTTTGTACATACCTTGCCATAAAACAGACAAATTTGTTTTCAGATTTAAAAAAAAATTAAAAAACAGTTATTTTATAAATTAAAGGTTAAGGTCAAATTATCTTATTTGCCCTCTAAACAAAAAAATAGATCACCTTTTAGATCTATTCAACTACTTTAAAATGCTATATAATTTGTGGGTGAAAAAACCCCTGAGATATTGATATTTAAACTTTGTAACTATTTTCCAAAATTCACCTTTTTGTCAAAGGTCAAAGAGTCATATCTTGAGAAGCCTTTGACCTAGAGATGTACCATTCAATTTGTATCATGAAGCTCTATAAGTATACCAAATGTGAAAAAAATCTGTGACAGTGATGATCCGACCTTTGTTGATTTGACACAGACAGACTCCAAGGTATCTGAAGATTTTAGTATTTACTAATTCCATATCCTTTATTTTTATTATGTATTCAGGGTCGGTGCCATCAGCTTTCTTTCCAATTCCATATTGTAGTTTCTCTTTTGAAAATGTTTATCTTGGTGCCAATTTCTTGGAATACTTGATAGAGGATTGTGTTCAAGACCATTCTTATTCAAACTGTAAACACCTATGCCATCAGTATAGCATCCCCCCCCCAAATATCAGTACATTGGCCCCGAGAGGGAAAGCAGGATCATTGTCTTCTATTGTCAGACTTGTTTGTGATGCAGTATGGAATATTTAAATGGTCAGTGCCTGTCTCATCTGTGTTTGTAAATGTGAAGGGCCGAGGCTAAAGAGATTATAGACTGGGGCTCTCATTTCCTCTTTGAAATACTCCTGATGAAGTGTAGGGGGAAAAAATGGTGATGAGGGGTGTGTCAAAAAAGTGCAGTGCTCTCCGGCAGGCCAGCTGTTTTTTCTTCTTCGGTTGCCTCAAGGAAATGGATTCCCTGCTGCAGAAAGCTGGGTCGTTGTCCGTGAGGGGCTCGTCGGGTGGGCCCCGCTCGAAGAACACTGCTTTCAGCTGGCGAATCATGGCCGCCGAGTCCTGTCTTGCCAATTGCTTCCGGATTGAAAAACGTGACGGGCCGCAGTCCGTCAGCATTAAGAAATGATGGGCTCCATATTGGGTGATATCCATCCCCAATCTCTGCCAGTTCCCGCTTACCTCAAGTTTTCCTTTTTCCCAGTAATTCAGTGCGGGGTCTATAGACTGGCATTTTTCACACGTCTGTATAGCTGATCTAACGGCTGCTTTTGTCGTTGACGGGCTGACTCTCCTGGCGAAGTAAGTAGTGTGCTGCACTCCTGGGTGACCAATGTTCCTGTGGATGGACATGATTTGGTCTGCATCTAGCTTGTACACATGGATGGCGCCAATCAGTGGCCCGGGTCCATTGTTTTTCTTCATTGCGTCAAACCATCACTGTGGTAATCTCGTCAGTCAATCTGCTATATTCAGAGTCGAAGGGACTAGTATCACGTCCACAGTCAGCTGATACTCTTCCACGAGCTCCTCGAGAGTGTTCAGCTGTTTGCCACCTTGGTGTGCACTCGCATTCTCCCAGTCAAAGTATCCGATACCCAGTGGTACATGCAAATGGAATCTGTTTTTACGTGTAGTCTTGCTCTGCCACTGGAGTGCCAAATTGACGCCTTTCAACACGGCATCCAGCTTGGCTAGGTTGATATGTTGAGCATTGTCTTTAGGTCGCAGCCAGCAAGCATCCTCCAGCACTGTTTCGTGGTTCTCTAACGCTACTCTGGTCGCCAAGGAACTGGCATCGACCCACGCGTTCTGCTCCCGGCCATCCATGCACCAATCCCCATGAGCCTGATCGTCTCGCTGCACAGAATCCACAGTCTCAGACACCATGCACTGGAGGAGGGTATCCTTTGTTTTGTTGTCCCAGCCCTTCATAACCGAACTTGTTCTCCTCTTGAGTATTCCACATGCTACATGGAGCCAACCACACACTGGGAGGTGCCCAACAAGCTTTCCACACACAGAGAACACCTTCCATCGCGTAATGACACCGGGGGCATTAGGAACCATGCTTCCTCACCTCCACTGCAATTTACCTTGTTCCATTGCGACTGCCAATCCTAGTACCTGTACGCCATCCTCCAACTGTTCTGGGTCCTTGCATTCCAGTCCAAACTGGGCCAGATGTTCTTTAACGCGGGTCGAGGGAATGACATCTTCATTTTTTATAGATGTCATCAATGTGGGCAGATGCCGCACGACCCACAGTTTCTTCCTGAGCCAGCACCATGCTAATGATTGCTTTCATGGCAAGGGGAGTCACATTTAAGCTGAATCCTAAACATGTCAAGCAATATCTTTTCCCATTAATTTTCACGGTCTGGTATGGCCAGAGTGACTCGTGGACATGTATTTGGAGGTACGCTCTCCTGAGATCCAACAGACATGTTGGATACCTTCTGCCGCCATTCACGCAGTTTAGCTGCACAGACGTTTGCATCGGCTGTGAAAGCATCAACATGATGGTTGAGCTCCTGGAAGTCCATCACTGGACATACTTTAGACTTGTTCTGCTGTAGTGCGGCCATCAAAGGAATTAGCCCTTTGGGAGGCCCCAGTCTTTCCTCTGGGTACAGTACAAGCCAGCTGTTGCTCATCCACATGCAGAGCTCTTGCTCATCCACATGCAGAGCTCTTGCTCATAGTCCTCCCTGATCTCTGCTGCTAACGGGTACTCAGAAACCCCATTGTGCAGTCTTTCAGGCGCGCGGTTCTCTGACCACTTCCCTGCCGCAGTCCAGGATCGCCTCCGTCGGGTTCATCAATAGTAATGGCTGCACACTTGGTTGCTCGCTCATTGCCAATCTGTACTCGTCCCGATGGTATCAATCCCCAATAGCAGGTCAAATCCCAGTGGTTACACTGGGCTGAGAAAGAGAGTCACGCAATCCATTTCCTTGAGGGAACCGAAGAAGAAAAAACAGCTGGCATGCCGGCGAGCACTGCACTTTTCATCAAGGGGTTCCCTGATACAATCTCCATTGAACTTTGACAGGCACCGAATGTTGAAGCTCTGACTGTGGGGGAGTTATTAGCAAGAGCGAGAGTGCTGACAACAACCGGGGATGAAAGCCAGGACATAATTGCGCCTTGTGCCCACTCCGCAGTGACGACTAGTCTCCCACCCAGAGTGGCCTGATCACTGGCGTGACATGCTTTGAAGTAGGTGTGGCTGAATTGGTGTCTGCTTTTCACAGACACCAATTCAGCCACACCTACTTCGACTACCTCTTTGTCTGTCTGTCAATTCATACGTCCAGCTCTATTGCACGCAGTCCGCCGAATGACTCCTGATTCAGTCGTGCTGCTGGCACCCCGCTTTTTATGCTATTCTAATATGGCCAAAATTTGCATGTGTGCAAATATTGTCTCGTTATGGACGAGATCGGCGTGCATAAATTGTGTCTTCAATAGTAGCCATATTTCTTTTTGTCATCACTTTGCAGGCAAGACACGTTTGCGCTCGTTTCGAATTCTGAGGTAAGTCATGTCTTTCATCACATGAAGTCTGAAATGTTTCCATATTTGGGTCTTTGCTAGACATGTAAGATTCTGTATATTGATACAGTTCCTCTGTTTAGCCTATTGAAATGTCTATGAAAATGTATCAACACTTTTGGGACAGAGGTGATAATTGTAATTCTGTATTTTAAACATTTCATTGATACACATTCAATGGTAATATCAAAATATTTAATGTGTACGTAGATTTATTGGAAAAGAATATGGATTTACAAACCTTTCATGTTAACTTGAAGCTATCAAGTTCAATTTGGGTAGCGGTGAGGGTTGATAATTCACCTTAAGTTATGAACATTTGGAAGCGGAGCAACAGAAAAAAAAATTAAGAAAAATAGTTTTTCTTGCAGTAATGTGGGATAGAAATAAAATCCAAATCTTGTACAATAAAATTAATTTGATTTTTTAAAATATTTTTTAAGCAGGGACATTTGATCATGCCCCCACTCGATTTCAACTTGTGATCCTTCCCCAAAATTTCAGTATTGACTGCACACATTTGTCACATGTCAATTTATTTTCTATTATACTCTTCTTTTTTCCTTTCTCTTTCTGTCTCTTTTTATCTCATTTGCATATTTATTTGCTCCCTTCCTTTCTATCAATCACTTTTCTCTCTTCCTCTCATTTGCTTTTCCACTCTTTTTCTCTCTCTCAATCACTCCTTTTGCCCCTCTCTCTCTCAATCACTCCTTTTGCCCCTCTCTCTCTCAATCACTCTTTTTGCCCCTCTCTCTCTCTCAATCACTCTTTTTGCCCCTCTCTCTCTCAATCACTCTTTTTGCCCCCTCTCTCTCTCAATCACTCTTTTTGCCCCCCTCTCTCTCAATCACTCTTTTTGCCCCCCCCCTCTCTCAATCACTCTTTTTGCCCCCCCCCCCTCTCTCAATCACTCTTTTTGCCCCTCTCTCTCTCTCTCTGTCACTCTTTTTCTATCTCTGTCTCTCTTTTTCTATCTCTGTCTCTCTTTTTCTATCTCTGTCTCTCTTTTTCTATCTCTGTCACTCTTTTTCTATCTCTGTCACTCTTTTTCTCTCTCTGTCACTCTTTTTCTCTCTCTGTCACTCTTTTTCTCTCTCTGTCACTCTTTTTCTCTCTCTGTCACTCTTTTTTTCTCTCTGTCACTCTTTTTCTCTCTCTCTCTCTCTGTCACTCTTTTTCTCTCTCTCTCTCTCTGTCACTCTTTTTCTCTCTCTCTCTCTCTGTCACTCTTTTTCTCTCTCTCTCTCTCTCTGTCACTCTTTTTCTCTCTCTCTCTCTCTGTCACTCTTTTTCTCTCTCTGTCACTCTTTTTCTCTCTCTCTCTCTCTCTGTCACTCTTTTTTTCTCTCTCTCTCTCTCTCTGTCACTCTTTCTTTCTCTCTCTCTGTCACTCTTTTTCTTTCTCTCTCTCTCTCTGTCACTCTTTTTCTCTCTCTCTCTCTGTCACTCTTTTTCTATCTCTGTCACTCTTTTTCTATCTCTGTCTCTCTTTTTCTATCTCTGTCTCTCTTTTTCTATCTCTGTCTCTCTTTTTCTATCTCTGTCTCTCTTTTTCTATCTCTGTCACTCTTTTTTTCTCTCTGTCACTCTTTTTTTCTCTCTGTCACTCTTTTTTTCTCTCTGTCACTCTTTTTTTCTCTCTGTCACTCTTTTTTTCTCTCTGTCACTCTTTTTTTCTCTCTGTCACTCTTTTTCTCTCTCTCTCTCTCTCTGTCACTCTTTTTCTCTCTCTCTCTCTCTCACTCTTTTTCTCTCTCTCTCACTCTTTTTCTCTCTCTCTCTCTCTCTGTCACTCTTTTTCTCTCTCTGTCACTCTTTTTCTCTCTCTGTCACTCTTTTTCTCTCTCTCTCTCTCTCTGTCACTCTTTTTCTCTCTCTCTCTCTCTCTCTCTCTCTCTCTGTCACTCTTTTTTTCTCTCTCTCTCTCTCTCTCTGTCACTCTTTCTTTCTCTCTCTCTCTCTCTCTCTCTCTCTGTCACTCTTTTTCTCTCTCTCTCTCTGTCACTCTTTTTCTCTCTCTCTCTGTCACTCTTTTTCTATCTCTCTCTTTTTCTATCTCTCTCAATCTCTCTTTTTCTATCTCTCTCAATCTCTCTTTTTCTATCTCTCTCAATCTCTCTTTTTCTATCTCTCTCAATCTCTCTTTTTCTATCTCTCTCAATCTCTCTTTTTCTATCTCTCTCAATCTCTCTTTTTCTATCTCTCTTTCTATCAGCTGCTCCTTCTCTTTAACTCTCAATTGCTATCTGTTTTACTCTCATTCTCTTTCTCAATATCCTCTTCTATATTGGTTTAGAGATCAAAATTGGTTAACATGACAGATAAATGATTCTTCAGTTGTGTAATAAGCTGGCAAGACTCAGACATAATCAATGAAAATATCAGAAACATCTGTGTGTCTGTGTGTGCATTTTTAAAATTTGTTATATTTATAGGGGAAGTATAGTCTGTGCTGATATAGGAATCAACACTGCATAATGACTGTCAGTTTCACATTTCAATGTGATCTTCAGTTCAAGTGTTACTACTACTACTACTACTTTAATGGATTGTGTATCTCAATCACTGAGGGATGAAGGAAATGGAAAAGGTGGGAAATGGCTGTTCAGTTTCTTTTGTTCAGGACTAATGCTGACGAGTTATGGTCTTCATCCCTAGATTGCTTAGTTTGGGTGGTTGCAGGAAGTGCTTAGGTAAATAAGCCAAGTTTATTATTTACGACTCCTAACCTTGTCCCTTACTTCCCTTGATCCTCTAGATACACAGCCCCCCTCCCCCTCTCTCTCTCTCTCTCTATATATATATATATATATATATATATATATAAACCCACTTTAAACCTTGACCTTGTGTCACATTTGGTAGCGACATGGAAAGACTAAAAAATACAACTGCTAAAGTAGTAGCATTTAGTGTGAAACTTGAAGAATGAAACTGCCAGCCACCATGCAGTGTTGATTTCTATGTCCACACACATTCTCTGTCATATGCATTTCTAGAAAATTAGTACAATATAATTTCTAATGCCAAGTGGATGGGGACCCAAATTAAATGTCTAACTAAAAAATGGTTTATTTGGCAATGTTGTTAATTTTAAAAAATGTGTTCATTTTCATTAGACACTAGTTATGTACAGTAACATGAGCAATTAGTACCCGCAAAGAAAAAAGGCTTTATTTATTCCTCTGTCAGTTTCCAATAACGAAATATTAAAAAAAATTAAGTCCTACAGCAATATTGTGTTGAAGAACCAGTTCCTGTATGATCAGCAAAGTTAAGCAACATCAAGCCTGACTAGTACCTAGATGGCTTATTTTTACAATTTAAACAAATTGTTACAAAAGCAAATGAACAAATATGTAGAAATTGTTACATTGAATTTTTTTAACTAATCTGCTTCTATATGGGCACCATTAATTGCATGAAGCACATCAAGGGAGTACTTGATTTCTTGCCATGTTCACTGTAGCATAGCCTCATCAATGATGGCAATGGTATCATTGATCTTTTGATGTAGATCAGTGATGTCCCATATCTTTGTTCAATACATGATATCTTGAACATAACCCCATAGAAAGAAGTCCAGGGGAGTGATATCTGATGAATGAGGTGGCCAGTGAATTGGACCATCCCTTCCAATCCACCGGTCTGGAAATGTTAGGGGTTCATTTAACAGTACCTCTTTCATCAACAACGTACCTGAAATACACAAATGCAATGTGATTAAAACCTTGATAACTACTGAGCACATAGAACAAATCGGATTAAGATATCTCATCAGTTGCCTTTGTAGTATATTTTTTAAATTGTAAATAAACTTTATGGAGACCTTGTATTTTCTGGCTTTAAATAACCAGCAAAGGGTTGGTAAGCTGTAGAACATGAATGAATGAATCAATATAAAAAATGAAATATGATTTTTGTGACAAAAAATTGCTTTTCTAAAGCACACACACACACACATATTCTTCTTCTTGACAATAAATATTACAAGAAATTGTAGTCTTACATTGAACGGTTACAAATGGTAATTGGGGTTGCATAAAACATCTGTACTGCAACATTATTATTTATTTTTTTATTGAGTATAAACTATAAATTCTTCCCTCCCCGTAACTTTCAGTGGTAATCGAGGTTGATGTTAATCGGAATGGGGAGTTTTGAAGAAGATTCTTTTTGGTAAGTGTGAGGTCTTCTCTATCTTTTACAATTAATACTTTGATATGTTTATCCATAATTATCTTCTGTACTTGTAACGAGATGAAAGCAACATCTCTGTGTGACAAGTGTGACTTATCAGTTTAGCTTGGACAAATTTTCTTATAACGTAACAGTTCATTGTACTCTTAGTATTTAAAAACTGCTACTGCTTCTTTGATGATGCATGACCGAGAATTTAGATATAAATATTCACAAAACAGTAAGTCAAAAATCCTTAGCATATACAGTGAGTTGGCACAATAGAGCCAAGCGGACATTTGAGGTTTTTGAAACCCCTGAATGATTTTCAGTTAAATTATAGACCTGTATTAATGTTATTTGTGCTTTAAGAGAAAAATTAAAACAAAAACTTTCCTATTTTTAATTAAAAGATAATAGTTTAGGCCTAGAAACTCTGGTCTGCAATGAAGAATCAAATTCCTCAAAAGAGCTGAAGTTTTGTATTTAACCTATTGTTTATGGGATTCAATGTCAGAAATGGATTCAGCACCTCCAAGAACATAGGAACAGAGGTCTAGATCATGATTTTCTGATAAATACAAGGGAAGATATATTGAAAGCTGATATTCCATGCCTATGTTGTCAAAATTGGGTATTGATCAATTTTCTTGGATTTTTCAAATTTAAATTGTTTTAATATTTGGAAACTTACAATAAAAAGAGAAAAAAAAATTGTCTCTGGAAGTTTTTGTTAATGTTATTCGAAGTTGGGTGTCATTAAAAAAAACAAAAAAAAAAACAGGCAAAATATGGGCAAATAATTGTATTAATGAATTTTGTGTTGTAGGAGCCCCAAAATTCACTTGATGTGGTTATATATATATATTTTTTTTTTTTAAGAGTGTCAAGTTAAACCTGTCTGTCACCACTTATCACTTCTAACATTCATTTTAACAAGATTCTAAATGACTTTCCCTGTAAAAAGAGGCAGAAAAAGCAAATGTACAGAACTGATCATCTAAAAATAAATGATGACAGGATTGAGTTTTGATTTAACTTCAAACTTGACAAATATTTGAAGTTAGGACAAAGTTAAACCTGTTCTAAAATCTGGAGACTGTCAACTTTCAGACTAGATATGGCACTTATTCCTTTGGAAATGTACCAAATGTCCCCTTGCAAACAAACTGTAGCATACAATATAGCTTCGTCCACTGCTAGGAAAGTTGGCTCCCTATGCTGTGCCAGGAAATTTTTCTCACCAGAGTTGATCCTTCAAATCTACAAATCAACCATTTGCGCTTACATGGAGTATTGCTGCCATATATGGTCTGGAGCCCCTTCTAATTGTCTCAAGGTCCTTGATAAAATCCAAAGACGGATATGCAATGTAATTGATCTGGCATCTCATCTGCAGCAGCTATCTCACAGACTTGCTGTTGCCTCCCCCTGTCTTTTTTACAAATATTTTCACAGTAACTGCTCCGAATGAGCTGCTTTCGCTGGTTCCCAGACCTTATGAATTTAAGCGCTCAACTAGGCTGGCATTTCGCTCACACCCTTTCACTGTCAAAACTGTTAAATGTAGCTGTCTCTTCTACTTCAATAGCTTCATGTCTCGCACTTCTCGCCTGTGGAACTCCCTCCCCATTTCTTGTTTTCCTGATAGGTATAATCTCCAACTATTCAAATGTCATGTCAATCGACGTCTCCAGATACCCTGATCTATCCCCTAACCGTCTCTTCATCCTTTCCTCTATCACTCCTTTTTGTTCTCGCTCCTACTCTGAAACCCTTTGCGTGCTAGTGGCTTCCCACCTTGCTTGGGGTTGAATGCTTAATAAAAAAAAAAACTGATTAGCAAAAGTCACTGATATGTAATGTGTTGTATGTAATGTGCCATTTTTGACTCATACATCTTGGTGGAGTTATTCTTAGCCAAAATCCTGAAGGGACATAGCATTTAAGAAAAAAATGAAAGAAATTCATGTAAAACTTTCATATTTTACTCTCCATTGTTTCAACAACTATTCTTGACAATGATAATTTTTGTAGAGATTATCACAAAACTTAGATGCTAATTTTTTTGAGTTCAAAGTTTCTTCCTTTTATAAGGGTGAAATTGTAATTATTATAATTGAACAATTTCAGATTGATCCTTGTTATGTGATAACATTTTTAGTACAGACAGAACAAGTTTGAAATTTGGGCAAAGTTTAGCATATGTACATGCAAAAAAACTTTGTCAAAAGGACAGTCTTTCTTTTGACACCACTATTACTGTAGACCTCCCTCAGCATTTTTTATTGTTTTACAAAGCTATTTTTAGGATTTGAATAAAACCCAAACACAGGAAACTGGATTTATGCATTCTGTTATTTTTTTTTTATTGAGAATTGGAACCAAAAGTATTAAACACTATTCTTGTAAATAAAGAGTTTAATATATAAATAATATTTAACATTTATGTTGTCAGTTCTTGAGAAAAAGAAATCTGAATTCAGATGCTTACAAACTATTTTAGTGAATTTATGTGGTGACAGCTATTGAAAGAAATAACTGGAAAATATATATATCAATTATATATATATATATATATATATATATATATATATATATATATATATATATATCTCAATTATATATATATATATATATCTCAATTATATATATATATATATATCTCAATTATATATATATATATATATCTCAATTATATATATATATATATATCTCAATTATATATATATCTCAATTATATATATATATATATATCTCAATTATATATATATATATATATCTCAATTATATATATATATATATATCTCAATTATATATATATATATATATCTCAATTATATATATATATATATATCTCAATTATATATATATATATATATCTCAATTATATATATATATATATATCTCAATTATATATATATATATATCTCAATTATATATATATATATATATCTCAATTATATATATATATATATATCTCAATTATATATATATATATATATATCTCAATTATATATATATATATATATCTCAATTATATATATATATATATATCTCAATTATATATATATATATATATCTCAATTATATATATATATATATCTCAATTATATATATATATATATATATCTCAATTATATATATATATATATATCTCAATTATATATATATATATATATCTCAATTATATATATATATATATATCTCAATTATATATATATATATATATCTCAATTATATATATATATATATATATATATCTCAATTATATATATATATATATATATATATCTCAATTATATATATATATATATATATCTCAATTATATATATATATATATATATCTCAATTATATATATATATATATCTCAATTATATATATATATATATCTCAATTATATATATATATCTCAATTATATATATATATCTCAATTATATATATATATCTCAATTATATATATATATATATATCTCAATTATATATATATATATCTCAATTATATATATATATATATATATATATATATCTCAATTATATATATATATATATATATATCTCAATTATATATATATATATATATATATCTCAATTATATATATATATATATATATATCTCAATTATATATATATATATATATATATCTCAATTATATATATATATATATATATATCTCAATTATATATATATATATATATATATCTCAATTATATATATATATATATATATATCTCAATTATATATATATATATATATATATCTCAATTATATATATATATATATATATATCTCAATTATATATATATATATATATATATATATATATCTCAATTTTATATATATCTATATATATATATATATCTCAATTTTATATATATCTATATATATATATATATCTCAATTTTATATATATCTATATATATATATATATATCAATTTTATATATATCTATATATATATATATATATATATCAATTTTATATATATCTATATATATATATATATATCAATTTTATATATATCTATATATATATATCAATTTTATATATATCTATATAATATATATACACACACATACATATATATATATATATATATATATATATATATATATATAATTCATATATATGTAAAAATATATCTGTAAAAGGACAATATTAATAAAAACAACTTAGTTGACGTGTTTCATCAAAATTCTATCAGTTAAGTTTTCCTTTTATTTTTATTCATTTCACCAGCAGCATAACTCTATCATCAGGTGCTGCACCTGACAATTGCATTGTTCATGAAATGCAGAGTTGTGCTGCAAGTGGGGGGGGGGGTATATTTATTATGTGTGTGTGTGTGCGCGCATGTATGGCTTGCATAATAAATTTTGATATTGTCTACTTTGAATTAATCAAGGAAGAGAAATACCTTTGTTTCCCATAATAATGAAAATAAATGAAGAGGAATAAATTTGCTTATGCTATCCTACTTTGAAAGACCAAAATGGCTTCTCCTCTCATTCTTACATAGAAAGCTTTTGTAGATATCTTTATTTAGATGTATTTTTAATATATGCCTTTATACTAAAGACCAGTTTTTCTTGTATAAATCGGTCAAATAAGTTGCAGACCCAGTAACTTGCTATT
Source organism: Acanthosepion esculentum (assembly GCA_964036315.1). Taxonomy (NCBI): domain Eukaryota; kingdom Metazoa; phylum Mollusca; class Cephalopoda; order Sepiida; family Sepiidae; genus Acanthosepion; species Acanthosepion esculentum. The sequence continues at coordinate 85,962,782 of OZ038508.1, read as the reverse complement.
ACAGTTTTTTTTTGTTTTTTTTTTAATATGAAATAGCATTAGAAAGTTCCCATCCTGTAGTTTATTTTTTTAAATCATTTCCCCACGAGCTTGGCAATAACACCACCAAGATGCATGGGAACTAATGAGTGTGAAAGATAAAAAAAAAAACATTAAGTAGCTGACCTAGAGAAGCAAAAGCCATATTTCTTATCTGAAAGAAGAATCTGCCAAGTGAGATGCTTAACGAATTCAGAGTTGATTAGAGCCTCTAGTACTTTGCCAAAAAGAGGTCAAAGGCTAATAGGCCAATAGAAAGATCAAACAGTTCACCTGAGTTCTTAAACACTGGAACTACAGAAGAAGATTTCCAAGAAGCAGAAAAGAATAGATTTTAGAGACAACAGGAGCCAATTCAGTAGTACATTTCTTAAGGAGTATTGCAGGTATATTATTGGTTTGGTTTATTTTGTTTTACGGCATATCAACCTCAATGGGTTATTTAATGCCGACAAAAAGATTTTATTGCTGGTAATATTTTGTTTTGTCAAAAATCTGTTTCTGGTAATATATTTCCTTCAAAATTGTATTGCTGGTAATAATTTTTTCAAAAAAGTATTGCTGGTAATAGTTAACTATTTGCCCATAGCTGGAACCCTAACAGGTGCTACCACCCCAGGTCAGGGTGGACCTGGGAACACCAGCAATGAAGAGGTGATTCAGATCAGAAGACTCGCTGCTGGATGTAGTTTAATGTCTTGCCCAGGACGCGGATGTAGTTTAACGTCTTACTCAGGTCGATGTATATTATTGGATTGCATCATTCAACAGAATTGGCATATAATTAGCACCTATTCTTACCCAAAGAGTTAGCATGAATTTTCTCGATAGACTATCTACTCACGTTCAGTTATTACGTAAGACCTTGTGCTGGTATGGCTCTGTGATCTTTAAAATAGGTGACAAATTTGAGTTACATTTTGTGAAGCTGAGTAAACCTGCTACAGAGATCCTCGAAATGCTTCAGGCTTTTGGTAAATATTCTTTAGGTTGAAAACGGATGTTGGAGTTGCTATATGGCTGGGCAAATGTTGGTCAAAGATAGCCATTGATGCTGACCAATCACCAACAAGACATCAGAAAATGTGTCAAAATATTCATAGGTTCCCCTAAAGACTGTTGCTGAACAATCCATCAAGTCTCTCACATGAATGGAATTGCTTATGGAGTCTGGCTGAAGATCCTCCTCTGGGAACTTTCCAGTATCACTTCAAACAAGAGAAAGAAAATGATGAAAAATTATATTCACACTTAAGACAATGAACTTTATTCTGACTTGTAAATAGAATTCCTCTGTCATCACTATTAATGATTTAAAGATTGGTCTTCTGTATGTGTTTTACATATTTATTGAGTTTTTCTTTGCATTGTCCTATATAAAATTTTGAAGTTATCTACAAAAATTTATCTAATGTTAACATTATTTTGGTTAAACTGGAATTTTTTATTATGCAAAATAAAAACTCTGACATTTCATTTTAACAGATATATTTACAAAAATTACATAAAAATATCTTGAAATACTAAAGAGTAGATTTATTCAATAAAAATCGCCATTGGCTTCAACCACGGCCTCCAGATGACCTCACAATCTCCTGCATCTCTTCTGGACAGTCTCCTTGTTTTAGTTGGTGAATGCTGCCATAATCCTTGCTTTCAGTTTATCTTCGGTGGTACAAAGAATTTTGTTGGTCTCTTGCTCAAGTGCACCCCAAACATAATAATCAAGGATGTTGCAGTCTGGGGAGTTAGGTGGCCAGATGTAAGAGGTGATGATAGCCATGACTGAGTCCTTCTGCTTGTGTGGCATGGTGCAGAGTCCTGTTGCCAGACATAGGGTCTTCCAACAGCCAGCCTCTTGACCCATGCAGCACTACTTCTTCAAGGCACTTGATGTAGGCCTCTGTGTTGAGTCAGGCACTCACTAACAAATTCGGAAGTTCTTTTCTTAGAACAATCGGAGTGAGTTTTCCAAGCTTCTGTACCTTCATAATCACCATTAGACTCATCCAACTCTTTCCAAATCCTCTGTACTGTCCTCAGATTGATGCCCAAACACTTTGTCTTGGCACAAATGCCAAGCAATACAGCATGCTGTTTCCAAATATTTGATGGAGTGAATTGTATCACGTGCTCTTTTTGTCACAGATGTTGCCCAACTGACACTACTACACTGTACAGGCAATCAAGGCCCAAATGCAAAATTAAAAATATACAATGTCAACAAAAATAACGGTGTGTCAAAAGGACAATTATTCTCTTGACTCTGAGATTCCTGTAAACTTGTTTCACTCTCTCAGCACCGTTTGTTTTTATAAAGCGATGATTAGAATTTAAATAAAGCACAAATATATGAAAATGGATTTATATACATTTTCTTTATTCTTGAGAATTGACAACAAAAATGTTAAACATTATTTATTAGATTGAGTGAAAAACTTGTTTTCATAGTTCTTTATAAAATGGTAATAATTAAATATTTCATTGTAGTTTTTAATAAAAAGATTTTTTAAATTTATTTCTTTATAAAATGGTAAATAATATTGCATTGTACTTGGTTCACATATTTTTATAATCTTGTAAATAAACATTGCCAAGGGAGTCAAAAGTGTATAAAGTAAAATAGTGGTGTCAAAGGAATAACGGTTCTTTTGAAAAACTTTTTTTTTGTGGGACTAAAAGATTAAACATTTCTACTCTACTTTCTTTTTTTTTTTTTACAACAGTAAGTAATGTTGTGCAACGTTAGGAGAAAGCACTTCATCTTGGAATATACAATTGGTACTTGTGCCACTTAAATTGACAAGTTACTGGTAACAGTGATTTGATGAGAAAGGATGTTTGATTTTAATTCTACTTGTGTATTTCAATTAAAACGAACAAAACCATGCAAATTAAGAAGTTGGTAGCAAGTGCACGGCCTAATTATCATTATGCAATTTTTAACAACGGAATAGGTTTTCATTATCTATGGTATATTTCCCACGGACAGTAAAAATCACAGTTAACAAATCATATGCATTTGGTATGTGCAAAAATTTTTTTACTGTATACCTTAAACCCATTCAGTGACAAGGGACATAACTCTTTGCTAAGAAATATATTTGACTTGGCAAACAGTTTTTAGAAAGGAATTAGAAAAAACCTTTTAGTAGTCAATGAACAAAATCTTTCTTTTATTAATTTGATCTTGCATTTCCCGACTCTCTCATCAGGACCTCAGACTTTAAAAAAAAAATTATATTGATTATCATAAATTGCAGAGTTTTCAAGCCTAAATAATCTTACCAAAACTACAGGTCGACTTAAATAGCAAGTATAAAATGTAAACCCTTTCTACTGAGTTGTAAACAAGTGGAACAGCACTCTTAACAATTACTGTACACCGCTTACCATACCTTTAGCAGACTGTGGCAAATATATCTCACTAAAACTACCTGGTATGATATGTAATCTACAATATTAATATAAATGGAATCTCAGATTATAAAATAACAATGCAACAGAGTTCATAGGAATGTAATAATCCACATACAATTTATAAAAGGAAATATATATATTAACTACATCCAATAGCAAGGCCTCTGATCTTTTTGAGGAGTGTGGAACCACCTCTTAATTGCTAGTGTTCCCAGGTCCACCCTGATCCAGAGTGGTAGCACATGTAGGGGTCCCAGCTATGGGCAAATTGTTAACCCCCAAACTGGGGTCAAAACACTTACAAAAGTGTAAAAATAGGTTTTAATACCAGGAATACTTTGTAAAAAAATTATTACCAGCAATAAATTTTTGAAGAAAAAAATATATTACCAACTATATATTTTTGTGAAAACAGTATTACCAGAAATAGATTTTTTAGAAAAAAAATATTAGCAATACATTTTTAGAAAAAAAAATATTACCAGTAATAAAAATTTTGTTGGCATTAAGTAACCCATTGGGGTTGACATGCTACAAAACAAACCAAACGGCTCTCCACAACTTCCTGTTCTTTATAGCTCTTAATAAAGTTTGTCTTTTTGCTATCTCTCTTGATCCCTATTCTGCCAACCAAGCTCGTAAGGTAGACTGCTTTTTTGCCCTTCTTGCCTTTTAATATGTCTTGTTAGTATCAAATTTTCTAAACCCTCTTTCCTCATTATATTTCAACTACTTTTTTTCTGATACTAAGTGCCCTTTTTGCTTCTGTTTGTCATTGCTCACATATCCATGGTATTCTCAGTATCCTTCTGTAGAACTCACAGACATTATCTGGAACACAAACTTCTTTGTTTTCTAACAAGATTTTCCTGTTTCTTTATACTTTGCTTAGCTTTTGGAAGGCATCTTTTACTATCCCAATGCACTTTCTGATTTGGGCGTTGCATTTTCCATCCTCTGTTGAAATACTTCCTTGATATTTAAAGTTTTATGTTTGCTTGATTTTGGCATCATCAATTTGTCATTCACATTCTGCTTTGTAAAACAAAGTTTACAACACCTATGTTTAATATTGGAGGTTTTTCATCCCGACTCCTTGTGTAATATATTTGTGTTAATTATAGCACCTTCATGTTTTTAGATTAACTTAGTATGGTAGGGAAATTGTGTGGGTAGGTAAAACTGTACTAAACATTCAATCCCCGAGGCAAGCAGGATGCCCAGGTTGGTTTAGTTTGGAACAATGTCAACTGAAGAGAAAATGGTTGTGGAACTGTGTCAATCTTCCAGTTTTGGAAAGGACAGTTTTGTGATGTCAACAAACACTCGCTTGACACTTTTGTAATGCCAACAATTACTCCTTGTCACTTTTGTAATGCTTGTTGTAGTAGAGACTTTGTAATCGCAGATACACCTATAGTATACTGTTGAACAATACTGGAATCAGATGCCTTTGAATAATCTTGCACTAATAGTACTTGTTCCATAATACTCGCTCAACAAGTAACCTGTATAGTGATCTGAATAGAGAAATAGTATATTGATAGAGTAGAGAATAGCAGTCTATATAGTAATAGAGGATAGAATAGAAATGCGACCTGTATAGTATAGAGGATAGATTAGAAATAGAGATCAACTAGACACACGCTACCTCCCATATATGCATTTCCTCTATGGTCACGTGGTCTACTTAATTCATTAATGGGGATCGCCTGTGTTTGCTCACTGGTGATCTGTGTTCAAACTCAAGTGTCAGCAGTGACACTTTATTCCTATATAACAGACGGCACACTTTGAAAATTGCCATAGGAAATGCTGGTATTTCCACAATCTCAAACCACTTGTAAAAATATGCAGTTCTTTCAAATCGTTTGAATCCTTTTTGATTAGTAAAAGTTCACACATGAAATGAATATTTTAAAAACAAATGCCATCTTTGCAAAGTCTTGAATGATAGATATTGTTTCGCCTTGACTTGACTTTGAAAATTCTTTTCCTATTTGTGTATTAGTAAAATCCGAATATTTTAATTTCTTTCCACTTTCTTACCATCATTAGGTTCCCTGTGAAAGTGCCGTATTTTGGTACACATTCGAAGTGAATCGAGAGGGATGAGTTCTTGTGGTGATTGTGTCAATTGTTAGAATGAATGGGTCATGAATTGAAACTAGCTCGGAGTAGGATAGTTAATGATGGCCAGCCCCTTCCCCTCTCCCTTCAGCCTTGTCACAAGCAAATCTATTTTTGCAAAAATAATCACTTTTTTTTTTGTTGTTGTCAAATATCTTTATTTGAATGTTACTTATGGCAACAACACGTCCATTTTTGTTACTACTTTAATGTAGCAGATTTTTTTTTTCTTTCTTTACTTTTTCTTCTTTCTTCTTTACTTTTTCTTCTTTCTTCTTCTTCTTTACTTTTTCTTCTTTCTTCTTTACTTTTTCTTCTTCTTTACTTTTTCTTCTTTCTTTCTTTACAAGCTTCCATGTTTTGTTTTTAAGCTAATCTAGATCTACCAGTGGAACGAGTTTATCAATAAGGATGTTTTATATTATTTTTATTTTTCTACTTGAATTCAGTCTAGAAATCTGATATTAGAATTCAATATCTTTTATTAATTTTGTTAATTATAAGGAATGGCTACTTTTTGCTTATCCCAATTTTTCTTTGTCTTTTTTATTCGGATTTTTGTTAGCTTATAGTTAGGTTTAGTTTGGTTTGGTTTACAGCATATCAACCTCAATGGGTTATTTAACAACATTTTTATTGCTGGTAATGTTTTTCTTCAAAGAATGTGTAGCTGTTTGTATTACTAGTACTTTATTTTTAAAATAATTGCTGATAATAATTTTCCCTCCAAAATTTTTTGCTGGTAATATTTTTCTTATTACAAAGTATTTCTGGTATTAAAACCTATTTTTACACAAGTTTGGGTGTCAACTATTTGTCCATAGCTGGGACCCTAACCCAGGTCAGGGTGGACCTGGGAACACCAGCAATTAAGAGGTGGTTCCACGCTCCTCAAAACTTCCTGATCAGAGGCCTTGCTGTTGGACGTAGTTTATCGTCTTACCCAGGACGCGGATGTAGTTTATCGTCATACCCAGGACGGCTGATAGTCAGGTTGGCCAAACTTACTTATTCATGCCACATATGTCTTTTCTTTTTATTGTTCTCTCTCCTTAATAATGTTTTTCTTTTTTATATTCTTTCACAGTCTTAGTGGCTTTATTGACTTGCTTAGTTTAAATGATAAAAAAATATTTGAGAGCTGATAGAAATTAATAAAAATTTAAAGAAAGTAATAAAATTTAAACAATATTTTCACTGTTACATAGACTTTTTCTTAGAAAAATTGAAATTACCAAATACTTTTTTAAACCATTTCACCTTAATCAAGGTAATCAAGCCTCTTAGACACTAAATGGTTACTGCGTGTGAAAGAATATGAGAAAAAGAAAAACATTATAAAGGAGAGAGATAATAAAAGAATAGGAATTAATAAGACAGAAGATAACGATTGACATTGCATTTAAATTTTTGAAGATCAAATTTTGACTGGAAAGCAAGAAGCTGGAACAGTTTCACAAGCAAGAAGGGTGAGAGAAGAAACTGTTTACATAGAATTTACAGTTACATCTAAGAATTTCAACTGTAAAATGATGGAACCTTGATAATGAGATCTAGTTCTGCACTTAAATTCATAATGTCTATAAAACATTATAACACACACACACACACACACACATACATACATACATACATACATATATATATACATATATATATACATACATATATATATATATATATATATATATATATATATATATATATATATATATATATATATATATATATATATAACTGACTACCCATTTAAAAATCCTTGTATACCTAACCATACATTTTCTTTTGGCTAAATATCACAGTTATCTTTTTTTTTAATTAGTGCAAAACACAAGTCTATTGTTTTGTTTTTATGCTGCTTTTACAGGAGTTCCATATCATAAAAAAATGTTCCTTATTTAAAGTTCTTATCTTTCTATGGACGGTTCCTTGACCAGCGTAAAGATTAAATTTTGTTTTTCTTTTCTCAAAACAATCTTTGTTTTGTTTCTCAAACTGGGATAGAATTTTTTTATTTGTTTTATTGTGTGTGTGTGTGTGTGTGTGTGTGTTTCTCTTCTGTTGACCAGACACTTTAATAACTTTTTGTGTGCTTGAAATTTGAGACAGTACTAATTACATTGCCAGTCTGTTCTACTCTGCAAAAAACCAAAAAGCAAGTTCTTTTCGCCTACTATAGAAATAGATTGGTTTGGAACTGAATCTTTGTTTCTGTCTTCTTTTAGCCAGAAGAATTACAGGAAATGTTATGACAGTAAATCACTTGTATTACTGAATGTTTTTAACCATCAAAAAATTAAATTTGATACTCTAAGCCACAAAAGCATTTAGACAAACATGTGTAACAATTAACTTCTTTAAACTGCGACTTATTCTTAATATATTCATTATATAAACTAGCTTAAAAGCCACTTGATAGGGTGGCACTTCAACTAGCTCCTGCAGAGGGACCTTGATTGAGCCTTCAGCTTGTTCAGGAGTTTGAGAGTCCCTAAGTCTTTGCATATACTCAGAATTGGAAGCTCTCTCGGCTGCCATTTGATCTAGGTTTTCATTTGGACGGTACTTTCTTTTCATTGCTGCAGCTTTGGCTCTAGATTGCAATCTGGTCGTCCTCTGTTGGCAGAGATTTCTTTTTGCAAGGCATACTGCTGCTGTATGCGATAGGCAACAATAAACTACAGAAGAACTCAAAATTGATTGCTGCATTTAAGTATTGCTTTAATACCTTTTAAAAGTTCAATGATAATTATTTGGCCGCCACATAATTTAAAGACAATTTGATGCGTGTAGGTCTTTACTTTCCATACAAACAATTATTTTTATTTCATGGGTGACTTTTGCTGGATTTTGCAGTTAATTTTGATTATTCCCAAATTTATTTCCAAGTTATAAAAATTCTTATTGTACAAAAAAACTTGTTGCAAATAATCACATTAAAAAATCGACAAAAAACAATCGCAGTCATGAAAACTTGGGAATCCAAAATTTCTGTACTATGAGCTATTGAGAAAGTTAGAAAGTTGTGTCCCTTTAATTGAAAAAGTGTGACACACTGACATTCACATTTATTATATAGATGAGCCAAAATTGATCATTTAAAAAAATAAGAATTTCAATTCTAAATATTTTTTTTGCGCTTCACTTTGTAGAAACTTGGCCATAAACCAAGATAGTTAATTATAATTTGTATTCATTTAATGCTTGGAATAAGTCAAAAGCTGTACAAATTTGTCAGAAGTAGATTTTATAAATCTATCTTGGTTGCTAAGTACAATTTTATTTGTGTAACTTTAACAGAAGTAGAACATGTTACAATCTTTGGAAAATTGGCAAAAAGGTTCCATCATTTTGCATGAAAGTAGAAAGATTCAGTTGACCAGGTTTTTTGTTCTCTCTTTCTCTCTCTTTCTCTCTCTCATATATTTCCCAGTCACATTCATAGTTCCTTCTCTTATGTACCGGTCATGTCATCTCTCTTGTTCCCTTGCCCTCATCAGGTTCCTGTCATCTCTCCTATCCCCCCTCCCCATCAGGTTCCCTCTAACCACAATCTCACCTCTTTCCCAGTCTTCACCAGTCAAGGCCCCCTCCTCTGCTGGTCATCTCTCCTGTTCCCCATCAGGTTCTACCTCTGGTAGCCTTTCCCGTCCACTCTTGTAATCCCTCCCATATTCCATTCCTGTCAAGTTCTCAATCCTGTCATATCTTGTGTCCCCCTATCAGGCTCTCACTCCCATCATTACTCCTGTTGCCCTATCAAGTTTCATCTCATCGGCTCTCCTATCCCCACGCCCCCTGTTAGGTTTCCCACAGTCATCTCTCTGGTTCCTGGTTCAGGTTCTCTATTCTGCGATCTCTCCCATTCCTCAATCAGGTTCCCACTCACATCATCTCTCTTGTTGCCTTGTCACGTTGTTTCTCCCATTACTCCCACCTCCCATCATTTCTCCCATTGCCCCCATTGCTCCCTTCTGGTTCTCTCTCCCATTGCTTCCACCATCCCCCTTTGTCATATCTCCCATTCCCCCATCACGTTCCCTCTCCTATCATATCACCCGTTCCTTTATCAGGTTTACACTCCCATCATCTCTCCTGTTCCCCTGTCAGGTTCCCTCTTCTGTTGTTTTTCTCTGCACCATCACGTTCTCCATCATGTTCCCCTGCCTGTTGGCTCTCACATTACCCATCAGGTACCCCATCCTCACATCCAAATGTGACGATTTGCTTTTCTACACTAGATTTTTTCTTTGAAGAGATTCAAGCATTCATTATCAGGTATGTTAGTGTGTAGGGATTTGATATCTAACCCAACCATAAGTTTGTCGTACTTATCATCCTCGGTCTTTCAATCGGGTTGCTGTAATTTTTAATTTTTGGAAGGCCTAATAGATGCTAAGTTTATACTTCTCTCGGCCATCTTCATGAATGTTTATCTTAGAGATCGCAACTTGGGCAAAACTTTTCAAACATCAGATATCTATCTATATATGATTTATTACATATCTTTCTCAAATACCAGCCTCAAATTTAGATTTTTTTTTCAGCTTCTGAGCCATAAAAGTAATGATTAACTCTCGTATTTTTATTATATTTATTTATGGGAGCACAGTGGATTAATGAAAAGCAGCTCGGATTGTGGAATCGGGGAACTGAGTCAAGTTTGTTACATTCACTTACATGCAAAATACTTTTGGGAAAGGTATGAATCCATCATACAATAAACAATCGTAAATAACAGAACAGACTGGGTCCTCTATCCTTGGGTGGCAACAGCTCTATAAAAAGACAATTCTGAATTCAAAACCTCCAACTATGGGTTAGCCTCACCCACAATTGGCCAAGTGTGGTGAGTATGGCTACAACCCTGAAGACATGGTCAATCAGGGAGGGGTTTCACAAAGGAGTAAGCTGAATTTGAATCTGTTCCAATGAGCAGGACAGACTGGTTCTTGTAGCCTTGGTTGGCGACTGGTCTAGGAAAGACAATTCTGAATTCAAAACCTCCAAATATAGGTTAAATAGCTTCACTAACCTGCAATTGGCCTAGCATGGTGATTACGACTACACTCCTGAAAACCTGGTCAGTCAGGTAAGGTCTCGCCAAGGAGGGAGCAGGCTCTGAATCTGTTCTAATGAGCTTTCATCCCTGGTCCCTTTCTTATTTTTTCATATTTATTTACTTTTTTTTCCAAAGTTCATTTTTGAAGGCATTTAAATTTTAAACTTGAGGCTAAAAAAAAAAATTCTTGAAATAATAATAATAATAATATCTGTTATCAGTGTCATGTAAAAATCTCTTATTTTTATCGAATTTACTCATTACATTAAAAAAATGTCTTTTACTATTATTAGGTTTTCATATGGGCATCAATAGTAATTCAGGAAGATCTGTTTATTATCAATAACAATAGAAAACTGATAAAAATGAAATTACGCTATATGAGCTTAATGTACAGTCTGACATATTTAATATGGCACCCTTGGGATGAGGCCACTGCCTGACCACAGAAGATGCCAGATGCTATACTAAAAAAAACGTATATAAATATAGTCTTACCAACTCATTCCATACATACATACATACATACATACATTATATATATATATATATATATATATATATATATATATATATAATATGCCAGTGGTTACCAATGTATTTTGGGCCATGCCCCACTTTGGTATTTCTAAAATTCTGGTGCCCCCTGTAACACATATTCAAAATTTTACTGCAATTCACATGAAGGAAGCTTAAAAGGCCATTAACTTGGTCTCTAAAAGACCATGGTGTCTATGAAAGAGAAAAATTAACAAAAACAAAGACGGGTAAATATCTATAGTTTCAAAACCTATAATAGAAAACTGAAAGGTAGCAATCTAAAATATTTGAATGAAAGTTTATTCTGTAATATACTTTGATCATTTTAATCCTGAAGTAATATTGCAAAATGAAATTTGAGCTGACTAGAAAACAATTCACTGTTAATAACTCATTCTCGAATTGCCCCCTCATTTTGTTGGTATAGTAAGCCGAAGGGTGCACATCCTATGCATGCCACACCAGTGGGAATCAAAGGTCAACCAAGACTTTAAGCAGGAAATAAAACCATCATTAATGCTTCCAAACAAGGTATTTATTGTTTCAAGCAATACAAAGTTTTAAAGAAAAAAAGACTAAAACCCAAAAATATGTATTTACTAATTTAATGGGTAAATATGCAGCTCTATATAAGAACTGAGCAAGACCATATCACCAAAACACTTTGCTGCTGACGGCTGCTGTGGAGTATTGTAAACACTATATGGTGCTACCCTTGTCACTGTTCAACAAACTAATGGGCGGCTGATTTAAAAGAAAAAAAAAAGGCCCAGATCATGGGAGTTACTGGACCACGGTTTGACACTGGATTAAAGTGGTCAATGTATGAGTCAAGAAAAAGTAACATACTTTAATGTGTTCTATACAACGATTATTGCACACTTTTCTGGCTGTCAGGAATTTATCAGGGATTGAATAATTCTTCTTTTTTCTTTCTCTTTTTTTTTCAAATGAATATGAGATTTAGGGAGAGACGAGGTGGATTCATACCTTTTCCACGTGTACACAAGTAAATGTAACAAACCTGACTGGAATTTGAACTTAGCTCACATTTCTCATCCTGAGCTCTTATCTATTACACCACCCACACATCCAAGATTACAGTACCTAGTATTCCCAAGCGGTCATCCACCTAGGTCCTGATCAAATATAATATGGCCGTAAGCCTAAGTTACTTTAACATAAGTCCTTGTATTAATGATATAGCAGTGGATTTAAGTGTGTGTATGTGCTTGCTTGTATGAATAGTGGGTGTGAATATTTTTTTCTGCTTTCCTGCACTCTCTAACTACATATTTTATTCTTTGATAAGAAAAGAAAAAAAAAATCCTTGTGTCTGCTAATCAATGATAAATGTAATTCAGTAACTTTTGACATTGTTGAAATAAATTTCTCAAAACCAGTTTTTAACCTTGAACGCCTTTTTGTTTTGCTTTATCTTTTTATTCCGCTGCTTGTATATTGCGGACTCGTATATCAATAAGAAAGAAAATGACTATGGCAGGGGGGATCTACAAGACAAAAAGAATATTATTTACTGGAACTCTTTGCCTTTGAATTGATTGATTTCCTCTTTCACAGCTTATCAACATTTTGAAGGTTGTTTAAAGCCAGAAAATATATTTGATTACAAGAATATTATGGAGATAATAACAATTTACTGATAAGTCTTACTAATTAACCCATAGCTGGGGGAAAGAGGTGGATTCATATCTTTCCCAAGGGCATTTGCACAGAAGGGAGTATAATGAACTCGAATTGGAACTCAGCTCCCTGATTTCCATTTTCAAGCTATTATCCATTACACCACATACATCTAAACTTACAGCTCTTGGTATTTTCAAGCGGTCACCCATCTAGGTACTGAGCAGGCTCGACACTGCTTAACTTTGGTGATCATATGGGAATCAGTGTTTCAATATGATATAGCTGTAAGCCTTGCCTTTAAAGTTTGTTTTTTTGTATGTGCATGTTTCTGCTCTTCTGTTACCAACCTCAGTAAAGCTGATACAAATTTAAAAATAATGTTTCTAATTATAAAATTATTTTTCCATCCTGGGTATGACAATAAACTACATCTGCGTCCTGGGTAAGAGGAGAAACTATGTCCAACAGCAAGGCCTCTGATCAGGAAGTTTTGAAGAACGTGGAACCACCTCTTAATTGCTGGTGTTCCCAGGTCCACCCTGACCCGGGGTGGTAGCACCTGTTAGGGTCCCAACTATGGCCAAATAGTTAACCCTGAAACTGAGGTAAAAACCATTATAAAAGTGTAAAAATAGGTTTTAATACCAGAAATACTTTGTAAAAAAAATTATTACCAGAAATAAATTTTTGAAGAAAAAAATCTATTACTAATATTTTTGAAAAAAAAAATATTACCAGCAATACATGTTTTAAAATAATATTACCAGCTATACATTTTTGAGGAAAAAATATTACCAGAAATAGATTTTTTACAAAACAAAACATTACCATGAAAAAACATTGCCGGCATTAAATAACCCATTGAGGTTGATATGCCGTAAAACACAACAAACAAACAAAATTATTTTTATATATTAAGATGTATTATTCTTCTAAAATGCAAATATAGACTGGAATTTGGTGTCATTTTTCTTTTCCATCTATGCCCTTCTCTGTGCCCCATGTCCCTTCAGGGTGTGGGTGATCATGACTGTCCACAATTTCCTGTCCTTTGTAGCTCTTTGTAAATGTTGTCTTTTGGTTTCCAAATTGATTTGAGTTTCCAAAGGGCCCAGCTTCAATGTCAGATTGTTTTTTCCCATTTGTCCTTCTCTGTACTCCTATGTAGCCCTTAGTAAATTTTGTCTTTTCACTATTTCTCCTAATCCCTGTTCTGCTAACCATTTACACAATCACATTATTCTTTTTCTTCTTCTATGTGCCATGTCCCTTCAGGATGTAGGCAGTCATGGCTCTCCACAATTTCCTGTCCATTGTAGCTCTTAATAAATTTTGTCTTTTCTCTATCTTTCCTATTCTCTGTTCTGCGAACCATTTATACAAGCTCATTAGGTAGGTTAAGTGATGCTTTCTGTTATAACTCTCTCCTGGCAGTTATGATATTATATCTAAATTGACTTCAGCGGAACTCTTCTGACTCACTTTGAGTTCTTTATTTAAGCTGTCTTGCCTAGTTCATTTGTGTTACGGGGGGGGGGGGTTGTCTTATTTACTCCACAACACTTTCCTCTGACCATTTTTGTCTTTAATATGTCCTATGAGTGTTACATTTTCTAAGTCCTTTTTCCTCATCATGTGCCATAGAAGTTTCAACTTTCTCTCTTCCTGATGTTAAGTATAAGTGTTCTTTTTGTTTCCATTTTCTCTAAAACTTCATCATTACTCACATTTTTAGTCCATGGTATTCTCAGCATCCTTCTGTAGAACCACATTTCTGTTGCCTGAAGTCTCTTCATCTATGATGAGTTTGTCCAGTATTCACTGTGTTTTGGACATAATTTCTACATTTCAGCCAAGATTATTTTAGTTTGGTCTTCTCAGCTATTGAAGTTTGCGCCTTTTTTTATTTATTTAGTTTTTCTGTTTTTAATCATTTCCCTCCATGTAAAAGATAAAAGAGCCACTAAACTGCAAGAGTTTACCGAGAGTGAAAGAAACAGGACAATAAAAGAATAGCATTTAAGGAGACAGGATGACAACTGATGTTTCATTTAAATTCATGATTAATGAAGATAGGGAAAAAAAAATGGTGTAAGTGTATATTTTGAAGAAAAGCAAACTTTTTTTCTTTTTTAACTGATCATCAAAAAGAACCAAATCTTGTAAAGTCCAACAACAGTAACTGTGAATTAGATCATACATGTCACTGGAGTCCAGTGCAAACTGCAAACTTGTCCGCTCATCTCCAATGTCTATTCCAGCTGCTTGCTTATTCTTAGTTGTCTGTCGAGTGTTATTAAATAACTGTCTCACAATGCTACTATGACACAAGGATTTACTGCAAGTGAAAGAGAATGAGAAGATTTTAGTAAGGAGAACGGACAATAAAAGGACAGGATTCAGGAAGGTATAAGATGGTGATTGGCATTGCATTTAAATTTTTGAAGATTGTAAGTGGCAGGGATGCAAGAAATCTGAAGAGTTCCACAGGTAAGAAGTGCATAAAAAGAAACCATTAGAATAAAATGTACAGTTGCATTTATCTATTTCAACAGTGAAACTTAGTTGCCGATCTTGTAGCCTGCTTAAATTTTTACAGTTGAGGTGCCAAGAATTGCCATGAAAATATTTGTTGAAAAGACAGAGACACCATGACACATTGGTGAGAAAGTGATTGACGTTGAAATGCCAGGCCAAGATAGATTACATTACAAACCCTTCTTAGGATTTTGTCGAGAATAACAAAATCGTGTCATACATATTCTCCCTGGAGAAACTAAACAGTTTATGTTTTTGTGATTGCAAGTCTTGTTTATCTGTTCCAGCCATTAATGTCACTTTAAACGTCTCGGGCATCATCTCATTGCAGACAGTGTACAATTCAGTTACAGATCATTATTCCTCGATCTTTTTCTATCTGACCAAACTCTTTGTCAATATGGTGAATGACTCGTTCCTCCTCACTGGGTGTCTGTGACCGCCTGATTGAAATGTTCATTGATGATTAATGACTGGGAAAAACGGCACCATCTTATGGTTAAGATCTTGCCTCATACAGCCGTCTGTGAAAACTGTTTTCTCACAGCTTCTGGAACACACACGTTGATATGACAGACACGACTTTAACACCAGACATAACATGTTTTAACTTGAAGGTAGTTTCCACAATGTAAAAGACACAGGTTCGATCCTTGCTGAAAGGTGCAATTTCTTTATGACTTTTGATTACCCAGGCTGATCTTCTATGTGCCACGTCCCTTCAGGATGTAGGCAAACATGGCTCTCCACAATTTCCTGTCCTTTGTAGCTCAATAAATTTTGTCTTTTTGATATTTCTTCTAAACCCTGTTCTGCCATCCATTTACACAAACTCACTAGCTAGGTTATGTGTTGTTTTCCTCTGTCCTGTGAGTATCAGATTTCCAAGCCCTCCTTCCTCATTATGTGCCCTACTGTCTCTTTCTGATAAGTATAATTGTCTTTTTGCTTCCATTTCCTTTAAAACTTCATCATTGCTCACATGTTCAGTTCATGGTATTCTTAGCATCCTTTTGTAGAACCACATTTCTGTCGCTTCAAGCCTCTTCTTCATCTGTGAAGAAATTGTGCAGCATTCACTGCCATATAGGTGGATTGATATTACGTAACAGTTCAGTAATCTTTTCTTTGTTTCTAATAAACCTTTTCTGTTTTTTAATACTTTGCTTAGCTTTTGGAAGTCATCTTTGACTATCTCAATAAACCTTCAGATTTCAGTGTCACACCTTCCATCCTCTGTTAAGACTCTTCCAAGATATTTAAATTGTTGTACTTGTTTGATTTTGGTATCTTCATTTTGTAATTTGCATATTAGACTGTTTCGTTGGCTGACAACCACACATTCTATCTTCTTACAATTGATGTTTAGTCCTTTCTTCTTGCTTTCTTTTACTGCCTTCTTCAGGAGTTCTTCAACAGTGTGTCATCTGCATATCTAATGTTGTTAAGGCAACCAAGAAAGAATCCTGGTAGCACTTCTAACTCTCTCAGAATTGCCTTTTGCTGTATAAGTTGAATAAATCTGGTGAGAAGACCTGTCCTTACCTTCCTTTCTATTTTTTGTAGATTTGCTGAATTTGTAGACATCAATTATACTGCTTTAAAAAAACAACAGATGTCTATTCAAACATGTGTATCGACTAAATGTTTATTGCAATAGGAAATATGTATCTCGGCCATTTTCCTCTGTCCGTTACAGCTGGTCTTGAGCTTTCAGGCATGCAGGCCCATGCATCATGGTCTGCCATTTTAAACATGTCACGCCCATGATGCATGGGCCTGCCATTTTATACATGAGCCCAGGTGAAGTTTAATGAGAATCTAACAAAATGGAAAATATATAACAATTTACTATGACATGTTTAGGCATCATCAGAAAATGTATTCCTATTACTAGTGAAATGTGCCACAGACAAAAAAAAAATTTCAATTCTGGAGAGCGCATATTCCAATAAGATTTCTCAAATATTGAGGCCAGTAGATGAAAATAAATAAATATACTGTTTAATGAATAAACAGAGTATCTACTCCAATATGAGTATCCACTATAAATAACATTTAAGTAATAAAAATTTGTCGAATTAACAAATAAAAAAATTCTTTACAAATTGCTTTGTTTATGTTAGGATACAAAACTGAACAGATATATATCAGTGGCAAAGGGTGACTTGGATCCAGGGCATGCAGTTGCAAATATTTTGTCATGTACAGCCTACCATAATGTTTCTGTCACCTGTCATCAAGCAATAAGAAACTTATTTAAACATTTTTTTTAAATTAATATAAAAATGTTTATGTCTCATTAAAACAGAAATTGTTAATTTGATTAATTATGAACAAGATTTAACCAGAATTATTTACTTTTTTTCTTAAAAAACAGGGATAAACAACTTTTTGGCCAGGGAGGGGTCTCATTTTCTTATGCAGCTGTTGAAGTAGCACATAGCTTGCTTGTAGAGTTTTTTTTTTTTTTTTTTTTTTTTAAAGCAGTTTACTCCAAGCAAGGCAGGAATGCCACTAGTATGGGGATCAAGGCATCAGAAGATTATGATTCACATTGCATTTAAATTTTTTTGAAGATTATAGTTATCAGGGAAGCAAGTAAGAGGAAGGGAGTTCCACTGTTGGGAAGTGCGAGAGAAGCTGTTGGAGTAGAAGTCACTCTTCAGCACTGAGATATATATATATATATATATATATATATATATATATATATATGAGATTTGACCATGGGTCTCATGGTCAGAAAGTGAACTTTCTAACCACTCGGCCATTATTGGAGTAGATCAAGATGAATCCCGGCATGCGACACTTTTGGAAAGTGCCTGAAAACTATACCAAGGGTTGACCCAAGCCTTGTAAGTGAAATTGGGTAGCACAAAGGGCTTGAGCATGCTGCCCTTGTTCAAATTGTTGATCACGCTAGATAACACGCTCTCTTCCAGAAACTAAGGTCTGCTCTGCATAGTTGCAGTCTGAACCACAGGTGGGCTCTGGGTGTTGAGCAAACACAAATATGCCTGAGTGAGTGTCTGCAATAAGGATTGGCTAGCCGCCCTAGTAGATGGGTATCCTTGACTATGAGTGGCCAGCTATTGTGTGTGTGTGTGTGTGTGAAAAATAATAATGCTAGCAATTAATGTATATTAAAATATAATTTAAAATATAATAAAGTTAACAGAATTTATGCTAATAAAGTGCTTCAAAAGTACTACATATTAAATTAGAGCTGTAATTGTTATTAAATTAAATATTATGATGTCTAACACTAACTGAAGGCTGGCTATATACCCACTTTAGATCTTCAGATTAGTTTTTTTTTTTTTCTTTTTTTTTTTTCTTTTTTTTTAGATAAACACAAACCAGCCTGGAGATCTGAGTGGTGTAACCATGGTAGCTTGATAAGGTGATCATAAATATAATATTTACGAATATTGCTCTATGGATTAGATCACATTTTGAAATTTGCTAGAATTAGCCAATTTTAGACTTTGTCCCAGAGTTGATTTATACAGCTTCTTCCGAAGAACTTCTGTTTTGTGGAAGAGATTCCCAGGGTAATGGTTTCTCAATTGCTACAATCTTAATCTCTTCAAGTTTAACCATTATTTTTCCTTAGTAACCTCATCAACTGCACTTCTTACCTTCTCATACATCATCACACAGTAACCCTCTACCTTTAGTGGCTCTTGAGCCTTGTACCTGATTAGATATGATGACCAAAAACCATGATGTGTTTGCTATATATATATATATATATATATATATTAATTGGTGTTTTTATATATATATATATATATATATATATATATATATAACACCAATTAACTATTTTAAAATATTTCATTAACCCTAATTTATTAAACAAAAAGAAATGAATTAATGGTCACATGTAGACCTAAAAACAAATACATGTTGAACCAGACTGATTTCAATTGAAAACTATATCTTCCTTTTTTAATTCAATTTGTTACCTTTTTTAAATTGAATATTTATTATTTTTATTTTTTTTTTATAAGTGTATAATAACAAGTTCAAATATATATTTGTATGTATATGTCTCTGTTTTATTTTTAATACTTTCTCATATCTACTAATTATATTAAGCACCTATTAGTCACAATATGCATTTCATGTATTGTAGCATTTCTTTTATAGAAGTAGGATGTGTGTGTGTGGCTTTATCTTTGTTTTATGTGTGTATATAAATATGTCATATAGAAAAAAATGAGTAACTACCGAGACTAAGGTTCAAGCATGACACACTCTGGACTTACGGATATATGTTTCCCACCAAGTGTATAAATAGCAGTGTCAGGCTACTTTAGTGTGAATTATTGTGCGTTGATGATTTGGGTTTTGATTTAGGATTTACTGGACGTATGTCACAAAAAAAATACATATGTGATGTTATGCTACTGAGATATACCTATAATTTATATATATTCTTTATGGGAAGCTATAAACATAAGCATATTTAGCTTTACATCTCTATATGAATATCTTTCATCTATATTTGTGTGTGTGTGTGTATATATATATATAATATAATATATGGTTGTGTAGTGGATAATGACACAGATTAAGGTATCGGAGAGCCAAGTTTCAATTCCAGTCGGAACCATTATATTCACTTACATGCTAATACCCTTGGGAAAGGTATGAATCCTCCTCTTCTCCCCTCAGCTATGGGTAAATTGCAGGACATCCTGGGTTCTATAGCCTTGGATGGCAACTGGTCTAGGAGAAGGACAACTCAAAATCTGCAGAGGGTTGTTTGGAGAACATAGGGCATGTAGTTCATCAGGTCTCTGTATTCGGCCCTTCAAAAAGTGTGGTTGGCTCTGCACAAAGCCTTCACCATTATAATCAGTGATGTAGAGACGGAATAATGGATAGCAGCTTGGATTGAGGAATCGCAGAGCCGCGTTCAAATTCTAATCAAATCCATTATATTCACTCATGTGCTAATATCCTTGGGAAAGGTATGAATCCTCTTCTCCCCTCAGCTATGGATGAATAGCAGGACAAACTGGGGTCTATAGCCTTTGATGGCAACTGGTCTAGGAGAAGGACCACTCTGAATTCAAAACCTGTGTAGGGTTGTTCTGGGACCTTGTGGCACATAATGCTGCAGGTCTCTGTATTCGGCCCATCAAAAAGTGTGGATGTTTCTGCACAAAACCTTCACCACTACTATTAAATCACATGTGCTTGTGCCTGGCTGTCGATTCCTAGGAACTGAGCTGCTTGACCCTAATATGTCGAATACTACGGGAGAGTCCACCATATATATATATATATATATATATATATATATATA